>ML663573.1:11804952-11838829 GCA_007570785.1 Antilocapra americana
GCATCTATGGACACCTTATCTTTGACAAAGGAGGCAAGAATATACAATGGAGAAAAGACAACCTCTTTAACAAGTGGTGCTGGGAAAACTGGACAGCCACTTGTAAAAGAATGAAACTAGAACACTTTCTAACACCATACACAAAGATAAACTCAAAATGGATCAAAGATCTAAGCATAAGACCAGAAACTATAAAACTCCTAGAGGATAACATAGGCAAAACACTCTCTGACATAAACCAAAGCGGGATCCTCCATGACCCACCTGCCAGAATATCGGGAAAAAAAGCACGAATAAGCAAATGGGACCTAATTAAAATTAAAAGCTTCTGCACAACAAAGGAAACTATAAGCAAGGTGAAAAGACAGCCTTCAGAATGGGAGAAAATAATAGCCAATGAAGCAACGGACAAACAATTAATCTCAAAAATATACAAGCAACTCCTGCAGCTCCATTCTAGAAAAATAAACGACCCAATCAAAAAGTGGGCCAAAGAACTTAACAGACATATCTTCCTTCTTTCTTTCTTTTATTTTATTGAAGCATAGTTGAGTTACAGTGCTGTGCCAGTCTCTGTTATACAGCAAAGCGACTCAGGTAGACACATTGTTTTCATGTTCTTTTACAGTATGTTGTATCATAGGATACTGGATACAGTTCCCTGTTTATTCAGGCTTAAAAAGCTCACATTGGAAATTAACCAATTAACAGAGGACCTTTGAATATAACCTCCAAGATTCAGCTCTGTTGTTGCTTCCCTTATAAAACCTTCCTTCCCTTTAGTAAGAAGATAGCACTTCCTTCTCTTTGCTTATAAAGTGTTTTGTCTTGTTCTCTTTTATACCACTCTTGACTGTCAGATCATAATGAATATTTACTCAAGGGTGGAAACTGTCTTACTAATGCTATTGTTTAATTTCTGGTGGTCTGCCTTGAACGCAGCAGGTTTCCAATATAGATTTGCCTAACTAAGTTAAGAGAGTCCTTTGGACAGCAAGGAGATAAACCAGTCAGTCCTAAAGGAAATCAACCCTGAATATTCACTGGAAAGACCGATGCTAACGTTGAAGCTGCAATACTTTGGCCACCTGATGCAAAGAGCTGACTCATTGGAAAAGCCCCTGGTATTGGGAAAGTCCATGGGCTCACAAAGAGATGGACACAACTGAGCAACTGAGCAACAGCAACACCTAAGCTAAACTGCAGACATGCAAGTATTTGTTCATTAAATGAGCATTCATTTTCAAGAACTACAAGTTGTGGTATATTGTAGCTGGAGAAACATTACATTGCAGCCATCCTAAGAACTGTGGGTGTATTTCAACAATTCTTGTATGTTCTTATTTATCCTGGTTCTCTTTGTTCTGATGTGAAAAATATACAAGTGCCTAAAAGCATGGATATTTCCATTCCATTCCAACCGAATTCAAACCCAAACCTTGATGCTAAGTAACAGAGACTTCGGGCAAGTTTTGATTTCCTTGAATCTCATCTCTAAAACTGGAGTCCAAATAGTCATCTCGGAGTGTTGAAGAATCTGACAGTGATCGAACATTATATAAAAAAGTCCCAACTTTGCTATCAGTTTCTGTCACTGAGCAGATACTATAAGGATTGCTTTCATTATATCTCTATTTTATACGATAAATAAGAGGAAAAGCTTCAAATTACTTTATATGATTCATACCTAAATAGGAGAGTTTCTAGGCTCTGTAGCTCTCCATTCCCAACTGTCATAACTCCAAAAGGAAGAAAACTACTCAAAAATCATTACCCATCATCTTATCTCACTGAAAGGAGCAGCTCTTAATTCTGAACATAATAACTGTGCTTTGGAATTCTCAGAATCTAAAGGCTATATAGAATGACCCTACCTCTCCAGGGATGTAGAGATAAGATTGGGAAAGGCCAAATAAAATTTAATGTTACAACCAGAGGAAAGTGGGAATAGATGGGGTTGTACATGTCACAGAAGTAAAGTTTAGTAAAAAATTATAGAATCCAGCCAAATGCCAGGAAATACATAAATTTTATGCTAAAGATTAACAATAACCTCACTCAAAAACTTTTTTCTGTTACACTGATGATATTTCAGGTTTGGTAGCATGTTTTGATACAAAAATTTGTATAGAGTTTAACATTTCGTTTATGTTTTCATTTAGTTCACACCTAAAATGAAAGTCAATTAACATGCAAATATCTGGAGATGTGTCTATTTCTCTACCACTCATGCAAAGAGGCATGTTTAAGTCCATGAAGGGAAAATACAAGTTGGAAAATTGACCGTATGCTGATAATCACTGGCCACTTCCAACAACTTCAATATGTTTACAAGGCATTTTAAGTAATTTGAAACATGTGTGTATGTGCTTAGTCTCTCAGTTGTATCTGACTCTTTGTGACCCCATGGGCTATAGCCTGCCAGGCTCCTCTGTCCATGAGGATTCTCTAGGCAAGAATACTGGAGTGGTTGCCATGCCCTCCTCCAGGGGATCTTTCCAACCCAGGGATCAAACCCAGTCTTCCACATTGCAGGTGGATTCATTACCATCTGAGTCACCCGGGAAGCCCATGAATACTGGACTGGGTAGTCCATCCCTTCTCCAGGGTATCTTCCCAACCCAGGAATTGAACCAGGGTCTCCTGCATTGCAGGGAAGCCCACTTGAACTATATAAGTGTATATGTATGTGTGTATGTATGCATTCTGCTTTCTTCTCTCAAGGAAGAGGAAAATATAATGATATGTTTGGTAAAATCTGGAGGTTGTGAGATAAGCATCTTTGCTTTTTCCCTCTTAAACTAAAAAGTAGTTTGAATGGTATCAGTACGGAAAAGGATGCAGGGGATTATCGAATTCCAACCCTCGGCTTCTTGGATGAGTGCACAGTGGTCTATAAAAGCTGGGTCACAGTGCGAGCTATCGCAAGGCTCGGCAGAACCAGGAGTGGAGGTGTCTCCTCAGCTCTGGTCCAGGCTCTTCCACCACTTATCCTGGTTTCGCACTATTTTGGGTGAGTGGTCATCAATTTGTACACAGCATTCCTGGGAGTTCCTGGAAAGGGCACACTGGAACAAGTTAGTTTTAGTGTGAAGAATGAACGCCCCTTTGTGGGTGCATTCCAAACATGAAGTAATCATCTACTCATTTTAGGGCGCACACATGCACAGACAGACGAAAACACACGTACTCACATTATGTTTGCAGCCACTTCTACATTTGCATTCATATTTATGATTTTTCTGTCACTTCCTTATTGATATTTGAGATTCCAGCCATTAAAAAAGAGTATTTCATACCCTAAAAAAGGAAAGCATACTTCTTCAACAATATGGCACAATTACAGTATAATCAATGCAATCAAAACTGCAAGAGGACCGTTGACCAGATTTCATATGAACAGTTCTACTGAGGTTTCACTAACAGAACCTTTGCACAACTCATCAAGTGGTAATATCTACCCAGGGCTACCCCACATCCTGCCTGTAAGTTGGGATACCTGAGTGACAGCTTTACAAGACCTTATTTGAAATAGCTAAGGAGTAGCAAGATCTTCCCTGGTGGCTCAGTGGTAAAGAACTTGCCTGCCAATGCAGAAGACATGTTGGATCCTTGATCTGGGAAAATCCCCTGGAGAAAGAAATGGCAACCCACCCTAGCATTCTTGCCTGGAAGCCCCCTTGGACAGAGGAGGCTGGCAGGCTACAGTCTGTGGGCCACAAAGAGTAGTATATTATTACATAATCAACTACATTCTGTCCTTAAAAATTTTGAACAATGTTAAGTGTATTCTTTAAGTTTCATAGGGAAATATCAGATTATAAATAACAAATCCTAGGGCAAGTAGGGCTTGGCTGTACTAGTAATATTTCTGACTTTATACAAATCTATTTTGACATAAAACTTTTAATATTAGATGAATAAGTAGTAAAATGTAAATATTAATCTTTATTATGTTAGGACTTTTTAATTTAGAACTTTTATTTCAAAATCAAAGTCATCTGATCTTAATTGGTTACTGATGTGCAAACTCTGTCAAGTTCTCTGATAGCAATGACAAGCAAAGTACATAAAATGATGCCCAGTTAGGTAGTGTCAAACCCAGTGCTATAACTTGATGGGGTGCTGGAATCCATAAAGGAGAGGAAAAACAGCCAGTCTTGCATCCACACCCGTCTCTCACATTGAAAACCCAAAAAAGCTGCTGTGTTTCCCAGACCAAAGCTAATATGGCCAGTTCACATCATGGCCGGTTCCTTGAGAAATGGTCTCAACCCACTAACAGTAGACCCTGTTTCTAGGAAATGTAATATATCTTGCAAAACCCCTATTTCACTGCCTTTGAAGCTGTTAAAAGTTTCTCTGGTGCCCCTACAATTTTTTTTTTCTGGAAAATAAGAGATACCTTCAAGTTCCAAAGACTACAGGAGACAATTCATACTTACCTTAAAGCTGTTTCCACCAAATCTCCACTTGGAAATTAGAAGTTAGCAAATCTTACTCTTCTTCCTCCTGTGTCATCTTGGGGTTCAGTTCAATACAATCCCTTGTCAATGCTCATCTTTCCTGTTCCACTTTTTCCACTTCACATTTCTCTGGAATTTTCCGTCAGATTTCAACATTTCACTTCTTACTTCCTCCAGCCACTGGAACTCTGTTGTATACCATTCTATACTTAAACAAAAAAACACCCAACCTTCGAAATTGTCAAACATCAATTGACTGCAATCAGCTGATTATGTGACCATATGCTTGACCATCTCTTAACCCAGAATTACCACGTCCCCAACATCTTACACTCCAGAAGTTTCAGTGTCTCAAGTCAGGTCTGTGCTACCCTTTGCTCACCGCATCTCAGTCACTTCCGCTGGGATCACTAGTCTTCCGTTGTGGAGAGCCACAGTCTCTTCGTTTCTCCATTTCAACTCAACAGTTTAGTTCTGTTCTGGCTTCACCACCCTTCCTGGTCAAGTTAGTCACAAAGGTCCAGCACTTCAACCATATTAGCAATATTTTGTTTCTGATAACCTCTTATCATGTGGTTACCATGTCTATCAATATCCTAGTTCTGAATCTATTAATTAAAAATTCATTTTTCCCTTCCTATAATACAGCTGCTTAACAATGAAAAGTCATGGAACAGAACCACTATGAACTCAAAGTCCTCCGTCTCTCATGATTACTTAAAACTGAATTGCTCTTCTTCTGTGTAGTCCTAGTTGCTTAGCTCTGTCTCTCTTAAAGCCCTCTGGAGGGAAGAGGGAACATCTCCTACTGCAAACAGAGCGGAGGCCAGAAGTGGAGGCCACGGGGACACTGCGCCCCCCGCCACTTCAGACCCTGTGTCTGTCCAAACCTGTAGGGATCTGTCTCTTTTCTCGTTCTTCTAGTCTCAGTGGAGGATTCAATTTGCCCTCTTCATGTGCTAATCTTTGCGTGTGTTTAAAATAGGCCCCCCATAACCCTTCTGGGGGTTTATTGAACATTAGCTACTGGAATGGCTCCTCCCAGGACCTAAGATTTATCTCTGTCAGTTCTTACCCCATTCCCCACAGTAAATAAACAGTCATTTCTCTCCTGTCCTAAAACAAAGGCTTTCTGTTGACTCTCCTCCTCCTCTCTACTCACTGTCCTTTCTCTCTCCTCAGTGAAGCTTTACAAATAAAATCCAATACTTATTTCTTGCATTGCCCCCTTATCACATTGAAATCTGGTGTCTGATTTTCCCACTCTATGACAATTGTTCTTACCCAGATTTTAAGTGGTCAGATGACTTAATTCAGCAAATTTGGGGGGGTTCTTATATTACTCATTCTGTTTATGGTATGCAAAATTAATTGCTTCTTATAGTTTTTAAGAGTCACTCTGTCATCATTGATAGGATTCTCTCTGGCCTTAATTTCTCTTCTTCCATCACTTAGCTAATTGTGAAGTGGATTCAGAGCCAGTGACTGAAGGAAGCAGGACTGGTAAAGACTATTCTGGCAATGCTGGTGGGGCCACACAAGCCTCTGCAAAAGGCAGCGTTGGCAGGGCTACAAGTAGCAGTTCCAGAGCTAAGAGGATTTTCGGGATAAGCTGTGGAGTCCAGTCCTCAAGGCTAGAGGCAGCAGATACTAAATAGCAGTTGAGAAAATTGTGTTTTTTCCTCATGGAATGAAATAGTAAAAAAACTAGACAAATAAATAATGAAACCTTGAGTAGTGATAAGCACTAAGAAAATATAAAACGTGAGACTGTGATAGGAAGCGGCAAGTGTGGAAGTGTGATGTATTAACTACAGGATCAGAAATCAAGCTGGAGAACCACACTGGGGGCAGACGCTAACAGAGCGAAGCACAAACCATGAAAATCTCTCGGACAGTCCTTTCCAGTCAGGGGAAGGGCTGATGCCAAAACCCTAGAGCAGAGACAGGACAGGCAATTTCCAAACATCACCCACACAGCAGGTTGGAGACACTCACCCCGACAAACATGATGAGAGATGAAACCAGAGCTTAGACAAGGGCCAGGCCTTGGAGGAGCTTGGGTTGAATTCTGTGTGTGATAGACAGAGTTAGAGTGTTTTCAGCAGTGATGAAACATGGCCTGGTTTAATTTGGGGAAATGCTGTTCTGTGTCCTGCATGGAGAAAAGAGTTTCAGAAAGTCGAAACTGGAAGCAAAGAGGGAAATAACTGAGTTGAAGGTCTTGGTGGCTTGCAGTTAAGTTACAGGAAAGAGGATATAAGTAGACCCAGGAAATATTTTGAAGGAAGAGCTGATAACACTGGATGATTGACAGCAAATGAAGTATGACTTCTAGGTCTTGAACCTTAGCTCAAGAGGTAGACATTAGTGACATTTACAATATTGAGGGAATGATGGTGCAATGAAGAATTCCTTTGGGGACAAATTAACATGAATAGGCCTACAAGACATCAGAGAGGAGAGCCTTAGATTGAAGAACTTGACACAAAGTAGAGATTGAACTGGAAATGTAAACTTGACAGCTATGCCAGGTAGTAAATGTGTACAGAGAAAAGAGAAATGCCAACCAACCTAACATCTAGAGGCCAGGGGAAGGAGGATCCAGTAAATAAAAGTGAGACTAGAGAAAAGAAAAATCATGATTGTGGTGCTCTGGAAGGGTACCTGTGGATCGTGTTTCAAGAAAGAGTGAATAATGAAGGAATGGTGCAAACCGCTGACTGGATGTGGAAAGATATAGGGTATCGGTGCCTTTGACATGAGTAGGTTTATGAAAGAGGAGAGCTAGAGATGTGTGGTGTAAAGAGGGCTGAGGAAGTGGAGGCGGGGATTGGAAGGAACCCTACTAATGGGCTGTGCTATGAAAAGGGACAGGTATAGGAGTTAAGACATATGATGAGAACAGAAGATGCCTACACATTTGTGTATGTGTTTCTTGAGGAAGGACATGCTTGTTTGGTGTGGTAAATGAGATCCAGTAGAGAGGGACAATGCAAGGATGCTACAGGAAGAAGGGAGAATTAAAGGGGTAAAGGGCAAGGGAGAGCAAGAATCGATGGAAGCCAGAGCAGAAACAGGATAGGGGGAAATGCACCTGAGCAGTTGTCCACTTGAACAAGGAAGAAAGCAGAGTGCCTTGGTACTTTTTATTTTCCTGCAGCTCCTGTTTTCTAAGCAAAAGTAGATGAAATGTTATGAGCTAATGGTGAAGTGGAGGCAGGAGTGCTGGGCATTTGAGAGGAAGGAGAAGGTGTAAAATAGACACATCAGAGGGAAGGAGTGTGCTTTATATGAATGAACAGGATTGCCAGGAACTAGGGAAGACCCACTTGGGAATCATAGGGAAAAGTCTAAGAAGGGACTGGGTAACACGCTCTGAGTTTTCACCTCTTGCATGGTAGGGCCTATGTTTTGTTTCCTCGGTCTCTCCTGAGCTTTCTGTATGTGTGTTAGTCTCTCGGTCATGTCCAACCTTTGCAACTCCATGGACTGTAGCCCACCAGGCTCCTCTGTCCATGGAGTTCTCCAGGCCAGACTACTGGAGTGGGTAGCCATTCACTTCTCCAGGGGATCTTCCCAACCCAGGGATAGAACCCTAGTATCCCACACTGTAGGCAGATTCTTTATCCTCTGAGCCTACCATAGTGGATACTAAATATGGAGAAATAGACATAGAGAATAGACTCATGGACATGGGGAGAAGGGAGGAGAGGATGAGATGCATGGAAAGAGTAACATGGAAACTTACATTACCGTATTCAAAATGGAAATGGAATGGAAATTCCCATTGGAAATTTGCTGTATGGCTCAGGAGACTCAAACAGGGGCTCTGTATAAATCTAGAGAGGCGCAATGGGGCAAGAGATGGGAGGGAGGTTCAAAAGGGAGGGGATATATGTATACCTATGGCTGATTCATGTTGAGGTTTGATAGAAAACAACAAAATTCTGTAAAGCAATTATCCTTCAATAAAAAACATGAATTAAAAAATAATGGAAATAAATGAGTTCATTGGACAACACTCTAAATGAGAAAGTGTTTCTTTCTATGTAAATATGTCTCAGGCTGTAAAAAATACAAGTGCATAACTCATCCAAAAGCTTCTTTCACAAGCCATGATTATCCTCAAGATCATTATCATTCTTTACATTCCATAATACTTTTCAGTTTGTAAAGTTTTCCTTGCAAAACTCTGCGTTTTTAAAACTTTGCCTTTTAAGCTATTTGCATAAGTTATGACTATATTTAGGTTATTATATCACAGATGTTAAAAGTAAGCTTATTTTTTAATTAGCCCATCATCCATTTGAATTCTGGCTCTAAATCCAGTTAACTGTATGACCTGAGACATATTACTCAAACTATTTTTGCATAAGTTATTTAAAAATAAAGTAAAAATACAAGCACCTATTTTCTATCAAAGTACACAAGGAGAAAAATCATTATAACTGCAAAGGTCACAGGAGGGAAAGAATCAATGTAGGTATCTCACTGCATCAATGTAGCAGGAGAGAAAAGAATCAATGTAGGTATCATGTAGATAACCATGATGATGTGATCACTTACCTAGAGCCAGACATCCTGGAATGTGAAGTCAAGTGGGCCTTAGGAATCATCACTACAAACAAAGCTAGTGAAGGTGACAGAACTCCAACTGAGCTATTTCAAATCTGAAAAGGTGATACTATAAAAGTTCTGCACTCAATATATCAGCAAATTTGGAACACTCAGCAGTGGCCACAGACTAGAAAAGGTCAGTTTTTATCCCATTCCCTAAGAAAGGCAATGCCAAAGAATGTTCAAACTACTGCACAATTGCACTCATCTCACTTGCTAACAAAGGAGTGCTCAAAATTATCCAAGCCAGGCTTCAACAGTATGTGAAGCAAAGACTTCCAGATGTTCAAGCTGGTTTTAGGAAAGGCAGAAGAACTAGAGATCAAATTGCCAACATCCACTGAATCATAGAAAAACCACGAGAATTCCAGAAAATCATCTACTTTTGCATCATTGACTACACTAAAGCCTTTGACTCTGTGGATCACAACAAACTGTGGAAAATTCTTAAAGATGAGAATACCAGATGACCTTACCTGTCTCCTGAGAAATCTGTATGCAGGTCAAGAAGCAACAATTAGAACTGGACGTGGAACAACGAACTGGTTCCAAATTGGGAAAGGAATAAATCAAAGCTGTATATTGCCATCCTACTTATTTAAATTATATGCAGAGTACATCATGAGAAATGGTGGGCTGGATAAAGCACAAGCTGGAATCCAAATTGCCAGGAGAAATGTCAATAACCTGATATGCAGATGACACCACTCTTATGACAGAAAGTGAAGAGGAACTGAAGAGCCTCTTGATGAAAGTGAGAGAGAAGAGTGAAAAAATTGGCTTAAAACTCAACATTCAAATAACAAAGATCATGGCATCCGGTCCCATCACTTCATGGCAAATAGATGGGGAAGCAATGGAAACAGTGACAGACTTTATTTACTTGGACTCCAAAATCTCTGCAGATGGTGACTGCAGCCATAAATTAGAAGATGCTTGCTCCTTGGAAGAAAAGCTATGACCAACCCAGACAGCATATTAAAAACCAGAGACATTATTTTACCGACAAAAGTCCATGTGGTCAAAGCTATGTTTTTTCCAGTAGTCATGTATGGATGTGAGAGTTGGACCATAAAGAATGCTGAGAGCAGAGGATTGATGCCTTTGAACTGTGGTGTTGGAGAAGACTCTTGAGAGTCCCTTGGACTGCAAGGAGATCAAACCAGTCCATCCTAACGGAAATCAGTCCTGAATATTCATCTGAAGGACTGATGTTGAAGCTGAAACTCCAATACTTTGGCTACCTGATGTGAAGAACTGACTCATTTGAAAAGACCTTAAATCTGGGAAAGATTGAAGGAAGGAAGAGAAGGAAACAATAGAAAATGAGATGGTTGGATGAAATCACAAACTTGATGGACATGAGTTTGAGCAAGCTCCAGGAGTTGGTGATGGACAGAGAATCCTGTCTTGCTGCAGTCCATGGGGTCACAAAGAGTTGGATGTGACAGAGTGACTGAACTGAACTGATCTCATATTTGGATATGTTATTACAGACTCACTGGGATCTGAACTGTCATAAACAATTAGAAAACTTGACAAAATATATGAAACAACTTTTTCATATATTGCACTGCAGAAGGGAAAGGATTCAACCCTGGGAAAAGGGAGACCAATGAGATGTGTCCTACCATCACTCCGATTTTCTGCTAGATGTCCTATAGTACAGCATTTCTGGGAGCCATTCTCAAAGTAGAGTCAGGAGTTTTGCTGACTTGACAAGACAGAAAGTGGTGTCTGGGGGAGTGTTTGATGGCTGGAATTTGAATTTCAGAGTTCCAAGCGGAAGATGCAGTGCAGAGGAAGAGCTTCCGAGACCTACACTGTGGCCCTGTGCAGCTTTGCCTGGACACTAAGATATGTGCTTGTAGAATGCAGCACATGAGACCAGCAAGGAGAAGCTACCCTGCAGCGGTGAGCCAGATCAGGCAAACACATGCGGGTCTGAGATGTCCGAGTTCCCCTCAACCAGGGTGGGTGATGAAAGACCATACGACTCTCTGCTGAGATCCCAGGAGGGCCACACTTCAGGATCAGACTCAACTAGAGATAACATACGGCCAGTCCAGACTCGCCTTATCAGAACATGAAAAGAAGCTTCAAAAGTTTACAGTTTCAGCATTTACTTCCTAGGATAAAGAGTATCTGCACCTGGACTTGTCCCTCCCATTACTGTAGCTTCACATGGGACAAAAAACTGAAACAAGCAGATCCTCTGAATGAACTCACTGGAAACGAACCTGATGCTGGGAAAGAAGAACGGGGTGACAGAGGATGAGATGGAGAGATAGCATCCAGTCAATGGGCATGAATGTGAGCAAACTCTGGGAGACAGTGGAGGAGCGAGGAGCCTGGAGTGCTGAAGTACACGGCGTGACAAGAGTCAGACACGACCTAACTGAGCAACAACAACCTACAAGTAACATAGTCACCTGCCAACTCAAACTGCAGCCCGATTTGAAGAAAGACAACAAAACCGCAAACATTCAAAACTGTAGTATCACAATATCCAGAATCTATTTAAAAAATCACTTGATATCCAAAGAAACAGGAAAAGGTGAACCATAAAGGGAAAATGTTAGGGAACAGGGACTCAGAAATTCCAGAGATAATACAATGAAAGACAAATTCTTTAAAATAGCAGCTATAGCTATATTGAAGTATTTAAAGGAGATAAATAAATGATATAGAAGGAAATTTGTGGAAGTTTTAGGGAAGAAAAAATATAAGAGTTGAAATGAAATTTTCAGTGAATTGACTTAATACCAGAATCTGCAGGACAAATATATAATGGATTTGAAGGCATAGCAATCAAAGTTAACCAAAATAAAGGACACGGGGAAAAAAGGCTGAAATAACCAGATCCTCAGAGACTTGCATACAGTATCAAGGAGTGTAGCATGCTCTTTAGAGGAGAGGGGAAAGAGAGGAGCAGAAACAGTATTTGAAGGAATAATGACTGAAATTTTTCCAAATCAGATGAGAACTATAAAACTATAGATGAAAAATACTAAGAAACCATACTAATTTGTCTTACCCCTGGGTCAGATTTCGAATTTAAAAGCTACATAAAATGAAGTGCCATATTAATGTGACACTTACTGTTCTTGATTTCTGTGACTTATATAAACTAGTGTCAAAGTTTTATTGTCAGCAGTCAGAAAATCTACACGTTTCCTACTATAAAATGTATTGCTGTGTACCTATTCAAGTATGTGGAAGGTATTTTCGGTTGTTCTCTGGTTTGCAAAATAAAACCAACTCTGATAGAATTTGTCACTATCCGGAAAGACCAAAAAAAAAAAAAAGACTAAAAATAGATAAACAATGGGAGATCTTAGCTTGAGATTCTGTGTTTGCAATAAACCCTAGTGCCAGGCTACTGAAAATTATAATTTTATGTCTGAGTGGCTGAGAAGTAGATAATAAATATGCACCCATGCTTAGCCTTATGTGAAACTGCAGAGAATACTCCCAACAGAGGAGACGTATCAGAAGCCTCAATGTAGTTTACGGTGAATTAATAACACTTTATAATAAGCACGCAGCTCTATTTGAGCAAGGAGCATGCATTCTTCCTCATTTAATTTATGAAATAATGAATAAAATAATTTGTTACCTGACATTACTTCTGTGCAGATTGCATGGCTGGTCTATAATCAAGGCATGGCAAAAAGAAAAAAAGGAGCACTTTAAGAACTTTTTACTTTTTTTCGTAAAAAATCTTTACTGGAAGTGTCAAGAATGCAGAACAGAAACAAGTCAGAGGGACCGTGAGGAAGGCAGGCATGGCTCTGCTGCCCAGGTTAGGACGTGTCACCAGGCCTGTGGAGTAGAAGCGCTTGACTGTGCATACTCTGAACCCAGAGCCCTCCCAAGAACAAGATCTCAGGTAGGAGGAATCTTCCATGATTAAAGATTACAGAATACTTCACTGGAGAAACACAGTGAGAATCTAGCTTCAACCATTTAAGAATACATTTTATATTAACTAGAAATTGACCCAGGAAAAGTTTCTAATTTTAAATTTGCAATGATAAATAATGTGGCTACCTATGATCTTGATTTTCTATTTTTTCAAAAAAAAAAAAAAACTACTCACTTTGTTCAAATTTCTGATAACATATGGAAGATTGTTTTAGTAAAGGATTACTAGAGGTAAAGAATCTGCCTGTCAAGGCAGGAGATGCAAGAATCATGGGTTTGATCCCTGGGTTGGGAAGATCCCCTAGAATAGGAAATGGCAACACACTCCAGTATTCTTGCCTGGAAAACTCCATGGACAGAGGGGCCTGGCAGGCTACAGCTCATGAAGTTGCAGAGTAGAGCATGACTGGGTACATACTCACACATACACACACAGCACATCAGACAGTTCCTTACTTGGGAAGGAGAGATCCAGTCGTATTGAAGATTGTTTAACTCCTTGCAGGAGAAAAGGATATGGAGATCTAAATGTCCAACATCTTGCTGTTAGTATGATAGGTGGAATAGAAAAATAAAAAACTGAGCAAAATCAGATTAGACAGCCACTGATACTTATCATGCTAAATAAAGTTGCTATTAAATCACCCCTAAAAAATGACATATAGAGCTCAGGGTAAGTCAGGAAGACTCTCTAGGGCCTGAGTGGAGGCAAATCTGTAGGCAGATAAATGATGGGAAAACATTCAAAGAAAAAAACTGACCAAAATCCAGCCTGACTGTCTGACAGCTTAACCAACATGTACTCCAACTCTGCCTTTCTCCACACTCTTCATTAAAAGATGAGACACACTTTGAAAATAACCCTTGAATTATGACATAATCAAACACAGTCAAATAGCAGAAATGAGGAAAAATAGTTGGGTGATTTTTATCAGTCTTCAAAGTAGGAAATCAATACATAATTTTTAAGAAATATAAGTAAAGTGATATAATATATTAAGGTTAATACAAAACAAGGATTCAATCTTTGATATTCTAATATTTCATAAAAGCAACACAACACAATGAAGTATTGACCATATTATAAAGATAAAAATACAAATAATCTATAAGAAAATAATCAAAACATTCCAAATAAATAAATATATTTATTTCTGTAATAAAAATATCAGTAACAAAAATAACAAACAGTGCAAAGATGCTTATTAAAAGGACAATTGATCACGTCAGAAAAAATTTTTATTCAAAACCATGTTCCAAAGTATTTTTTAAAATTAGTAATGTGAAAACTTTTATCAGCCATTAAAAAGAATACATTTGAATCAGTTCTACTGAGGTGGATGAAACTGGAGCCTATTATACTGAGTGAAGTAAGCCATAAGGAAAAACAACAATACAGTATACTAAAGCATATATATGGAATTTAGAAAGATGGTAACGAGAACCCTGTATGCAAGACAGCAAAAGAGATGCAGATGTATAGAACAATCTTTTGGACTCTATGGGAGAGGGCAAGGGTGGGATGATATGGGAGAACGGCATTGAAACATGTAAACTATCATATGTGAAATCGCCAGTCCAGGTTTGATGCTTGATACAGGATGCTCAGGGCTGGTGCACTGGGATGACCCAGAAAGATGGAATTAGGAGGGAGGTGGGAGGGAGTTTCTGGAAGGGGAACAGATGTATACCCATGGCAAATTCATGTCAATGTATGGAAAAACCAACACAATAATGTAAAGAAAATAATTAATTAATTAATTAATTTTTAAAAAAGAAAACTTACAGAAAGTTTCATAACCATGAATTCTTAAATGCTTAAAGTCTTAGAAATATTTCAAAAGAAGTTATTCAATTTAAAGAGTTGGAATAACTTTAAGAACGAAATGAAATGAGAAATAATAATAACAGCAAAGCAGAATTAAGTTATTAATAATTAGAAATTGTATGTAATAACTAAAAAATAAATTTCTGCTTCTAAAAGTAAATTGCTTATAAAATCAATTTCTGCTTCTCTGTGGAAAAATAATACTGAGATAGAGAAGGCACTAGCTATCTTAATAAAAATTAATAACTGAGAATGAGCTAGTAATCACAGAAATAGAGGTAATCCAAACATAGATATTAAGTAGTTTGATCAATTTTCTCCATATTTTTTTGAAAACCTGGGAGAACTGGACAATTTCCTAGAAACATATAACCTAACAAAATTAACTGCTGATAGTCTAAAGTGAACAATTATTATTTAAGACATTGAGAAAGTGTCGAACAATACCCAGGTATATTGAGTTTCTCAAGTAGATGCTATTAAAACTTCAAAGAACATTTAAATATTCATCTAATTGGAATAATAGAAAGACTGGAGATAGAAAAATGAGTCAGGGAAGTAAATGAGATGATAACAATTCAGAATATTTCAGAACTGATGAAATGTTTTAATTCTAATTAAAGATGTATACAGTGCAACACACATCAAAATATCTCATGATGTTAAAAGTTAGTGTCTTAAAAATAATCTCCAAGAAAGGCAATGCCAAAGAATGCCTGAAGTACTGCACGACTGCACTCATCTCACAGGCTAGTAAAGTAATGCTCAAAATTCTCCAAGTCAGGCTTCAGCAATATGTGAATCATAAACTTGCAGCTGTTCAAGCTGGTTTTAGAAAAGGCAGAGGAACCAGAGATCAAATTGCTAACATCAACTGGATCATCGAAAAACCAAGAGAGTTCCAGAAAAACACCTATTTCTGCTTTATTGACTATGCCAAAGCCTTTGACTATGTGGATGACAACAAACTGTGGAAAAGTCTGGAAGAGATGGGAATACCAGATCATCTGACCTGTCTCTTGAGAAACCTGTATGCAGGTCAGGAAGCAACAGTTAGAACTGGACATGGAACAACAGACTGGTTCCAAATAGGAAAAGGAGTACATCGAGGCTGTATATTGTCACCCTGCTTATTTAACTTATATTCAGAGTACATCATGAGAAATACTGGGCTGGAAGAAGCACAAGCTGGAATCAAGATTGCTGGGAGAAATATCAATAAGCTCAGATATGCAGACGGCACCACCCTTATGGCAGAAGGTGAAGAGGAACTGAAAAGCCTCTTGATGAAAGTGAAAGAGGAGAGCGAAAAAGTTAGCCTAAGGCTCTACATTCAGAAAACTAAGATCATGGTGTCTGGTCCCATCACTTCATGTCAAATAGATGGGGAAACAGTGGAAACAGTGTCAGACTTTACTTTAAGGGGCTCCAAAATCACTGTAGATGGTGATTGCAGCCATGAAATTAAAAGATGCTTACATGTTGGAAGGAAAGTTATGACCAACCTAGATGGTATATTGAAAAGCAGAGATATTACTTTGCCAACAAAGGTCCATCTAGTCGAGGTTATGGTTTTTCCAGTAGTCATGTATGGGTGTGAGAGTTGGACAATGAAGAAAACTGAGCACTGAAGAACTGATGCTTTTGAACTGTGGTACTGGAGAACACTCTTGAGAGTCCCTTGGACTGCAAGAAGATCCAGCCAGTTCATCCTAAAGGAGATCAGTCCTGAGTCTTCACTGGAAGGACTTATGCTGAAGCTGAAACTCCAATACTTTGGCCACCTGATGTGAAGAGTTGACTCATTGGAAAAGACCCTCATACTGGGAAGGCTTGGGGGCAGGAGGAGAAGGGGACAACAGAGGATGAGAGGGCTAGATGGCATGGCTGACTCGATGGACTTGGGTTTGAGTAGACTCCGGGAGTTGGTGATGGACAGGGAGGCCTGGCATGCTGCGATTCATGGGGTCGCAAAGAATTGGACACAACTGAGTGACTGAACTGAACTGAAAATATGTGAAAAAATAGCACATGATCCTATAGGGCATGACAGGGACAAGTCCCAACTTAGTACTTACTGGAAAGCATAATGACTTTCATAGTATTAGACCTTGTAGAATGACCAGCACAGGAATAACAATAAAAAGTAAAAAAAAAAAAAAAAAGTGTAGTTTGAAAATTAATAAATTAGTAACTAAAATTCTAAATTTAAAAGGATAAAAGATGGTTTTAAAATATTAGACAATAGATCTACTTTTAGGAAAAAAGCACAAAGATGACAGTAAAGACATAAGTAATTGGACTAAATAATGCAGCTAAAAGAAAAAATTTTGTCAAGAATTTGGTTAAGAAGTTTCCATAAAGAATGGGAAAAAATCATCTATATGTTGTTTTCAAAAACGATTTTAAATTATAATGTTATCAAAATGTTGAAAGAAAAAAGCTCGGAAAAAATCTACCAAGAAAATACTAAGCAAAAAGAAAGCTGGTATAACTGTTTCTTAATGGACAAAAAGAGTTTAAGGATAAAAATTACTGCATATTTCGTAATGAAAAATTTTAATGTAGCTGAAGAAGTAATTGTAATTAATATAATTATAATATATGAATATAATTAATGAATAATTATAATTATAGTGTGCATTTAATAACACAGCTTAGAGATATAGAAGAAAATCTGACAGATTGAGAACTCTTTCAGTAACTAATAGATTAAGAAAACAAAAATCAGTAAAGGTATAAAATGTTCAGATTTTATGGCAAGAAATCTAATCATAGTACATATATAACTGAACCCTAAAACTATGAACATTTTTTCAGTTCAGTTCCGTTCCATTGCTCAGTCGTGTCCGACTCTTTGTGACCCCATGGACTGCAGCATGTCAGTCTTCCCTGTCCATCACCAACTCCTGGAGCTTGCTCACACTCATGTCCATCTAGTCGGTGATGCCATCCAGCCATCTCATCCTCTGCCATCCCCTTCTCCTCCCGCTTTCAATCTTGCCCAGAATCAGGGTCTTTTCTAATGACTCAGTTCTTTGCATCAGGTAGTCAAAACATTGGAGTTTCAGCTTCAACATCAGTCCTTCCAATGAATATTCAGGACTGATCTCATTTAGGATGGACTGGTTGGATCTCCTTGCAGTCCAAGGGATTCTCAAGAGTCTTCTCCAACATCACAGTTTGAAAGCATCAATTCTTTGGCACTCAGATTTCTTTATAGTCCAACTCTCACATCCATACATGACTACCGGAAATGAACGTGGTTATCAACCATAAGTGGTGTATTACATACAATTTGATCTATTTTGGATTATTTAGTAAATTAAGTAAATTTCAACTTATTTCAAAGAATTAATATCATATAAATATTATCTTTTTTCTTTTCATACCAAAATTCATATATATTGTAAAACTAAGAAATCCTTCTAAATAACTCACAAATTAAAGGAGAAATAATAATGAAAATCAGAAATATCAAAACAGGCCATTAGCAAAAATACTACACAGAAAAATGCATTTTTTAAAATCTATTGGCAAAATTGCTCTCTTAAGCCTTAAATGAGAAAATAGTAAGATGCAATAAATTAGGCAACAAACATGGGAATATATTATGGAAAGCCAAAGCCAATCCAAAGGAAAGAGGTAATTTGGCACTTTTATAGAAACATTTCAAATAATATCCAATAAAAACTTATAAAAGAACATGTTTCTAAAACTGAGAACAACATCAAGTGTTTATACCACTACTTCTGCTTCTCGTTAGCCTATATTTCTAGCTAGTTCAGTAAGTAAAGGAGATGGGAAACTATAAAAGGAGATGAGAAAGTGACATTATTCTTACCTTTTGTAGCTATAAAAATCCCTGAAGAATTTAAAAATAAATTAGTAAAATTATAAGGAAAATTAGCATACTTCCTGGTGTAATACCAAGATTCAAAAGAATGTATTTCTATGTATCAAAAAACAGTAAAATATTTAAGTAAAATATTTTAGTAGCCCTTCTATTAATATAAACTCTGCTTAGTCACTCAGATGTGTCTGACTCTTTGCAACCCTGTGGACTGTAGCCCACCAGGCTCTTCTGTCCATGGAATTCTCCAGGCAAGAATATTGGAGTGGGTTGCCATGCCCTCCTCCAGGGGATCTTCCCAACCCAGGGAACAAACCCAGGTCTCCAGCACTGCAGGCAGATTCTTTACCATCTGAGCCTCTAGGGAAGCAACTTACCTAATCTTCAACAGAAGAGGAGATGCAATGGGTAATCAACATTGGACAGTATGTTCAAATCCAGTAATACTCAGAAGAGAACAGATCAACAGCATGCTGGATTTCCATTCCAAAACATTCAGATCGGCAAAATGTTTAAGCTGTTGAATATATCAGATGTTTGTGACACTGTGGAACCCTAGAGCTCACAGACATTGCTAATTGGAGTGTCAACGGTACAGGCAAAGTGGAAAATACTCGGCATAACATGTAAAGATGAAATTATGCTTATGCTACTACTCAGCAGTAAACTAGAGAGGGAGGATCTCACTTAGACACCAAGAGGGAATAGAATAATGTTCATAGCTGCACTGTCTATAAGAACTAAATGTGGGACATCCTTCATTGCCTATCTAATGAACACGTGACTGCAAAGAATCCATTCAAAAGAATTCTATCATCAACGAAAGTAAAATTAGCTTGAAGAATTAGATTGACTACCTATAAAATGACCTAATCTCAGACATGAAATGCTGAGTGAAAAGTCAAAAATCCATGACTGCAGTTGCATTCCTATGTAGCTCAAAATCAAAACTAAACAACATATCTTTTAATCACTCTCACACATTCACACACACACACACACACACACACACACACACACACACACTTAGCTATTAAAACTGTAGAGCACAGTAAGGGGATAATTAAGACAAGAATCAGAATTGCAGTTACTTCTGGGGAGAACTATCAGTTGGCATTTGCAAGTGGCAAATAGGAGGAGTAAGATACTAACAATAGAATCGGGAGGGAGGTGGGAGGGGGGTTCTGGAAGGGGAACACATGTATACCCATGGCAGATTCATGTCAATGTATGGCAAAACCAACACGATAATGTAAAGAAAATAAAATTAAATTAAATTTTTAAAAAAACACAATATTCCAATTTTATTATTTTATTACTCTTTAATCATTCAAACCAAACCATTTTGAATTCTGTTCTGTTTCTATTATAGGCTTTGTGAAAAAAAAAAGGAAAGAATATTTAGGAAGAATGAAGTTTATTATAAAATAATTTATATAAAAATAAAACAGTTCTGTGATAATTTAAGTAAGTGTGCAATTTTGTGAACCACATTTGAGTGGTAAAAAAAATCTAGTTTTGAGCTAAGACAGAGAATTCAAATGGAAAATATTAATATTTAAATATATAAATTGATATTAACATGTTTGTACATATATGTATATCAATAATTATTGAATAGTTTAAAATTAATAAATACTCACAATAAAATATTTATCAAATGCTTTCCCTGTAAAGTGCAATGGAGCTTCATAATTTACATGCAGCCTCTTAATTAATGTAAAATCTTCATAAATTCAGTAGTGTTTTATTGTTACTGTTAGAGGTTATACTATGCATATATTCCTATTTTTTGGATCTTTAATAAATCTTTAAGAATCAGCTATATTTTTTTAGTATTGCTTACTCTTTTTTCCTTAATGTATGTTTTAGAGCTTTATTGAGAGAAAAATTACATAGCATATAATTCACCTATTTTCTATGTAGAATTCAATGATTTTAGTAAAATTATAAAGTGTGCAAACATTACCACAATAGTTTTAGAATATTTCAAAATGCCTTTGAATCTATTTTCAGTTACCTGACATCAGTCTAAGCCCAAGGCAACCATTGATCAGTTGTCTGTCTCTAGAAATTTGCATTTTCTGTATACTTCATATAAAAAGATTCATATAATCCATTCCCATATATTTATTGTATTTTTGGTGTATATCACTTTTATTTATCATAATAGTTGTGAGGTTAATCCATGTTGTAGCATTTATCAATAGTCCTATTTTGTGTGTGTGTGGCTGAATAGAATGCCATTTTATGAACACACCATACGCTGATTTGTGTTTAGCTTTTTAAGAAACTGCCACACTGTTTCCAAAGCAGCTGTGACATTCTTTATTTCTACCTGGAATATGTTGAAGTTTTCATTTTTCCTCCTCCTCAGCAGCAGGAGGCTTTTTTTTTTTTTTTTGGTCTTTTATATTATGATCCTTTCATGGATAGACATGAAGTGGTATCTCATTTAATTTGCATTTCCCTGCAAACATATTTGAACACGTCTTCATGCATTAATAGCCATCACTGTATTGTCTCTAGTGAAATATCCATTCAAATCTTTTCCTTATTTTAATTGAATTCTTATCTTTATTTTCATTGTTAAGAGCATTATACAGTCTGGATACAAGTTATTTATTAGAGAAATGCCTGGTAAATGTTTTCTTTCTGTGTGTGACTTGTCTTTTCATTTTCTCAGTAGGGTCTTTTGGAGTGCGAAGGTTTAAAATCTTCATGAAATCCAATTTGCCTTTTGCTTTTCTTTTGTGTATCATGCTTTTGGCATCCTGCCTAGTTCTTGACCAATGCACAGTCTTGAAATGTTTCTCATAGAAATCTTTGCTCTTCTGTTTACTTTCCTAGTAGATACGATTACTATCCTCATTTACCAGTGAGGCTTAAAGATGCAGTGTGACAGTCCCCCGTCACACAGTGATGGAGCCTGGATTTGAAACTCGCCTGCTGGCACGAGCCTCTGAACTTCTCAAAACTGTGCAGTACTGCTTGATGCTATTTTAGATCTGCTCTATGCATGCTTATGACATCTGCGAGGCTCGAAAACAGCAGTGATCATGCACATCGCGAAGATGTGCAGTTTAGAGATCAGCAGCATGAGCAACCACAGGCTTCATGAGTTTGGACCTACAGCTAGTTGAAAATTTTACAATTAAATACCCCTGAGCCTGCACTGAAGGTCTACTGCTGCCTTTGACACTCCTTCCCTGACTGTCAGCTCACTGTTTCCTACCCTCCTCACCTGTGCGTCTGCAGACTCTTGCCCCTTTACCCATTTCAGAGCCTGAAATGCTGCTCACAGTTGTGCGTCTCTCTGTTCTTCCCCTGATCTCACCTGGACCGTTTCATTCATTAATATTCTGTGATGTGAAGTGCAGTTTATAGACATAGTTGGGAGGACCAGGTTTACGGTCCAGTCAGCCGCTGCTGTATTCTACTGGCGGAGGCAGATGTTCTAAAAAAAGGTCCTGGTCCCTCTAATGAGCTTTGTGTCATTAGTTGTCACTTTAATGCCTTCACAGGGTTACTACTCTCTGAATTTAATCTGTGACTGATAATAGAGGCACAATATGCAGAATGAAGCAATTGATTATACCCATGAAGATCCCAGAAACCTTTACAGAGGTGACATTCGAGCTGTGACAAGTATTTGCAGCCTCTTTATTGCTTTTAAGGCCCATTTTCTTATAAAGACCTTGGAAAATGTTTAAAGTTTATTGCTAAGCAGATCCGGTGAAGCTTCACCATGGTCTGTCTCCCTGATTTACAGGTGTCTAATGAGAGTAAAGGCTTGATGGATCACTGTGCTTTAATGATAAATAATAATAAGGTCCAGGGATGTGACAAGCCCCGAGTTATACTTCACTCATGGAGAGACCTTTGTTTTATTCTCCCTTTTCCTCCCGCTCAACGTAAAGGCCAAATCAGTAAAAGGTCAAGCTGACTGGTATGGATTATTATAATATTGTTTTCAACTTGTCCAGAGATCAATAGTGAATGTCATCATCCATTTTCCAGAGACATAGACACTAACCTCATTATCCTAGCACATTAAAGAAAGCAGAGCCTGAAGCTATACCAAATTTATACTCCTATTTCCACAACTAAATTTCAAACTTAAAAAAAAATCTGGGTGTTAAATGTTTTACAGTAGTTTTTCATCACAGCTGCTTTAGCATAGATCTGAATCAAGCCCTCCCAGTTTACTTTGATAAGTTTGTGAATTTCAGATTTATGTCTTTCAGAAAATTATACTCCAATAAAAATCTTTTTTAAAATATAAAAGGCCTAATGATTATGCTGTCACCATAAACTTCAGTGAATGAGGCATGTCCATTCCACGTGCCTTCTCTAAGGGTCTTAGTTATAAACACAGATGCTGACTACCTTAATCACCATGATCAAGCAGCACCTGAAAACATCCCCTTCTCTGCGCACATATCCTACAATCCCCTAGTAATTCTGGCAAGATGAGCAATTTTAGTAAGAATGAAAATATTATCTGAAAAGTAGTCTTAACATAAAAGAATAAAATTGACCCCCACCTAAAAACAATCTTTCAATATATGAATTATCATTATAGTCAAACTTAAGGGAGTAAGGTTAGACAAAGTGCAATCTATACTACATTTCATATTTCTACAATGCACCTTATATGTATTAATGACTTGATCCATAAAACATTTAACCCATGTCTATCTGAAGTTGGATCTGAGATTTACTCGTTATATGTCAGCATCCATGATTCAAACATCTAAAATTTGACTACTTTTTCTGTAATTTTTAGGCTAGTAACATCTACTTTGTAAGCTTTTTGAGAAGTATAAATGTAAATCTACTCATCTCTGCTGGGCTTCCCTGGTGGCTCACAGTAAGGAATCCACCTGCCAATGAAGGAGAAGCAGGTTCGGTCCTTGAGTCGGGAAGATCCTCTGGAGAAGGAAATGGCAACCCGCTGTTTGGGAAATCCCATGGACAGAGGAGTCTGGCAGGCTACAGTCCGTGGGGTTGCAAAGAGTCGGACATGACTCAGAGACTGAACAACCATAGTAACAACTCTTCTCAATGCCTGGATACACAGATATTTTCTCAATACAGTTTAATTTTGTTTGCTTGGATTATAGAACATAAATTTCAAGGGTCTGTTAGGACCAGTACAAGCATCAGTATTGATAACATCTCATTAATGATGAAGTGAAAGTATTATACAAAATATAAATTAATGTCATTTTATAAATTTTCTATATTTAGATTTCTATATATTTGAAGACTATGATTATAAAAATGCCAATACACAATATACTGCAATACACTTTAAAATATTTTCAGCTTTACAACAAAATTTCTAGCTTTAATAATTTACTACCAAAGCAAAAAGAGCTTAAAAATATAGAGGGTTATATATAATGGTTCAAATATTAAATTGGATAATAGTCTAAACATAAAAGAATGAAATCAACTCCCATGTAAAAGCAATCTTTCAATACATGAATTATAGTCAACCTTAAGGGAGTAAGGTTACACGTTACACAAATTGCAATCTATACCACATTTCTTATTTCCATAATGCACCTTATGTTTCTTAGCGACTATGATCTCTTGGTACCAGGATTAATGGCGGATTCTTTTTTATATACCATATAAAGCTAGTATATAGCCTTGTGCATTTCTAATGCATGAATAAATTGACTAATAAATAAACTTATAAAGGTGTGAATGAATCACAGCAATGTTACATACACCAATGGGATGCAATATCTTATTCTGTAGAGTAACATATTTATCACAGTTCTTTCTGATATTTCAATTCAATATAGGAATGCAGCCTAGGAGATAAACTACCAATTATCAGATCATTGAGACTTAAAACAAAATGCAAATATTTTTCTAGAAATTCTGGCATCTCCAATGATTGTTGTTAGAGAATACATTTGAAGATGGAGATAGGAAAACTGGAACATATTTTAAATACCAGCACCAGCATGATGAAGCAACACATTTTTCCTGTAAGAAGCTGTTGAGATAAGTTTTGTTTGCAAAAAAGGTCATGTCAGGGGAATATGAAAAGCTGCCCAATATAAGGGAATTAGCCTTTGGCATTGTCCTAAGAGGCAAGACTGTTGTTTGCAAGTTAGAATTTACATATAGGGAGATGCACTTTGAGTGAATTTAAGAACTTCCTATAGACATAGCTACCTCATGAGAAAATATCTTGTTCCCAGTACTCCTGGTGTTGAATGTAGACAAGATACTCACGATGGATGAAATCCAAGCTTAACAAGTGTAGCTTTAGGATTATTTCCAACCCAATGATGGGTTCAGTCCCTGGACAAGGAAGATCCCCTGAAGAAGGAAATGGCTACCCACTCCAGTATTTTTGCCTGGGAAATCCTGTGGACAGAAGAGCTTGGTGGACTATGGTCCATGGGGTCGCAAAGAGTCAGACACGCCTGAGTGACTAACACTTTCACATTATTCACGGTAAGGTTTTTTTGTTAATTCCAGCACTGACTCTAAGGAATTGAGCATTAATGAAGTACACTTATGAAGGGAAAAGTTGGTAAGGAAAGGAGATGAGAAGACCTCCCTCTGCCCCTAAACTCTAAGGCCGTGTGCTTCTCCCAGGTCCTGGTTAGCGGATTCTGCTGTGTGTATATGTGAGAGTGGCTATGTGTGTGGGTGCTGTCTATGTGCGTATGAGTGTGATGTGAGTTTGATGTCTTCTTGTTTTGCGCTTGAAAGGAGGGGTATTATGGGAGAAAAATTGTGTTTTTTCTGAATTGTGTAAAGAATGCAACTCTGAGAATTTCATGCAGAAAAACCTGATGAAATGAGGTAGCATGTATTTTTCCAGCAGGTAGATTTTGTGTTCCGTATTCTAGAAGTGCTTACCCTTCCCTGCTCCTCCCAGTAAATGGTGATCATTAGAAAGAAATCAGAGGAAACAGGGTCATCCACAGTGTTGCTAGCGATCATCCTGATCGTCTCTAGACAGCTGTGTCTAAAGAGGAGCCTGGCAGGCTACCATGGGGTTGCAAAAGAGCTGGACACAATTCAGAGACTGGGAAACAGCAGCATGGGTTTGTCAGTTTCTGCTGTGTGAATACGGTAATAAGCTAAGTAATTAAAGGCATTATTTGTGATTAAAAAAAGAACACTCTATTACAGCAGTACATCTTCAAGAGATATTAGATTAGCCTTGTCTAGGCATTTGTAGTAACCAGCTAAGATGCTATCTGAAAGCCAAAGACCATTTAAGATGGATTTTTAAAATTTTTTCTGGGGTTGTAAGTGACACATATAAACAAAATAAGTAAAACCACAAATCCAATATTCAGTTAGCAATTATACTGCAGACAGAAAGCTAAGTCAGTGTACGATACTTCCTCTCCTGCAACAGGCAATACAGATGCTCATTTACTGTTGAACAAAATTAAGTGCCAATCCAATTTTCTCCAATGAGATATTCTATAAAATGTCCATTAGAGTATTTCAGTATTTTAATAAGTTGAGCACAGAGCAGTTACAAAGACACTATTCAAGAATGATATTTTTTTTCATTTAACAATATAAAGAATTGATTGGTTTTAATAGATTGTTGTGTTTTAAAAAATTACTAATGTTGATGTTTGACAGGGAACAACAAAATTCTGTAAAGCAATTATCCTTCAATTAAAAAACAAATTAATCTAAAAAATGAAAAAAAAATTACTAAAAAAGCTCTGCCTAAATGACAAACTCTGACCATGTCTCTCCAGCTGGTCAAGGTCATTAGTGTGGACTTCAGCCCCTCCACATATGGTTTGGATTTCAAAACCTACGTTTGTACATTATTCTTGGGAAGATAATTGGAGAAAAAAAACTAGATACTGGAAAAAGATAAATTCTGAGATAATATTAAGAAAACAATATAAATGACTAAGGTAAATTCTACTGTGTGTTAAGTGTAAATGCCATCAAGATATTAAGGAACTATTTTGGTGGTGTTTTCATTTATATGGATTCCTCCTTCCATCCTTATCATTGATAAAAGAATAAAATAAGGAGTATTTAAAAACATCTCATATATTTGTTAGATGTTATATTTGTATATATATTCTTATATATACAAATATATGAGATGCTTTTAAATATTCATTATTTTATTAGTAGGGCATAAATAGAGACACAAACATAGAGAATAAATTTTGGACACAGAGGAGGAAGGAGAGGGTGGGACAGGTTGAGAGAGCAGCGCTGACACATATACACCACCATGTGTAAAACAGAGAGCGAGGGGGAAGCTGCTCTGTAACACAGGGCACTCAGCTCAGGGCTCGGTGATGACCTAGAGGGGTGGGATGAGACGGGCGTTGGGGTG
Organism: Antilocapra americana; assembly: GCA_007570785.1. Classification (NCBI taxonomy): domain Eukaryota; kingdom Metazoa; phylum Chordata; class Mammalia; order Artiodactyla; family Antilocapridae; genus Antilocapra; species Antilocapra americana. The sequence continues at coordinate 11,832,009 of ML663573.1, forward strand.
AGGTTCAGGTGGGAGGGGACATATGTATACTTACAGCTGATTCACATTGTTGTATAGCAGAAGCCAAAACAGTATTTTGGATCAATTATACTCCAATTAAAAATAAATTTAAATAATTAAGATCTCTTACTCATGAAGTATTATAATTATGTGAAATAAAATATTTAGGATATGATGCATTCATAACTATCCTTCTAGGAAGAAAATATCTTTCCAACATTCCAATTTAACTATATCTTCATTGGTATCTTTAAAAATTAGATAAAATTAAAATTATGGCATTAATTATGCTAAGCCATTCAGGTAAAGGTATCATTTTGCAATCAACTAAACAAGGAAAATTTAAAGTGTAAAAGCTTTGCTCCACTAATGGATAAAAAGAAACATATTCCTTACTAAAAGGTCGGTTTTCATTTCAATCCAAAGAAGGGCAATGCCAAAGAATGTTCAAACTACTGAACAGCTGTGCTTATTTTGCATGCTCTTAAGGTTATGCTCAAAATCCTCCAAACTAGGCTTCAACAGTACAAGAACCAAGAACTTCCAGATGTACATGCTGGATTTAGAAAAGGCAGAAGAACCAGAAATCAAATTGCCAACATTCCTTGGATCATAGAAAAAGCAAGGGAATTCCAGAAAAATGTCTACTTCTGCTTCACTGAGATTTCCCTGGTTGCTCAGATGCTAAAGCATCTGCCTACAATGCCAGAGACCTGGCTTGAATCCCTGGGTTGGGAAGATCTCCTGGAAAAGGAAAAGGCAACCCACTCCAGTTCCTTGCCTGAAAAATCTCATGGACAGTGGAACCCAGTAGGCTATAGTCCATGGGGTCACAAAAAGTCAGACATGACTGAGCAACTTCACTTTCTTTTCTTCTTCATTGACTATGCTAAAACCTTTGACCATATGGATCACAAAAAATATGGAAAAGTCTTAAAGACATGGCAATACCAGACCACCTTACCAGTCTCTTGAGAAACCTGTATGCAGGTCAAGAAGCAACAGTTAGAACATTACATAGAACAATGTACTGGTTCAAAACCGAGAAAGGAGTACAACAAAGCTGTATATTGTCACCCTACCTACTTATATGCAGAATAAATTATGCAAAATGCTGGGCTGGATGAATCACAACCTGGAATCAAAATTGCCAGGGGAAATGTTAATAACCTCAGATATGCAGATGACACCACCCTTATGGCAGAAAGTTACAAAGAACTAAAGAGCCACTTGATGAAAATGAAAGAAGAGAGTGAAAAAGTTGGCTTAAAGCTCAATATTCATAAAACAAAGATCATGTCATCTGGTCCCATCACTTCATGGCAAATAGATGGGGAAACAATGGAAACAGTGGCTGACTTAACTTTTTGGTCTCCAAAATCACTGCAGATGGTGACTGCAGCCATGAGATTAAAAGATGCTTGCTCCTTGGAAGAAAAGCTATAACCAACCTAGACAAGCATATCAAAAAGCAAAGACATTACTTTGCCCACAAAGGTCCATCTTGTCAAAGCTATGGTTTTTGCAATAGTCATGAATGGATGTGAGAGTTGACCTATAAAGAAAGCTGAGTGCTGAAGAATTGGTGCGTTTAAACTGTGGTGTTGGAGAAGAGACCCTTGGACTGCAAGGAGATCCAACCAGTCTATCCTAAAGGAAATCAGTCCTGAATATTCATTGGAAGGACTGATGCCGAAGCTGAAGCTCCAGTACTTTGGCCACCTGATGCAAAGAAGTGACTCATTGGAAAAGACCCTGATGCTGGGAAAGATTGAAGGCAGGAGGTGAAGGGGACGACAGAGGATGAGATGGTTGGATGGCATCACCGACTTGATGGACATGAGTTTGAGCAAGCTCCAGGATTTGGTAATGAACAGGGAAGTCTGGCGTGCTGCAATCCATGGGGTCGCAAAAAGTTGAACATGACTGAGCAACTGCACTGGACTTATATAATTTTGCATCCCACATGATAAGAAATGATTCCTAGTTGTTCCACATACTCTCCAGGCACTAATATTGTCAGATTGCTAACCTAGTATGAAAAATGTTATCCTAAGTTTGCATTTTCTTAATCACTAGTGATGTAAACTTCCGGTTCTACTTTGTCATTTGTTTCTTTTAATTCGTAAAGTGATTGTTCAATTCTTTGATAATTTTAATTTCTCTACTTTCCTTTTTCTCCCCTTAATATTTAGTCATGAAAATTCTTTGTACCTAATTGTTTCATAGGTATGCTTTTGTTGTCGTTGCTGTTCAGTAGTGTCTGCCCACCAGTCTCCTCTGTCCATTCTGGAAAGGGTTGCCATTTCCTTCTCCAAGGGGGTTTTCCTCATCCAGGGATCGAACCTGCATCTCCTGCATTAGCAGGCAGATTCTTTACCATAGAACTCCCTGTGAGCCCCAGGTATGCTCTTATGCACAAGTATTTACTGTGTAAAGAAGTTTAGAATACAAAGCGTGTCCTGTCATGCTGTTACAGTACCCTGAGCGAGGTGGAACTTCCCCCCATCCGCACACCCATGCACTTTCTATCACTTACCCAATGTGTTCATCTTTCTCCCTGCTTGACTTGCTTGTTAAAAGCAATCAGTGGACACAAGCAAACGTGTAGACATCACAGAACATATCTCTTCCCTTGGAATTCACTTTGTGTGAGTTGGAATGATGTGCAGATGTTGCAGAATCATGGCAGCAACTTTTAAATGATACATGAAAAGGAAACAAAATATCCCAGCTCAGTGTGTGCAGAGCAGTCAAAGCTTTAGCCCGTGTGTGTGTGTGTGTGTGTGTGTGTGTGTGTGTGTGTGTGTGTGTGCACGTATACACAAAACTGAGTACAAGCAAAGCTGCGGTGTGTGTGTGTATGTGTGTGTGTGTGTGTGTGTGTGTGTGTGTGTGCATTAAACTGAGTACAAGCATGGCCATCCATAGTTTCCCCTTGAGTTAAGAAAATCCTCAGCTATACCTTACAAAAACATACTCCAAATCCCCACTTCCTCATGCGGAATACTTTAGAAGCCAAATGAATCTTAAAACATGGACAGTAACCGTGCAGCTGAAATGAGTCATAAAATATGTGAAGTGTTTCTCCACATTTTAAAGGACACTTTCTAATCTGGAAGGAAGGATTAGTGACAGTGTCTCAATTTTATGATCATCTGGCTCCTGAAAGTTTCCTTGCAAACTAGTCCTGATATATTTCCTGTTTAAGGTGGTGCTGTGCAACCTGTTACTCTGAGATGTAAGCTAAGGTTCCTGGTTATAACAACAGGTTCACAGTCTGCTTTAGGTAAGGAGAGACATTTTCACATTTCTTGAAAATATGGAAATTTAAAGAGTAGACCCCATACAGCAATATTACAGGGAAAGAGTCTCAAGATGACTGTCTGATTTTGCATTTTTAAGAAGAAGCAATTGTTTTAGTTATATGATAGAACTAGAAGCTTAAACTGACAAAATTACTAAACAGATGTTAACTTTGAAATATATTATGTGTGAATTTTTTCAATGTCTGTAATAAAAATAAAAAGCAGTCTTTTATAAATGAAATTATTTAAAAATTTCCAAGCTGGTTAGTCTCTGTCACTCACAGAAATAGTTATGATTTCTTTCTTTTGAAAAAGCTTCTCTCTCCACAGAGATGGACTGTTCCCTTGGATTCTGCTTTCGTCCTGGAATAGCGGTATCCTCAGGTTAAACACATTTTCCTTCTTTCTGTTCAGTTCAGTCACTCAGTTGTGTCTGGCTCTTTGCGACCCCATGAACCACAGCACGCCAGGACCCCCTATCCGTCACCACCTCCCAGAGTCCACCTAAACCCACATCCATTGAGTCGGTGATGCCATCCAACCATCTCATCCTCTGTCAACCCCTTCTTCACCTGCCTTCAATCCTACCCAGCCTCAGGGTCTTTTCAAATGAGTCAGCTCTTCGCAAAAGAGCAATACTCTTGGCCAAAGTATTGTAGTTTCAGCTTCAACATCAGTCCTTCCAATGAACACCCAGGACTGATCTCCTTTAGGATGGACTAGTTGGATTTCCTTGCAGTCCAAGGGACTCTCAAGAGTTTTCTCCACCACCACAGTTCAAAAGCATCAATTATTCCACACTCAGCTTTCTTTATAGTCCAAGTCTCACATCCATACATGACTACTGGAAAAACCATAACCTTGACTAGACAGATATTTGTTGACAAAGTAATGTTTCTGCTTTTCAATATGCTGTCTAGGTTGGTCATAACTTTCCTTCCAAGGAGTAAGCGTCTTTTAATTTCATGGCTGCAATCACCATCTGCAGTGATTTTGGAGCCCAGAAAAATAAAGTCTGTCACTGTTTCCATTGTTTCCCCATCTATTTGCCATGACCCAATGGGACCAGATGCCATGATCTTAATTTTCTGAATGTTGAGCTTAAGCCAACTTTTTCACTCTCCTCTCACTTTCATCAAGAGGCTCTTTAGTTCTTCTTCACTTTCTGCCATTAGGATGGTGTCATCGGCATATCTGAAGTTATCGATATTTCTCCTGGCAATCTTGATTCCAGCTTGTGCTTCCTCCAGCCCAGCAATATTCAGAGTTAAATTGAACAGACTATGTCATGCAGGCCACTTTACACACCAAACCCAACATGCATTTTGCCTTATTTTCAATCTATTGATTCTCTATCTACATAATCAGGAAACTTTGTGATTTTTATACCTGTGATATTGAGGAAGATCACTAAACAGATGACTTATCAACCAAGATTAATCAAGCATATGGTTTTGTACTTCATATTTAAATGTACTGGTGAAATAGGTGGGGAGAAGTGATATTTTTACCATAGTGGAGAAGACAGAGGCAGAAAACTCTATTTTCATTGTCTCTTTCTTAAAATAATCAGAGAATGAGATAGAATAAGCATTTTAATTTGTTGAGGTATTTCTCTGTGTTATTATTGGGTTTTCAGAGCCCTGTAGCAGCAGATTATTAATAGACACTTGAGTCATAAAATCATGATGTGAAGGAACAGATGAGCATTGAATTACATGGGAAGTCAAAATTCAGCTAGTGCTCTCCCAGAGGGTCAGTGGTAAAGAATCTGCCTGCCAGTGCAGGAGACGTAAGAGACCCGGCTTCGATCCCTGGGTCAGGAAGATCCCCAGGAGGAGGAAATGGCAACCCACTCCAAAATTCGTGCCTGGAAAATCCCATGGACAGAGGAGCCCAGCAGGCCACAGTCCAGGGGCCACAAAGAGTCAGACAAGACAGTGGCTGAGCACATGCGCGTGCAAAACTCAGCTGCACAGCGTCATCCTTCAGAAGTTCTGGAGAAATGTTTTGAATGTTTTTCTATGTATTACTTTTCATTTATCATAGACAAACATTTATAGCTTAAAAATCTTGAGAATTTTTTAAAAAAATCTTTGAATTCTATATCTTTTCTTGAAATTATTTTAAGAAAAATCTGTTATGTTCTGAAAAGTAGTTTTCCAGTCACCCAAAAACTCATCAGACATCATGACTACCGATAGGAAGCCATTATGTAAATTTAGTTTTCTTACAAGTCAGCTTCTAATAATCATGTTTAGCTTCTGACACCCTCACGTATTTTTGCATTATTCGTAATATATTCATATCTTGAAACTGACTTGGTTTAGAACTACAGCAGACAGAAAGCCAGATTTCTCCTGGGCTCTGTGCCATCTTTAGGACATGTCATATACCCACCCCTCTCTGTCATTTCTATCTCAAAAGCCCAACTAAAGAATATCTACCTAAATATATTGCTTATTAAATATACAGATACTTAGTTTGTAATATAGGTTCCGAGAAACTCGTTCCCTTTTAGTCAAAGAATTTTTGATAGAAACTTACTTGCTTGTGTCAGAAACACAGCCTCAGAACCTCATGCTACTTCTGAAGGGGATAAATTTTCCACAGGAACATTTTACATAATTAGAAAGCCTCTCTCCAGTGAGAGATTACGTGTTTCTCTCTTGCTCCCATCTCCTCCTCCTGGATTTAATGTATTTCCAGGTCAATTCCCATATAGTTCCAATTATTTCTACTCCACTTACTTAGGAAATTTAGCCAACACAACTCTCTCAGCCTATACTCTCTGGAATATAGCTTAGATTTTATCCTCATGTAAATGGTATATTTCATGGTTAATACATCAGACATTTGTTGGTCCACTAAAATGACCCTGATCATTCCCAAATATTATTCTTAGGACAATTTTCAGAAACCAAAACTAACATTCGATATAAATATCAGTGTTTCAACTAGCTTCTCTTTTTTTTTTTATTTATTTATTTTTATTAGTTTTGCCATACAATGACATGATATCGCCATGGGTTTACATATGCTCCCCCTCCAGAACCCCCCACCCTCCTCCCTTCCTCCTCCCTCCCCCCAGGAAATCTCCGTGCACCAGCCCCGAGCATCAATCCTGGGCTGGCGATTGATTACACATATGATAGTTAACATGTTTCAATGCCATTCTCCCATATCATCCCACCCTTGCCCTCATCCACAGAGTCCACGAGTCTGTTCTATACATCTGCATTCCTTTTGCTGTCTTGCATGCTGGGTTCTCGTTACCGTCTATCTAAATTCCATATATATGCATTAGTATACTGTATTGTTGCTTTTCCTGCTGGCTTACTTCACTCTGGATAATAGGCTCCAGTTCCGTCCACCTGAGTAGAACTGATTCAAATGAATTTTTTTTAATGCTGAGTAATATTCTATTGTGTATATGTACCACAGCTTTCTTATCCATTCGTCAGTTGATGGGCATCTAGGTTGCTTCCATGTCCTGGCTATTGTAAACAATGC
>ML663573.1:11845411-11936604 GCA_007570785.1 Antilocapra americana
TGAGGTGAGCTTGTATTGCTATGAACTTTCCCCTTAGCACTGCTTTTACCATGTCCCATAGGTTTGGGGTTGTTGTGTTTTCCTTTTCATTCATTTCTATGAATAACTGAATTTCTTTTTTGATTTCTTCTGTGATGTGTTGGTTATTCAGCAGTGTGTTGTTAAGCCTCCATATGTTGGAAGTTTTGAATGGTTTTCTCCTATAATTGATATCTAATCTCACTGCATTGTGGTCAGAAAAGATGCTTGGAATGATTTCAATATTTTTGAATTTACCAAGGCTAGATTTATGGCCCAGGATGTGATCTATCCTGGAGAAGGTCCCGTGTGCGCTTGAGAAAAATGTGAAATTCCTTGTTTTGGGGTGGAATGACCTATAGATATCAATTAGGTCTAGTTGGTCTATTGTATCATTTAAAGTTTGAATTTCCTTGTTACTTTTCTGTTTAGTTGATCTATCCATTGGTGTGAGTGGTGTATTAAAGTCTCCCACTATTATTGTGTTGTTGTTAACTTCCCCTTTCATACTTGTTAGCATTTGCCTTACAACTAGCTTCTCTTTAAAATATATTGTTTTAACTTTCCAAATTAAAAATATTGCTCTCCTTAGTGACAACTTTGATAAATGACTTAATGAAATTTTATAAATCAGAAAAAGAACACAATGCAAAATTGGAAGATTTTTTAAAAAGTCAGTTTCAGAAAGATCATTTGGATCTCCTTAGAAATGTGAGCTTATTGTTCTGAGAGGATTTTTGACACTGTTTTAAAATTCTTACTTATCTATTTTCTTACCTGTGTTGTGTCTTCCTACACTATGTAGTTAATAACAGTATATCAATATGTCTACTTAATAGTGGAATGAAAGATTAATGAATAATGCTAACAGATGTTCTATTCTTAAAACAGATTTCATTATAATAGGAAATTTGTTGGGGAGAAACAGCAAAGAATGTACTCAGAGAATGTAAAAAAATACTTTTGAGGGTAAATTATGAGTGAGACAGTCTTCCTCCCTGTCTTATGCAAAATCTAAACTGATATTTTCCCTTATTCTAAGGGATTTTTGGATCTACAGAACTTGGATAACCCCAAAGACAAACTTGACATGTGGTATGCAAAACCAGTGACTCTGGGAAAAGCTTCTTCTACAGAAATAGGCAAAGCCCTGTGCAGAGTCTATATTGGCACTACCTAAATCTGACCAAACAACATTACTCTTGGAAGGCTAAGGAGTTCCAGGTCAACTGAGCTGGACATTGTAAGACCAAGAGAAAACAAGTGTGTTAGTTGCTCAGTCGTGTCCAACTCTTTGCAACCCATGGACAATAGCCTACCAGGCCCCTCCATCCATGGGATTCTCCAGGCTAGAATGCGGGAGTGGTTGCCATTTCCTTCTCCAGGGAATCATCCCAACCAGGGGCTGAACCAGGGTCTCCCACATTGCAGGCCGGCTCTTTACCATTTGAGCCACCAGGGAAGTCCAACAGAAGAGAAGAAGAGGGGAATGAGAGACGCTTTTTCAGCTGTGTTGTCATCCTGCTCGTTTTACTCTTTCAAGCTAGAAGAGTCTTATTCTGTCTTTCCCCGCTTTTGAGACTTCCACTCTTGGATTAGTTGGTTACTCTTGTTAACAAATGTGAGCCTCTGTGAGTCATCTGGGAAAAACATCATATCCCAGATGATCCAATAGCAACAAGAGAGAAAAAGATTAGAGCAAATCCAAGAACTGGAAAAACATGGCAGCTATAGGAAATCACCTAAGTTAGGGTTCTCCAGAGAACCAGAACCTATAGCTGGAGACCCAAGTGAGAGCCTACGTTTTGGTTCTAATTTAAAGGCCATTTGTCTGACAGAATCCCCTCTTGCTTGGGGGATATCCATCTTTTTGTGGAGCCAAGGTTTCAAGGTATTGTATGAGACCACACATTATAAAGAACAATCTGCCTTACTAGAAGTCCACCAATTAAAATGTTAAGCTCTTCCAAAATGTCATCCCAGAAACATTCAGAATAATGTTTGACTACATATCTGGGCACCATGGGTCAGCCACGTGCTGACACATAAAATAAGCAAAAACAGAAACAATGCATTCAGCAGATACAAAAAGAAAAAGGAGGTTCAGGAGAATCATTAAAAAGATATGATGGATATAAAAAGTAAATATGATTTATCAGATAGAAATTCAGCTGAAGAAATAAAGATAGGGATCATCATTACTCATACCTGTGCAACCTCAAGAATCACATGAAATTAGTATTTCATTGAACAAAGACAAAATATAAAGTGATGAAAATTACAAGGTTCTTAGAAGATGTAAAAGACTGTGAGTAGTTGAAGTGCCAGGAAAAAAAAAAGAATGCATGTGTGGAAGACAAGAATTATATAAAGATCAGAGGAAAATGCCCAGGAGTTGAGGAAATAGCCACACTTACTTCTTCAATAGCTATTTAAAGGATCCACCTGAATCTAAACTGAAATGATGAGACAATCTCAAATGCAGATTCAACTTGGTTAAAAAATATGCCAATTTTCCAGATAAAAGTTCATGCTTTCTATAAGAGATGTAATATCAGACTCTGCATGAGGAATCAATCTGCTGAAGGATGAGTGTCAGAAAAGCAAAGTGAATGAAAAGTCATTGAAATAAGGACTTATGGGTAGCATTAAATACAGATTTGCTTACAGAACTAAGATTAAATAGAAAGGAAATGGGAGATGATAGTATCTAAAAAACACATGATCTGAAAATATAGGACACAAATGTAAAAAGGGAGAGAATATGACGATAGAGTATATAAACCAGCCTACTTCAGCTATCAAGATTATTGAGATGGTATTGGTATAGTTATTCTGAGAGATTTGTATGTGCGATGATGAGATATTCCAGTTCTCATCATCTCCTGTCACCCTGACAACTAGGATTCTCAATGTAAATGAAAAGAGACACAGATGTAATGTTAAAGATATAGAATAGAAATTGTGCTGGCCTGATAATTAGAATAGCAAGCATAAACTGGCAAGGTATGCGGTAGGTATTCGGTAAACACATTTTTGTATTATGTATCTATATATCATATATGTATGTAAAATATATATACATTATAATTTATGTTATATACACAAAATTATATACATTATACATTATTTATTTATTATATGTATTTACTATACATTATATATTATATACATATTATATATGTTATATACAATATATTATACATATATATGAATTTAAATATGTGATGATTGGACTCTAGCATATTTCTGATGATCCCCACCTCCTGGAAATACTCTCCCACTTGAGCCTCCAGATAAGAGTGCAGCCCAGAGGCCCCTTAACTCTACTTTGTAAGATCCTAAATTAAAGACCCAGATTAGATTTGCCCTGAAGCTCAGTCCAGTGAAGACCCTAGAATTCATGAGAGTCCAAAGACAAAAAATGTGTCATGTCCATCGACTTTAGATTTGAATATTGAAATGCCATTTTCTATGTAAAGAAACTGAAACGTCTTGAAGAAACAGATGAACTTAAATCTTGAGAAGGAAATGTGCAAGAAAAACATGAGACAGGACATGATCAAAGGTTACTAGGTTTAGGTCAAAAGGAGAAGAAGCCAGCTTTAAAGAGCCCTCACTGCCAAAGATATGGAACTATCATAAATGTAATAACAATATGTGTAAAGAAAGGGTCTTGGCTTTCCTTATGTGTAAAGGATTTTATTTCATTAAATGTATTTTACCATAAGTTATATTAAATAAGATGAACTAGCTGCCTCTGAAGATGTTAGAAAAACAATTCACTTGCCTTAAAATTGGGCATTCATTTTACTCTACTTTATGAACTGTATGAATGGGCAAACAAGTAGGCGAACGAAAGAATCTTATTAGAAAATTACTCTGCCTAACAAGTGTTAATAAAAACATTATAAGAGTATTATAAAAATATTACTTTGAAATTCCCCAATAAACTGAGGATACAGAAATTAAAGACTTCCCTGGTGGCTCAGGTGGTAAAGAAACTGCCTCAAATGCAGGAGACTTGGGTTTGATCCCTGGATCAGGAAGGTCTCCTGGAGAAGGAAATGGCAACCCACTCCAGTATTCTTGCCTGGAGAATTTCATGAACAGAGGAGCCTGGTGGGCTACAGTCCATGGGGTTGTAAAAAGTCCAAAATGACTGAGCGACTTCACACACACACACACACACACACACAGAAATTAAGGAGGAACACTGCCAAGGTCAAAAAAGCATGAAAACTAGAAATCCTTCATTGATATACTGGAAATCATAATAGTATTTTCTTTGTAAGGCCGTTATGCACTTTAGTTAATGCATAGAAGAATTTCTGGCACCAAGAAACTACTATACAAATCTTAATTATTAATATATATATATATTTATATAGACTCAGGGAAACACACATTTACAAGAAATATTTTTGCGTGCACATGCTCAGTTTTGTCCAGCTCTGTATGTCCCTATGGACTGTAGCTTGCCAGGCTCCTCTGTTCGTGAGATTCTCCAGGCAAGAATATTGGAGTGGGTTACCATCTCCTTCTCCAGGGAATCTTCCCAAACCAGGAATTGAACCCAGGTCTCCTGCATTGGCAGGCAGATTCTTTACCACTGAGCCACCTGGGAAGCCCTTACAAAGAATTATAATCACCTTCTTATCAATATAAAATGTATTATTTAAAATACATGTACATACATCCTTAAGTTTTCCTCCACTCTTGGAAAATAAAAAACTTTACTTTATTATTCAATTTGTAGTAGTTGGATATCTACCAATAATTTAGTGTATATATAAGTTTAAATGCTCATGTCTATTTCGAAGTGTGTGCATTTGTGTTCACTCATAAACATTTGAAAAAGGAAGATCTTACTTTAACCTTCAGAAAAACTGCTGTAATCAAGCCTTTACAAACCATATGGAATTCCTCAAAGGGCTCTCCTTTAATGGGGCATTGGTGCTTTGAATACAAGGTAATGTACAGTTTATGTTGGCTTGTGCTAGGAATATCAGACGCAAGTCTTAACTTTCAATGATTTTTTTTTTTTTCCCAACTATGGCTTTTGTTTAAGGTTAATACAAGGCAAAGAAAAATAAGGAATATTATCAGGGCATCTTTACAAGAGCTATTAAACCTGAAAGTCCTTATATGTCTGGCTCCAACTTCCCCCGTTGAATCCTCAGGACCCCCTTTCTCAGTAGGATCCACTCACTCCAGCGTTCTTTAATGCTCTGGATATGGCCTTTGCCTGTTTCTTGACTTTTTACTTGCTGTTTCTGATGCCAGAAATGCTGAGCCCTCAACACTTTACTCTCATTGTAATGTTAAAATGCAGAAATGGAAAACTTGTTAGATCAACTGATTACTACCAGAGAGATGGGCTTGCCCCGTGGCTCAGCAACAAAGCATCTGCCTGCAGTGCAGAAGACACAGGGGACACAGGTTCGATACCTGGGTTGGGAAGATTCCCTGGAGAAGGAATTGGCAACCCACTCCAGTACTGTTGCCTGTAGAATCCTATGGACAGAGAAGTTCAGCAGACTATTTTAAGACTTTAATCTAAAGATTCAATCCACCACATGCTATATGGACAGGTATAGTGAAAATGAATTTTAGGCCTATAAATAGAAATTATAATACCTGCCGCCTAGGCATGCTTTGGGGGCTTCCCAGGTGGCCTAGTGGTAAAGAATCCGCCTGCCAATACAGGAGATGCAGGACTTGCAGTTTCAGTCTCTGGGTTCAGGAAGATGCTCTGGAGAAGGAAGAGGCAACCCACTCCAGGAATGCTGCCGTGAAAATCCTATGGACAGAGGAGCCTGGAGGGGTAAAGTCCATGGGATCACAGAGAGTTGGACACGACTGAGTGACTGAACATGCAAGCATGAGACATATAAAACACATCCAAATAAATATAATGAAGCAGTAATTCTTAAATCTGTATTTTTGTTTGATTGAGGTAAAGTTTGCAGATAGTGCAATGCGCATGTCTGAAATATACAATTCAATTTTGACAAATACACATTTTAGCATCACCCAAACAAGACAGAGAATAGGTCCATCTCCTCAGATTTCTTTGTATTCCTCTTCTTTAATTTTTTACTCATTGTTTAGGTTTTTATTACTATAAACTAATCTTGTTCTTTCTACAGCTTCATATAAATATTTAACTTTTTTTTAGATTCCTCCAAGTTATTGCTTATGCCAATAGTTGATTTAAAAAAGAATTATTGAGTAAGTACTGGGTGTGTGTTTGGCTTTTTAAAAATAAATTTCTTGTAGATGAGAACTTGTCTTTTTCTAATTTTGAGATCGTTACAAATAGAATTGTTATGAATTTTTAGGGTAAGCATTTTTCCATTTCTCTTAATCAGAAACCTAAAAGTAAAACTGTTGACTCATAACCTCCTTGTGGGCTTCCCCGCTGGCTCAGTGGTAGAGAATCCTCCTGCCAGTGCAGGAGACACGGAGACGTGGATTCTATCCCCGAATTGGGAAGACCCCCTGAAGGAGGGCATGGCAACCCACTCCAGTATTTTTGCCTGGGAAATCCCATGAACAGGGGAGCCTGGCAGACTACAGCCCATGGGGACACGAAGGGCTGGAGAGGGATGAGCAGCTGAATGCAACCACAGGGTATGTTTAGCTTGGTCAGAATTTTGCAGGTTGAGGCCCCATTTGTGCTTCCACTGACTCTATATGTCAGGAACCATTTATCTGAAATTGAAGATTTCCAAGCTTTTAGTATGCTTGTCTAAACTATAGTTCTTGTAGTTTTTTAAACATTAATTAGATTAGCATGGTTAAAATAAGTATTGGATTGTTATCTAAAGTAGTGCATGCTGTTTATTATTAGTACATTGTCATTCTAACTATGTCTTTAAATAAATAGAGCAGTATTTCTCAATATTGCATGCAAGTAAAAATGGGATGTATACCGGTTGTAATTGCTCCATATCTCCCCAACATTTGGTTTAGTCATTAACTTGAATTTTGACATTCTTTTTGATGTAAAATGACATCTCACAATAGTTTTATTTTCTATTTCTCAGATGACCAGTGATACTGAGTACCTGTTGATATGATTATTGGTCATTTCTGCATTCTCTGTGAACTTTCTGCATGTTCCCATTATTAATTAAAATTATCTCTGTTATTAAACAGTGGGGGATATTTCTGTGCATTGCGTTGGTCACTCAGTCATGTCTGACTCTTTGCAATCCCATGGACCATCTCCTGCCAAGCTCCTCTCTCACTGGAATTCTCCAGGCAAGAATAACGGAGTGAGTTGCCATTTTCTTCTCCAGGGAATTGTTTATGTACTCTAACTGTAAGTTCTCTAAGAAATATATGTATTGTAAACAGTTTTTCCCCCAATCTCTGGAGTCAGCTTTGCTTTTAAAAATTCTCTGATAAGTTAAAAATGGAGAATAAATGCTCATTCAATTTAGTAATATTTCATTAAATTCATTGCAATGAATATTTTAACTAATTTAAAACATTATCAAATTAAAATTTATTCTATATTTCAAGAAACATTTATCTGAAGTTAAAATTTTCCATGTAAACCCATGGTGATGTCATGGCATTGTATGGCCAAAACAATAATAATAAAAATAAATAAATAAATAAAATTAAAAATAAATAAATAAATAAATAAATATCTAAAAGAAGAGAGTAAGTAAATGCCTGAATAAATAAATACTCCAAGGAAAAAAAAATTTCCAGACTTTTAGAATGCTTATCTAACCTATGGTTCTTACAGTTTTTTTTAAAACATTAATTAGGTTAGTATAGTTAAAATAAATATTGAATTATTACCTAAAGTATGCATGGTGTTTATTATTAGTACGTTGTTATTCTTATGTCTTTAAATAAGTAGGGAAATGTTTCTCAATATTGCATACAAGTAAAAATGGGGATATATTGCTTTCTTCAACTATATTTTTCTTTATCACATTGTTCTAAGACAGTAAGTAAGTTTTTATAAGTTCTTAAATAATCAGGCTAAGCATCTTTTGTACTACTGAATATTTTATGACATTCAACTAAGAGGATATGTCTCTTAATTCTAACCTAATCCTAAAAAAATTATAAAAATTTTATGCTATGAAGAATCAAATTAGTCACTGTAATTTTAGCTATGAATAGTATATTAAAATAATAACCTATAAGGCAAAAGAATTTGAGAAAGAATATATATAACTGAATTGCCAGGCAGTACACCTAAACCTAACATTATATTGTAAATCAACTATATTTCAAAAATATTGTATTAATATTAATATATCAATCAAGTCCATAGTAAAAAATTAATAAGTTTTATATTTAGTTTCTTAATTTCAGACATTTAGCCTTATAACAAATTTCTTAAGATCTTTGTAAAATATTATTTTTGGAGGAACCTTAGTTGTTCCTGGCATAGCAAGGTCCATTTCAGAAGATTAAAATAATTGCTGCGTAAAGAACAGGATATCGCTTCTTCACAGACGTGCTTTGGCGGTAGACGTTAAGGTCGCTCAGCAGTGCTTCCTGTTCCTCTCCTTTGGAGCACAGGGTTGCGGATGCTCTCCACCCCCTCAATATCAGGTATGGCCATGTGAACTGACCTCATTGGACTGCGAGTTCTGGACTCTCTGGCCTTCTCTCATCTTTGCCTGTTGGGAGCAGGTGTCTATCCCGGGGTACCAAAACATTAAAGCCGTCTGCAATGATGAGCTAACAAGGAGACGGAGAGCAGCTGGCCTGCATAGACAGTGGAGGCAAGAAGTACCTTTTCCAGCCATTAATATCCCTTGACATCACATTGGTGGTGTTACTGAAGCTTAACCTGGTCTATCCTTACAATTAGGAATCTCATTACTTTTAATTACAACCCATAATGATGAAATAATTACATGTGTTTGAAAAGTCATGCCACAATTACCTGTGTCAAAATAGAGGTTTTGATAAGCGAGTGTTCTTGTGACAGGTTGAGATGTCCATAAATGCATCTCTCTTTTTTTAAAACTGAAAAAAAATTCGATGGATTTTATTTCCTGTCATCAAATAGCAAATCTGAAAAGGGAATGTTGCTTTGTTCAGTCGTTAAGTTGCGTCCAACCTTTTGTGACCCTGTGGACTGCAGCATGCCAGCCTCCTCTGTCCTCTACTATATCCCAGAGTTTGTTTAAATGCATGTCCATTGAGTTGGTGATGCTGTCCAACCATCTCATTCTCTGCCGCCCCCTTCTCCTCCTGCCGTCAATCTTTCCCAGCATCAGGGTCTTTCCAGTGAATCAGCTGGCTGCTTACATCAGGTGGCCAAAGTATTGGAGCTTCAGCTTCAGCACCAGTCCTTCCAATGAATATTCAGGGTCGATTTCCTTTAGGACTGACTGATTTGATCTTCTTGCAGTGCAATGACCTGTCAAGAGTCTTCTCCAGCACCACAATTCAAAAGCACCAATTTTCCCCTGCTCAGCTGTCACTGTGTTCTAACTCTCACATCCACACATGACTAGTGGGAAAACCATACCTTTGACTATATGTACCTTTGTCAGAAAAATGTCTCTGCTTTTTAATATGCTGTCTAGGTTTGTCACAGCTTTTCTTCCAAGGACCAAGTGTCTTTTAATTTCATGTCTGCAGTCACCATCTGCAGTGATTTTAGAACCCAAGAAAATAAATTCTATCACTGTTTCCATGGTTTTTGCATCATCTGCCATGAATTGATGGGACTGGGTGCCATGATCTTAGCTCTTTAATATTGTGTCAAGTAGTATTTTTACTCTCCTCTTTCACCCTCATCAAGAGGCTCTTTCATTTCTCTTCACTTTCTGCCATTAGAGTGGTATCATCTGTATATCTGAGGTTGTTGACATTTCTCCTGGCGCTCCTGATTCCACCTTGTGCTTCATCCAGCCAGGCATTTTGCCTGATGTACTCTGCATGTGATTTAAATATGCAGGGAACAATCTATAGCCTTGTCACAAATGTAAGAAAAAGAAAAGCCATATCAATCCTATTGATGTGTACTTATTTTTATATAATTTCTTATAGAATTTGCTTTTCATTTTCCACATATAACTTAAAATGTTATTATCTACTACATAATGAAATCTGACTACTCTGGAAGTAATTGAATATTTCTAAAGTGCATGTCATTGTTCCCCAATTTATTAAGCAATAAATATTATTTTATCTGTTTATTTGATTTTTTTAGGAGCATCACTATGAGCAACAATTATTGTGCTGTGATATTCAGGACCCCAACAGAGCTGGAGGGAGCTATTGTCCCACACCTAAGACCTTAAATTGCTGCTCTATTATTGGAAGCACTTTTGATCACAGCTCCTTCTTTTACTGTCAGGATCATACAGCTATTAGCATGTATCCTTGGGCAAGCTAGTTCTCATTTAGGCTTTAGTTTTGCATTTTCAAATATTCCTACTTCATAAACTGCAGGAGAGAATTAGATGATAGCCATATAAGTACTGAGTAGGTACAGTAGGTGCACAATAATTAGCATCTCTTATTACAAGTTTTGCTATGGGCATTATCTACATTTAAATTATTACTTCAGTTGTACTGTGAGCTTTCAGACAGATGCAAACCCGGTAGAACTGTGTGGAAAAAAAAATGAAAAAAATATAAGCAAGTTCCCCAGGAAATGAACACTGTGAAATTTATTTTGTGGCTCAGTGATCATGGTTCATATGAACACTGTGTTTTGAATATGCAAGGCTAATTACTGTTTCCTTTTAATAAATGCAGGAGCTGTTGTGAAACATAAAATTTACCAAAATTTAAACTTCTGGCTAAGTTATCTTTCAGGAAATCCATGACTGAATTCCACTTTCTCTTTTTTCCCCTTATTATCTATTGCTTTATATCAAAACATAATATGCAATTATTAAAAATAATAATTAAACAGAATACTAGCATTTATATTGTATTAGCATGATAGTACTTGATGACTGGAAGAGTGGAGTGAAAGATTCAAAGCTAGAAGACCGCCAAAGACATTATTTATCTCAAAGGGACTTTATCTGAAGGATGGAGCTATCAAGTCTGAGTGGCTGGGCCAGGAACTCAGAGCAACACTTCCTACTCCTGCTGGTATTGGAGAGTCAGAGAGACACTACATGACTCCTAGACTGTAGATGTAACAATTCTCCCTTCCGACAAACACAGCCCCAAGATTTTGAACTTGTGTGGTGCAGGAAGCAAAAGCAGACTTCAAAAACTCTGAAGGAAAGAGCTTTCAGTGTCGAAAAGGCAATGTTAAGCTGCTGTCTGTGACTCCGTGGACTATAACCCCCCAGGCTCCTCTGACCATGGGACTCTCCAGGCAAGAGTACTGGAGTGGGTCACCATGCCCTCCTCCAGGGGATCCTCCCAACCCAGGGATCCAACCCACGTCTCTTAGGTCTTCTGCATCAGCAGGTGGGTTCTTTACCACTAGTGCCACGTGGGACGCCTAGAGTCCCTGGGCGTTCCCTAGCAGTCCAGTGGTTAGACAGCAGACCAGGAAAGTGGAGTTAATCTCTCATCAACTTTGGGTGCTTAGAAGATGAAAACTCTGCAATGTGATGTAGAGTGGTTTGCCATAAACTTACAGTTCTTTCCCACAGACCATTTGCAATTAGAACTAGACAAAGTTTAAAATGAAACTTCACCCAGTTGTGGACAAGATGTATTATTGATTGATTGATTGGTTCAGCTCCTCATCCTAGCTGTGTAACAGGTAAAACAATATACACTGTCTGGGGAAGAACAATAGCAATTTCGATTACTAGATTTTATGAGACAAAGGAAGAATTTTCTTCAAGGCAAAGAAAACAGCAGGAAAATAAAAACTATGATCAAGAGGAAAAGCAGAAATAAAAGTAGATATATAGTCTATCTGCTGACGTTAATATGTACAATCTTTACTTCAAATACATATTTTTTTAATAGGAAAAAAAGGCAAGGAAGTCATGTTAACAGATAATTGCAATCTCTTAAACAAAACACAGACATTCTATAATTAATACAATGTCAGAAAGTTAATGGTCATGAAATAGATTTAATTAATGCAAAAAAGATAGGATTAGTAAATTTGAAGGCAAGTAAATGGAAATTATCAAAATTGAATCCCATAGACAACATTCAAAAAACCTAATCAAGGTTAAAAGTGTATAAAGATATCAGATTATTGATCATATATATAATTAAGGGACCAGAAAAAGAAGAGAGAATGATTGGGATAGAATTAGACTTAGAAGTACAAATGGAAATGTATTTCCTAATGTTCATTGTTGCTATACTAAAATACATTAGATTTTTATATAGTGAATTTGGAACATCTGATTCTGCTAGATAAGCATTTTTAGTTCTGCTAGTTGTTTGATGGATTTGTTAAGATATTCTGCAGATGTGTATGTATCACCAGTGAATAAAGAAACTTTGATTTCTTTCTTTCTGTTTGGTAATGTTTTAGATATTTTTCTTCTCCTGTTGCACTAAGAACTCAAGTACAAAGTTAAATAGAAGTAATGATCAGAAACATCTTGTCTTGTCTTAATAGAGAAGAAAACATTCACTCATAGATACAACGTGGCTTGTAGGTTTTATAGATAGCTTGTATGGGGTTAAGGTTGCTTCTTCGTGTTATTACTTCACTGAGAAATTGTATGATGAATTCATTTCAAGTTTTGTCAGATGTACTTATTTTAATCTACTCATTCATCATATTTTTCTCCCAAATGCCCTTAGTTTGGTGAATTGCATTTAAGGAGTTTTTTTTTTTTAATATTGAACAAATGTTGCATTTCTGTGATAAACTTCTTTTAGTATAACATATCATTCATTTTATTTATCACTGATTTTACTTTTCTAGCATTTTGTTAAAGGTTTTTGGTTTTATATTATGAGTGATGCTGACCTGAATTATTTTTGCAGAACCTTTTTCTGATTTTAGAAGCAATATTATACTTGTCTCACAAAATGTGTTGATAAGTGTCCCTTCTGCTTCCATTTTCCAAATTAAAAGAAGAAAAAAGATTTGCATATTATTTATTCCCTACGTGTTTGACATATTTCATGAGCACTGACACCTTAGTCTGAGATTTATTTTGTAAGAAAAAAAATTTACTTATACAATTTTAATAGGTTTGAAATAGGGCTACTTATTTATTAATAGATAACAAGCTTTAATAGGCTATTGAAGAGCTTATGTTTGTGAAGCTAATTGTCTATTTTATCTAAGCTGGTAAATGTACTGTAATAAATTTTTTCATGCTTTTCTCTATTTCTTTAAAAAATATTTTTATTGTCTATACTGGTGTCCAGTCCTTACTATTGGTCATTTTTAGCCTTGTTCTTACTCTCCTGATCAATCTGGATATAAATTTCTTGATTTTGTTGAGAGATTTTGACATCCAATGCTTCATTTTTTTTAAATATTTTGCTTCTTTTATATTTTTACTTCACTACTTCTGTTCTCTTATTTTAATTATCTCTTCCTTTTTCTATTCATAAGGTGAAAAGTTAAATTTTCTTCTGAAATCTTTATAGGTTTACATAGCTATGATCAATATTTAGTTTGTTTTGTTATGTGAGATAAAAAACCAAATATTATTTTTCATCATTTTATATCAATATCTAGTTTTCCAAGAACTATATGTCTATTCCTCATTATCTTGGCTCTTGAATGGAAAAAAAAAAAAACCTTGACCATATTTGTTTGGTCAAAGTCCACTTATTTACACCTTCAGTGATATCTAATATCTTCTAAAATTTTGTATTTTCATCTAGGATCATTCTTCAGTCTGAAAATTGTCTTTGATTATTTCTTGTAGTGTAATTCCCCCATTGACTAATTTTCTCAGTTTCTGCCTGAGAAGTCCTAATTTCACTGGCTCTAGAATTTTAGGCTATTATATCTTCTCTTAATTGAGCACAACACTAATTAATTCTCTTTATTAAGCACAAACTGTTTCTGGCCCTTTTAGTCTAATGCAGTTGTAGAGTTTTCTCTCATATATCCTTCTTAAATCCTTTCTGGGTTTCCTATGAATATAATAGGAACTTACACAGTACTCCAAAGGGACCGTCCATAAGTCTGTTTCAGACACACTCTTTTATATGTTGGTCTTTGTGTGGGACAGTTGCAGTGCAAGGCACTGACACTTGGTAGGCCTCTTGTCAATTCTAGCTTAGTTCTGCTATCCACTGCCTAACAGCTCCCTGAATCCTTGAAAGTTGATTTGATAGCCTCATCCTGATGTCATCTCTCCTCTGATGCCTTTCATCGCATACAGATTCTTCTAAGGATAAAACTCTCATTAAAAAAAAAAAAAAAACTTCTTCAACCATATACCTTGTCCTCTATAATGGCACTAAATTGTGCTTACAAACTGAACACAACTGAAGAAGGGAATTTTTAAACAAGCAGTTGAGAATTTCAGAGAGGTCTTGAGAATGAAAGCATGAATCCCCAGGAAAAGCTAAACAGAAACTTGTGTGTACATCTGCCCTGCTTTTCCATCCCTTTTTTGCCTTCATTGTAACTTTTTAAACAAGAGGGATAGCTCTTCAACTCTTAAACAGAGGGCACCTTGGGATTCCAAGGTGGCTCAGACAGTAAAGAATCTGCCTGCAAGGCAGGAGACACCAGTTCGATCTCGGGGTTGGGAAGATCCCCCGAAGAAGCTAATGGCAACCCACTCCAACATTCTTGCCTGGAGAGCTCCTTGGACAGAGGAGCCTGTAGGGCTACAGTCCAGGGGGGTCACAAAGAGTCGGACACAATTGAGTGGCCAACACTTTCTCTTTTCAGAGGGCATACTTTTCTCTGTGAAAAATCTGCTTTCATAAACCAGAATGACCTAGAACAGTTCAAACAGAGAAAATAAAGAGAACAAAAACATTTTGAAATAAACACATCCTAGACTGCATTCTGAAAGTTCTATGAACTTCTTTGGGACATTTGAGTTTCTTAATCCTATCTCCTTTTTTTGACATCACTAACACTTCATTTCTCCTTTCTCCTGTAATCTCTCATCCACCAAAAATGCAGGAATAAGGGATTATTTAACCAAAGCAAGGAGCTCCTGGCTAAATGGAAAATAGCATCAGGCTGGAGTTTCTTAGTGAAAGAGTGCTGACAATATTTTATATCTTCTGCATGCATGATTTAGAATTTACATCAAATTAGAGAAACTTTACATTATCTCTATTCTTCAAATAGTAAATTCTAAAGAATATGACACAAATAACCCCTAAGCAACAGCAAATCAAGTCACGTGATTAGGACAGAGAAAAAGTAGGGACCAGTCATTAACCTGATTCTGACATGAGTAAAGTACGTGGTGAAGGAAAATGACATGATCGTAAAGGTACTTGAAAGAAGGAGGGATAAGTAAAGAAAGAAACGGTTTAATTTTATTTTTTCTCTGCCCGTCGCTTTTGCTCTTCCTTTCCGTCCTTCCAGGGAGAGGTCACTATGATGAGACAGATGAGCAGAAATCGATGGCTCTGGCTCCCTGGTGGTCTGAGTCAATTGTCAGCCAGACTGGTGGCAGTCCCTCAGCCTCCACAGTCACCACCCCCTGGGCTGGCCCATGTCACATTCGGAATCCATTTGCATAGCTGGGTAGCACTCCCTGTGGAGTCCCATTGAACAATTGTGCAGCTGTGACAGCTTGAAATAGAAAAGCTAATGCGACCAACCATGGACTTCCTCTTTTCCTAAGCCCTAACTGGGAATGCTTGACATAGAAAGGGTGAGGATCCCTTAAAACAGAAGGAAAAACGAATAAAGCTCTCAGATATTTTGTGTTAAAATACCATCAGGTATTTTGCACTTCTAATTTAACATTCCTTGACTCTAGTTTCTTCATTCACCTCTGATTATACTTACCTACTTTGCTTTGCTTTACTGGTTGAAAGTAAATAGTACTATGGGTTTCCTTAATAGATATCTTCTCTTGGCCTTTTGGGAAACAAAGACTTGAGTAATTTTCCTAAAGTTTGAAAATTCAGGAAAACTTTTTTCAGTTCTCTTTTTCATGTTTCCTTCTATTTGTACTGGCCTCCTTATCTTTTCCTCTCTCTATCTCTAGCCATATCTTTCTATGCAAACACAAACAGGGACATACAAATGCATATGGCTTAATGCATTGTAAAACAGGAGCCTTTGACTGATTTTCTTGAATTAATTGAATTTTAATGTTTTAAGAATCTTACATGGAGAAAGTAAAATATTTTTTGCACACAAACCTCTGTACATTTGTCTATTATATTTAACATAACATTGCAATTTAAGCAATTATTCTTCTAAAATGTGAAAAATAATATACACAATTATCTTTCATTGGAATTTCTCTTCACATAAACCAAATAATGGATTACATGTTGACCATATTTATTTTAAAATAAGTGAGCCATGGCAATATAGCCTCATTATTTTAGAATATATTATCATGAGATAGGTACTTGGGAGGGTGGGGAAAGTCAGTTTTTCTGACTAAAAAGGAATCAAGACAAAAGGGTATTGGTTGGAGAAAGCTGGGTTGGTGAAGATTAAAATTTTTGTTAAAGTTTATTCCTTTACTATTTCTATCCAGAAAGGTCTTAATTAAAATTTATCGGCTCAATGAAATAGGTTTATATCAGATGCATTGACTTTTCCAAAATCTAATATGATGCCTTAAATTAACATTGCAAAACCCAGTAGCCATTTTATTTCATGTCAAATGTCAGTTAAAACATCAATATCTGAGTGATTTCCATGAATCAGATTTTGCTAAACTTTCTAGATCATTCTGGAGGATATATTGCTTATTGATACATATGTACATCTGTGATGCTGTTGGTAGCATGGGGTGAGTACAGAGCAGAAGTGGTGGTTGAATAAAGCTGCTGTAAAAATGATCAGAGTCTCACATTGTTCTACACACACATGTATATAGGGAACCATGACTGCACATGGAAGACATTCAGGACTCACTTAAGGAGAATATTTCTCTCTGCTGATGACTCCTGTTAAGCTTCAAAATCCCACCATGGATCCTGTTTTATCAGGATCCAGTCAGCTTTCAAATTACATTCACTTGGAGTTTCTCCTCCAATTACATCTCCAGGCCAACTTCTCTGAACAAAGCCATCTGCTTATGCTGGCCAGGGGAAATGAGAACATCTGAGGACTGGCACCAACCAGAAATCTCCCTGACACATATCATTGAGGATTATGTGATAAGTCTTTGGTGAGTTTTACAAATTGGGTGTGTACATTAGCAGGTTTGGCTAAAACTAAGGCAAGAATTAATTTCTAGGTCAACTAATGGAAATATTTTTGCAGGAAAAGGTGAATATCAAGATGATCCTACCAGAAACCCCCATGTAGTTAAAAATTCCACTTCTGTTTTCCCAAGCCGAATCTTTCTTCTACAATTCAGCGCCTCTCCTATTGACTATTGTGTGCTGTGTGCTGGGTCACTTCAATCTTGTCTGACTCTGCAATCCCCTGATCTGTAGCCAGCCAGGCTCCTCTGTCTGCGAATTATCCAGGCACGGACACTGGAGAAGGTTGCCCTGCCCTATCATACATACCACTCAGAGGTCTCTGCTTCATTATCACGTATTGTATGGTGTATGTGTTACGGCAGTCCTGAGAGTCAAGCACTAGCGTTAGTCTTATTACATAAATGAGTAATCTGGGAGAAATTAAGGTAACAGTGAGAAGAGGAAGAGAGAATGATAACTGATAAAAGATTTTTTTGTTAATCTTTGATTTTCTTTAACTCTCATTATTCAATAAGATGAATACCACCTCCATCCTACACCTGAGGATAACAAAACATTATACGGGCAATTGGTGGAAGCAGTAATGTCCTTGGACGCAAAGAGAAACCTGTCCTTCAGAGGCCTCCCTGATGGCCCTTCTCTGGCCATGTTTCTGTCCTGGCAGGGAGTCCTGAGCAGCAAAGGGACACGCCCACAGAGCTACTATGCCCATCTGTAGACCAGGTTCAGGTTCAAGAATCCTGGATTCTTGAATCCTTGGCCAAATGACCTAAGCTCAGAGCCATCATCAGTATGGATCTTTTCTCCTCCCAAGGGTAAGCCATACCACTCAGGACTTTTAACAAAGGCCCACGGGGACTCAGCTTGGGTGTGCAGGTGGGGTGTCACGTCCACACACATCAGACTCCTTGTGATGCTGCATAAAGTCGGAAGCAAGAACAAGGGGTATTAGGCCAGAAACTTGGGGAGAAATCTAAGGAGTCTCAGTGTGCTCCTAGCCTTTCAGAGTGTTTATAAAAGTATATTTGTCAAGATGAGAGGGGAGAACCTTTTTTATTTTACATCCTACTAGCTTGATTTGCAATCTTCCAACCCTGAATATACATTGCAAGGACTGATGCTGAAGCTGAAGCACCAATACTTTGGCCACCTGATGTGAAGAACTGACTTGCTGGGAAAGATGGAGTATAAGAGAAGGGGACGACAGAGGGTGAGATGGTAGGATGGCATCACCCACTCGATGAACATGAGTTTGAGCACGCTCCAGGAGATAGTGAAGGGCAGGGGAGCCTGGCAGGCTGCAGTCGGTGGAGTCACAGAATCGGATCTGACTGAGCGACAGAATAGCAAAAACTATACTTAGATACATTGCACACGAACTTTCGGGGCCTCAGAAATAGTATGATTGGCACTTGGTGGAGGAACCAGGCTTCAAACCAAGATGTCTTACTCCCAGTTCTAAGCCCTTTGCAGGTAGACCAGATCTGTCTCTCTCCTTTCCCTTTGTGGGAGAAGTAACGTAAAAGCCCTATAGATTCCCATCAACTTCGTTCTTCTTTTTATCTTTTTCAGGAATTCTTTCAAATCTACTGCAGACTGAATATTTCTCACCCCCGTGTGGCAATTCTTGGAGGCGGGGCCTTCGGGAGAGGTTTAAGTCCTGAATTCGGAGCCCTGGTGACTGGGATCAGTGAGCTTGTAAAAGAGCCCTCAGAGAGATGTCCCCCCCTTCTGCTTTGTGAGGACGCAGGGAGAAGACAGCAGTCCAAACCAGGAAGCTGGCTCTCACCAGTGACGATTCTACCAGCCTGTTGCTCTCCAGCTGCCCAGAAGTTCTCCAACTGTGAGAAATCCTGGCTGGCCACAAAGTCTGCTTCAGTTTTTCTGTAAGATGTTGCAGACTTTTGGACAATCCAATATATTCCTGCTATTTATAGCTTGAGAGACACATTTCTGTTGTTTGTAATGTCCTGGGTGGACTCTGATATCATCTTTTCTTGTTTCTGGCCATGGAAGGAAAGCTTTCAAGAATTTACCATTAAGCATAAGGTGAGTTTTGCTTCATTTTTGTGTATCCTATCATTGAGTTCAGAAAGTTTACTTCTATTCCTAGGGGGATTATTCAGCTTTTTTTTTTTTTTTCATTAAAGAGTGATGGATTTTATCATATGGTTTTTCTGAGTCTATTACAATTGTATGTTTGCTTCCCTTTTATTAATGTGATATATTATATTGATTGATCTTTGTATGTTGAGCCACACTCAGAATTGTGTGGCAAATTTCATTTGGTGATGCCGTATAATCATTTTTATATGTTAGATTTACTTTTCTAGAAATTTGTTGATGCATTTTACGTCAATATTTTTGTAATGTTTTGCTATCAACTGATCCCAATAAAATTCAATCAGAAAGTGTTTTCTTTTTTCATTTCCATTTAGATTAATGTTAATTCTTTAAATCATCATTATAGTTTACTAGCAAAGTAATGTAGCTTTGGATTTTTCTTTGTGGGAAACTGGTTTCAAATAATCTGTACACTTGTTACTGATCTATTCAGGTTTGTATCTTCTGAGGCAGTTTTTTTAAATTAATTAATTTGTTTATTGGCCATGCAGTATGGCATGTGAGATCTTAGTACCCCAGCCAGGGATTGAACCCAACTCCCCTGCTTTGCCAAGCAGGGTCTTAGCCATTGGCCAGCCAGGGAGTTTTGGGAGTTTGCATCTTTTTAGGAATTTGTTCATTTCACTTGCATTATATAATCTATTGCAATATAAATGCTCAGAGTATTTCCTTACTATCTTTATATTGTAAATCCAGCTCTAATTTTCCCTTTATCATTCCTGATTTTAATAATTTAAATCTTTTCTCTTGGTCAGTCTTGCTAAAGTCATCAATTTTGTTGGTATTTTAAATGTTTAGTTTTCTTCATTTTCTCTATTACTTTTTCTGCTTTGTAGGTGTGGTTTATATCTACAATCACCTGGCCTTCAGGAAAAGAGATTATCTTTAATAATGTGGGTGGGTCTCATCCAACCAATCAGAGGCCCTGTGAGCAACAAATGAGATTTAAAGTGAAAAGAAATTCTGTCTCAAGACTGAAGTGCCAACTTCTACCTATTTCTAGCCTATGGGCTACCCTGCAGATTATAGACCTACCGGCTCTCATAATCATGTGAGTGAAGTTTTTTTTAAATTATATAAATAAATGTATGTATACTTATCATACACATGTATATATATATAATATAAATATATGTATATATTTATGTACATCATTATTCTGGTTGGGATTCAGTGAATTTCCTAAATATGTAAATTGTATATAACAGATTTGGAAAGTTGTGAATCACATCTTCCAATTTGCTCTTCTCTCCTGTCCTCTATTATTTCTAACTGGAGTCTTGATATGGTGTTAGAACGTCTTACACAATCTTATGTATCTTTTTAAGTCTCTTTAAGATATACCCCCTCTCTTCTACAGAGCATTTCTTATACAATTTCTTCAAGGCATCTATTTAAGTTTTTCAAATCTATTTCCAATTCTTTCTTAAGTGATATTTATTTTGCTGCATAGCCACTTAATTTCTATTTTAATTTTCATTCTATAATTTATTTATTTCAGATTTAAATTTGTTGCCACATATTATATCCTCCTTTCTTTCATTATATTTTGTCAACTTTATTTCTTTAATTATATCAAATATTTATTTCATATATTCCATATGATAGTTCTAATATCAATTGTCATTGTGTATCTGTATCTGTGATTTTTTCTAATAAATCAAATTAATTGGGATTTCTTTCATTTTGTATTTAGAAGACTTGGTTTAAAAGCTTTGTGTTTTATCCTCATCAGTATAAAGGATCTACTGATTGACCTTTGAACCCTAGATGTAGAATTTGTGTCCTCTGAATGTGTGTGTCTCTCTCCCTGTGTCTTATATGCACACAATCTCTTTCACCTTTTCCTTTCTTCTTCAGGGAAATAGGGGGCACTACTGATTCCAAATTGATGTAAACTAAATGTTTAGCCCTCTTGTAAATTCTAGATTTTTCCTATTTTTATCTGCTGAACATGCTATGATAGGAGGTCCTCACGTTAGCAAGGTTTTCCTCAAAAAAGCTGTGTTTTAAACTGCAAGAAACTGGCACTCACTGTTAGAGAAATGTTGACTCCAGAGACTTTTGCTCTGTAGATGCATAACTTATTTTTGTTTACGACCAGAACATTATGTAAGAATCTTTAAACTTTGCTTTAAATTTTAACTCATTAGAAATAAATTTAATCTACCATACATTGACAGCTAATATGCTTTTAATATTTATGGAATAGAAAGCAGTTTTATCTCTTATAAGAATATGTTTAATATTTTTAGCAAAATACTTTTTAATATTTCATATCTTTAATATTCATATATATGTGCACATATGACTCTTGTGAAAGAAAGTTATATTAACAGTACTAGTTAACACATATTTCATATTGACTTTAAATGTTTTAAAGCTGAAATGTGGAATGTGTATTTTAAATTATGTTATTGTACCCCTGGGCTTAGTGACATAGGATGTAACTCATAAACTGTATAATATGAATATTTATATACACACAGAATGATGCATACTTAAATATGGTGCTTCCTCTGATTATTCTAACTCTGAGTGAATAAGAATACCTTACCATAATAAGGAACTTGACTTTTTATGGAGACTAGAGTGAGAATCCATTACATCACTTGTGAAACACTCATGAGAAAACCTTTTTGTCAAGAATTTCACATCCATTCTAGTTACGCGTTCACCATGTTCAACCCCGAAACATTATTTCTTTGGAACAACATTCAAGAAGATGCCCCTGGGAAATACAAAAGGCCAAGTGGTAAGTTTTAAAGAATTGCTTGAAGAAGCTGCTCAAGTGAAGGCTTTGCTCAGTTTCCTGGTGTTTGTGGAGGCTCCATGCATTTCCTGTCAGAAGCACAGGTACAATTTGGCTACCTTCTGAGTGAAATCTAGGGATAATTTGAGTATAGAACAAGGGAGCAAATACAATATCCACCATCCAAATGCAGAGTTGGTCCTAAGGTTTCTCTCTGGGATTTTAGACTGTGTCTTTGTTGAATGCCCGTCTCAGCCA
The DNA here is from genome assembly GCA_007570785.1 of Antilocapra americana. Lineage (NCBI taxonomy): Eukaryota > Metazoa > Chordata > Mammalia > Artiodactyla > Antilocapridae > Antilocapra > Antilocapra americana. Next base: position 11,867,835 of record ML663573.1, read on the forward strand.
CTCACCGGCCACTGGCAGCCTGCCAGTCACCGCACCCTTGTCTCATCCATCACTCCCAGAGGCCGGCCACCACACCCTTGTCTCGGCCATCACTCCCGATGCCACATCTCACCTGAGCCCAAGAGCAGGGGGGAAAGAGAACCGCAAACATTTGGACAAGGACGAAGGGGGACGAAGCACTTTGGTTTTTAGGAACTTGAGGGCTAGTCTACCACTGAAAAGATCTTTAAAAGTGTTGTATCTGATATATGGTTAAAGTTAAGATAGTATGTTTTTAAAAAAGCTTTTACTGTACCATAGTTTCTTTACAATGTGGAATTCGCTTCTGCTATACAGCACAGTGAGTCAGCCATATGTATGTGTATATCCCCTCTTTTGGGGATTTCCGTCCCATATACATCCTCGCAGAGCATTGCATGGGGCTCCCTCTGCTATACAGTCTGTACTCAGTTACATCCATCTCTTTGCAGCCCGACGCCAGGCTCCTCTGTCCATGGGATTCTCCAGGCTAGAACACTGGAGCAGATTGCCATTTCCTACTGCAGGGGATCTTCATGACCCAGGGATAGAACTTGTGCCTCTTGCATCGGAGGCAGATTCTTTACCTACTGCGCCACCCCAGAAGCCCATGCTTAACAGTGGATTAGTTTATTTTTAACTGTAATTGGCCTTTCTTTGTAATATCGTGAATTCTACATATTAACACATGCTAAGACTTAGAGGACTTTTCCATTTACTTTTGCTGTTCCACTTAGAATTTGCCTTTCTGTGGTTGGGGAATTACATTGCAGGAAACAAAACTTCATCTCCCCCCGATAAAAACCATACATATCAGGTTTCATTTCCCAGCCTCTCTTGCAGGCAAGGAGGGAACATGAGATAGCAACCCAAACTGGACATGCCGACCCCACACTTTGAATCATAAACAATGTGAACTGAGCAGGACCCATTCTTGCTATGGGTGGAAAATGCCATCAGCAGTTACCTCCAGGTCCCTGGTGGTTCAGGCAGTAAAGAACCCGCTTGCAATGTGGGAGACCTGGGTTCGATCCCTGGGTTGGGAAGATCCTCTGGAGGAGGGAAATGCTACCCACTCTAGTATTCTTATCTGGAGAATCCCTATAGACAGAGGAGCCTGGCAGGCTACAGCCCATGGGGTTGCAGAGTCAGGCATGACTGAGCAACTTAGTACACACACCAGAGGTTAGATCTGTATTGTGTTGTCCACTGCTGGGGAGATGCATTTAGTAGAAAAAGTTACGTCTCCAGCCAGTACTTCACTGACTCGATGTTTTCTTTCACTACTTTTTGGTCATGCCCATAGCGTGTGGGGTCTCAGTCCCTTGGCCAGGGATCCAACCCCTGACCCTCACATTGGATGCTCAGAGTCTTGACCACTGGACCACTGGGGAAGTCCTTTCCTGACTTGATTTAGATTATTATTTCTCTACATAGCCTCAAAATTGTGTTCATTAGATTTCCTAGAGGATTTGTGGATCACTTAATATCCTTTTAATACATTCCTCTTCAGGTTAAGTTATTCATACTTTTATTTGTTGCCTTCAATTAAGTATCTCATATAAAATTGATAAGTAATATAGCCTATTTTGCTCCTTAGAATTTCATTTCAGAAAATCATGTAGAAACAATAGCAACATTCATTGGCTATTAGATTACGATCTTGCAGGAGGATTGTGGTTTTGGCTAAGTTTTTCTGAAGCCAAGCTATGTTAGACTCTGTGCTGAGAGTTTCATATACAGTGCTGTCTATAAAATCGAACATGGCATCCAAGGTAGGTACTATCATTACTTTTCTCACATAGGTATAAAAATCTAGTCAAAGATAGACAATACTGTGCAAACACTATGGTAAAGCCACAGCAAACACTGCCTTGTATGCAGTTTCAGGCTCTGTTATGTGCCTATTATATATCAGTTAATGTGCTTAGAGCTTTAATTATGAATATTCCTATCCCTGATTCATCTTTTAGGTTAAATAGTAAAGTAAATCTATAACTGTTATTCATTATGAAAAATTTATAATAGCATGATGGAAACTCAAATAAGGGCACAATCATTTCTCTACACTAGTGTCATGAAAAGCTGTAGACCAGAGAAGACAAGGATTCCCGCTTGTGCGTATATGGCATCTGCTGCTGGACAGTTTTATCAGTGTTATTTATGGGCTGGAAAGGTAAGACTGTTGTTGTTCAATCACTAAGTCATGTCCAACTTTGTGACCCCATGGACTGCATCACTCCAGGCTTTCCTGGCCTTCACTATTTCCCAGAGTTTGCTCAAACTCATGTCCATTGAGTCAGTGATGCCATCCAAACATTGGGGATGATAGAGGATGAGTTAGAAAGGGTAAGATATGGTGACTCAACAAAACCTAAATCTGGAAGACCACCCATGATGCCTAATATATCGGAGAAGTGTGTCAAATATCACTCCTACGAATTCCCTCCTAAGACTGCATTATCAGGAAGTTCTCAGGATTTTGTTTCATAAATGATGACTAACTTTGGGGGATAAGAAAAAAGAAACAAATATCAGATTTGTTTGCAATATTTAAATGATATATTAGCAGCAGGAAAACATCTGACTTCATATGGGTTATTTTTGACCTGACTACAAAATATTTTAATTGTGTAGACACTTAAATGTTGTCTTTATATGTAAGAGATGGAGAAGGCAATGGCAACCCAGTCCAGATTCTCTTGTCTGGAAAATCTCATGGACAGAGGAGCCTGATCGGCTTTAACCCTTGGGGTCGCAAACCACTGGACACAACTGAGTGACTGAGCACACTTGTGTATGTAAGAGAAAGCAGTTTTCTCAGTAAGAATCAAGTCTGCACTGTTAATGAAATGGTTTTATGGATAAAGAAGTCAATAAGAAATAATCTCCCACCGCCAGAAACACACTTCAGATGTGAAACCTTTAAGGGAAACAGACCAGACAGAAGCTGCAGCAACTTCCTATCACCTCTGAAACAAGCCATGGAAATGGAGTGGCTTAAAAAAACACACATTTATTATCATCATTTGGAGGATGGCAGAAATCCCAGGTCGTGCTACTGATAAAGAACTGCTTGCCCATGCAGGAGATGTAAGAGATGTGGGTTGGGTCCCTGGGTCAGGTAGATCCCCTGGAAAAGGAAAGGCATCCCACTCCAGTGTTGTTGTCTGGAGAATCCCATGGGCAGAGGAGCCTGGCGGGCTACAGTCCATGGGGTCGCAAAGAGTCGGACTCCACTGAAGCGACTTGACACACACAGCAGAAATTCAAAATGCGTCTCAAGAGGCTAAAATCCAGGTGTCAGCAGTGCTGTTTCCGAGGCTCCAGGGGAGATACTGATTCTCTGCCTTTTGTATCCTCTAGAGACAGCTCGGGGCTTGACTACCTTTCATCTTCAAAGCTGTCAAGAGTATCACTCGGCTTCTGCTCTGTCATCACTCCCACTCCTCGGGACTCCGGCTTTCCTGTCCCCCTCTTTCATGTTTAAGGACCTTTGATTCCATTGGGTCTACCTGGGTGATCTGTCCACCTAAAGGTCCTTTCCCTAACTGCAAAGCTCCCTTTGTCATGTCCGTAACAGACTCACAGATTCCAGAGGTGAGGGCGTGGATCTCCCTGGGGGTCCATTATTCTGTCAACCACAGAATCTTTTTCCTTCTGCTTTGGCTGCCAATGTCTCTCCTACTGAATGAACTCCTTTTTCTCTCCTGATTTCTTTCCCTTAAATATGCAGACTTATCTTAGAACGTCTCATTAAGGCAAATAAACTTCTCCTTTGACTTTACATCTCTCTCCAATTACCATTTTACCAGGTTTTATTCTTTAACAGCAGACTTTTCAAAGTTTCTTTCACTCACTCTTTCCATTCCTTCTCCCTGAATCAATCTCCAGTTCATTTTCTTCTCCAGGGAGATTTTATTTTAGCTAGTAGCTCCAGAAATCTCTCTGAACTAAAGTCCAGAGAACACTGCTTCCCTTCATATTCTGAACCCTCTCAATAGCAATTAAAATACCTTCCTTCTTGAAATGACCATTGAGCTTGGATTTCACATTACCACATTTCCATAGTTTTCCTCTGATCCTTGCAGGTTAATCTTTTCCTAGTTCATTTATTAATTTTTTAAATTTTCTATCTAGGTTAGTCTTGAACTTTTCTGCATTCCTACAAAACTGTTTCTCTCTAGATAATCTCATTCATTTGCTTTAAGTATGGCCTATATGTATTTTCTTTCTTTCTGAAAAAAAGAAAAAATATATATATGTATTCTATTTAGTTAGAGAAAATGGATGCTAATTGTTCCTGCCTATGTTTCAGTGAAGTTATATATGGAAACTCTCTGTGTCAGTGAATGCATATCCATCTCATTTCCATGGCAATGCAATATTATGGACATACCATAATTAATATAACTAGCTCATTGAGAAACTCCAAGTTTCTATTTTTTCTATTATAATAGCACCTTGATAAATGTGTAATATGTAATGACAAATATTTTATCAGTGAGGAATACCAGAGAAGGATATTGAATTCATTTCAAAAGAAAAATCAGATATTATACTGTGAATAGTATTTTGATCTGAAGTCCTTTCTGTCAGCAGAGTCCAGCAGTTCACTAACTTACTTCCCTATGGTTTAAAGGACCTGAAGTCATAAAAAAGGGAGTGAGTAGTTATAGAATCACATTGGAAAGTAGTCAGTGAACTGTGTTCTCTTTTTGGAGAGGAGATACTTCCTCTTTCTTTGGCACTTTTCCATAAGAACGCCCCTTCAGGAAAAGGAATATTCCAATAATACGTATGTGTACAGTGAAAAACTCTTTCTATATGTTTTGTTAAACTTGTATAGAAGCGATGACAATTTTTTTGAGTGACAATTTGGGTTAAAGCTCAGGATTCACGTGGTCACATCACTGATGATATCTGCTTTTCTCATGAAAAGCAACTGATATCCAGCATAGCAGTGGTTTTGCTAAAGGTACATCTTCTGCCCTGTGACCGAGGTTAGCCTTAGGATGTCATCCTGTTTACCACTGAGAAGGTTAGAAATCGTCCCTCCAAATTCCCATTCTTTCCCTTATAAATGATTAACTGAACTGTTTGTCCCCACTGATCCATGAGAACAAAAAGCCTTGAATCCAGTTTTCCTTATGATGCCCTTGAACTTGACCTTCGGCTGACTCGCCCCAGCTGGCACAGTGTGCCTGCTTAGGTGTCTTCCGGAAAGGCAGGCTGACCTCAGGTGAGGCATCCACCTTCTGAGGACACACAGCTTGAGGGGATTTCTGAACCTTTTCTGTTTTCCAGGATCACAAGGCTCTGGTAATAGTCAGCATTGTCAAGAATAGACATAGTTGAGCATGAATACACACACATGATTTTTAAACAAAGTGGCAGAAACAATGTAATGAAGAAATGCATTAAGTGAATCATATTGGGAAAAATGGACATCTGTAGGCAGAGCAAACAAACAGCAATCTTCACTAAAACTACATTGTATTTAAAACATTGACTTATAGGTTCAAGTGTAAAAAGCATAATTATAATTTTGGAAAACACTGTAGGAGACCATGTGACCTAAGATTTGGCAGAGATCATAGATATGACTCCAAAGAGCACAATCCATTAAAAACATAATCAAGAAATTGTGCTTCCCTAAGATTAAAATCATTTGATTTCTGAAAGACCTTGTTAAGAGGATGAAAAGGCAGCCCACAGACTGGGAGCAAATATCAGCAAATCACATAACTGACAAAGGACTTGTTTCCATAATTATAAAATATTTTCTAAATGGTAGAGTAAGAAGACAATTCAGTTAGAACCTGAGCAAAAGATAGGAAAGCCATCAGGGAACAGAATATGAAATACCAACTGTTCGCAGGAAAGTTGTTGACATCGTTTTCCATTATGGAAATGCAAATCGAAGCCACGGTGAGACACCACCTCTTCCTGGAGAATCGCATGCGCTTGTGCGCTCAGTTGCTTCAGGAGCACTTGACTGTGAGCCCAGAGACTAGCCCGCCAGGCTGCTCTGCCCACCAGACTCTCCAGCAAGAACGCTGGAGTGGGTTGCCATGCCTGCCTCCAGGGGATCTTCCTGACCCAAGCACCAAACTCTCGAGTCTCCTACATTGGCAGGTAGGTTCTTTCCCACTAGTGAGTGTGTATGTGTGTGTGTGTGTGTGATAAATATATATGATTCACACACACACACACACACACACACACACACATGCCAAATTCTGATGGGGATATGAAATAATTAGATCCTGATGCGTTGCTTGAGAGGTGTGAGATCATTACAGCTACTCTGGAGACTGCTCGGCAATTTTTTTTTTTTCCTTTATTGCACTCACTAGAGTTTACTTCATTGAACTGATCTAAATATTTTATTTAAATAAATATCTGAAAATTATAGTTTATTATTAATGGTAAACATATAAACATACATGTTTAAAGATCATTTTGTAGTGACATATGGGAAATAGATTTCTCCAATAACATGATTAGTTTTGTCATGCTACTAGTGGAATACATCCTGCAGAAACATGTTTTTACCTTCAAATTTGAGTATATTATCTGTGCATAAAAAATGAACAAAAGGATAATTGAAAAAAAAATCTTTGATTAGTTTACATTTGTGCTAGACACATCTGATTTGTTAAAGACCAAGTTCTTTTTTAGTCCCTAAGACATCTAACACCCATGCAAAGGAGTTAAATTTAGATGCCCATCTTGGGATGGCTGATAATTCACATGTGAATGAGTCCAGCAAGATTGACTTTGACCTACGTTTGTGACCAGGAAGAAAAGTTGAGAGATGAAAGGGTGTTTATTTGGCAGTTTGCTCCTGTCTCTGGAGCTATGTATGAGCTATCTACAAATGCACAAGAAAAGAATCATTATGCAAATATTGTAAAGACTTGGTGAAACAGCTATACAGAGAATGCTCAAGAATGGATGTTGTCATCTGTGGTATGTGGTTTTGTGTGACTGTGTATCTGAGTTTGAGGGCTTTCAAAACAAAATCAAATACACTTCAAGGAACATCTAGATGAAACAAGGGAAGATACTGTTACACGCTCTCAAAACTAAGCTGGGTTGAGCAGAAAGATGGCTGCTTCTCTGTTTGGACAAATGCCGTCCTCAGCTATATAGGAAGATTTGCAACATTTCCTTAAGGCCGAAGAACTAAGCCTAGGTTTTCTAAGTCCAATTTCATATTCTTAGCAATTTCTTATTGAGCTGAATATGTGCTATATGTTCCAGCAATTATATTCCTGGGTATTTATAATAGAAAAATGAAAATATCTCTACTTAACGCTCACAGTATGAAGTTGAGCGAGATGTGATTTGACCACATAATGCGCACTTACCAAGTGAGGCGGGCTTCCCGGATGGCTCACTTGGTAAAGAGTCTGCCTTCAGGGCAGGAGACCCCGATTCAATTCCTGGGTTGGGCAGATTCCCTGGAGAAGGAAAAGGCTACCCACTCCAGTATGCTGGCCTGGGGAATTCCATGGACTGTGTCCACGAGGTCATAAAGAGTCGGACACGAATGAGCTACTTTCACTCTCACTTCCCACTACCAGATGACTCAACAAGTAGATAACAGACATTCAGGTTGGTTCGGCTCAGTGCAGTCGCTCAGTCATATCTGACCGTGACCCCATGGACTGCGGCAGACACACAAGATGAAAACAGTTGTTCATAGTAGTGTTAGTCATAACAGCCCGTAACTAAACAGCTTAAATTTCCACTGAATGATGAATAAATGAATAAAATATGGTTTATAAACATAACAGAATATTATTCAGAAATAACAATGGAATGAAAGTCTGTAGCATGCTAGAGTGTGAACTTTGGTGCCATTATTTTTCAGTTGAAAGAAGCCAGAAGATCATATATTTTATGGTTCCACTTATATTAAATACCCAGAATCCAGGAAGACAGAAAGTAGAAAGTAATTCATGATTTCTTAATGCTTATGAGCTTTTTGAGTAGGGGAATTAGGGAGGCCATGATGGATATGGGGTTTCTTTTTGGGGTGAGAATGTTTTAAAATTAGTTTATGGTGATGGGTTATACAATTCTGTGAGGATCCTAAAATGCACTGAATGGTATATTCCAAACGGGTGACTTGAGGATATGCAAAGTCTATCTCTGAAAAGTTGTTTAAAATAGCTTATATGTTTTTCAATTTAATTTTTATAACATTCTTTAAATGACAAAATCTTAATGATGGAGAAAATTCCATAGTTGCCAGGGTGTAGTATTGGGAAGAAAGACTGTATAAAAGTCGTGTATCAATGTCATTTTGCTGTTCTTGATACATGTACAATAGTTTTTTACAATGTTGTCATTTAAGGAAGCTTGGGCAAAGGTATGTGGGAACACTGCTTTTTTCAACTTCTCTTGAATATAAACAATTTCAAATTTAAAAGTTTCTAAAAAGCTAACTCTTTAAGAGACTCAATTTTATTTTTGAGAAAGAAACTTTCTGACATATTACATGTCAAAATTGTTTGAAGTCAAAATCCAGCTGAACCATTGTGTTCCTGATATTTCAGTCTCGTAGTTCTTCTCTTTCACAGCTTAAGTCTTGAGGTTGGTTCTGCTATGTCCACACATTGATCGGTTAGAACTATGAAGTTTTCAGCTTGAGGGAACATCACTTTCAACACTTAGGGAAAATAGTGTCAGAAATCCTGGAGATTTAAGGAAAGAATACAACATATTTAGCCACACACTTTCTAGTTTAAAATAAATAAATAAAAAGGAAAATATGTAACTCAATATGTAACTCACATTCCCAACCTCACAAAAAAAGCAGAGATTAAGTGGTGTGAAGCAACACCGTGCTAGAAATAGATCATTTCTTGTGTTTTGTCCCCTTGATGGTAATTTAGTCGCTAAGTCATGTCTGATTCTTGCAACTCCATGGACTGCAGCCTGTCAGGCTCCTCTGTCCATGGGATTTTCTCCAGGCAAGAATACTGGAGTGGACTGCCATTTCCTTCTCCAGGGGATCTTCCCGACCCAGGAATTGAACCCAGGTCTCCTGCATTGCAGACAGATTCTTTACCAACTGAGCTACAAAGAAAGCCCTTTGTCCCCTTAGGATATTTTAAAACAATAAAACCAGTTAGCTCATATATGTATTCTCTTCGTTAGACCTTCATGTTGATTTATTGATTAGTCCTTCACTGCATCTGTGTGATCATGTGAGCTTGAAGAAAAAATAAAAGGGAGACTAAAAAGTGATACCTGCCGAGCCTGCCAATGCAAAAGCATCTTTGACAGTTACAAGAGAACACAGCCACGCTGTCAGAAGGCTTTGACGGAATTAAGTGAACCCCAGTGACAGGGCGTCATGCAGCAGCTGGTGGGCGGTTTCAGACGAACGCTCTCATTTCCCTGTCAATGTGCATACTTGTGATGCATTCCGGGGGCTGTCTTGGTTTCCCACAGCTCCTTGAAAGCAGGGGATGGTATCTTGAGCAGAATCACTGCTCAGCTTTTTATCAACTGCCTTCCAAAGGAAACATGATCATCAGAGAGGTGACAGTGGAAAATTCTGAGTTTTAGCCCAAATTGCTGGTCAAAAGAAATTTCCACTGCCTAACGCCTGGTTAACAAAACAGGCAAAAGGAATTTTTCCCTATACTTCTGTACTTTTTGGAATACTGTCTCTTTTTTTCAGGGACATTGTTATGGAAATTCACTTATCTCTGCTCCAAGAAAAGGAGAACATGATGAATAACTACTTTCTAAGTGTGACTTTTTTTTCACTGCTTACCTCACTCCCTATCTTATGATAGACTCTCTGGTCCTTCCATACACAGAGAAGTAATAGTTACTGAACTGCTGGACTTTATGGTATGATCACAGGATCAGAATAATATTTAATATCATAATTTGGGAATACGTTAAATATTCTGTAGCATTCTTCACTGGTCAGTTATTTATTACAGCCTATTACATACTTATTAAAATGCTTTAATAGTAGAAACAATAGAAAGATGGAACTACTCAATAGGAGAGCTGTTATACTAATTATAGTGAATCCAGAATATTGCATTGTCATAAAAGTGAGGTAAATATCCATGTGCTAATAAGGAAAATTTCCATGCTATGATTTCAGTAAAAAGCAGAAGTAAATAATTATCATCTCTTTTCCCTAAGTAAGCAAAAAAATATGTTTTTTTTTTTTTTTTTTCTTTCCAGGAAGAGTAATAAGAAACTGAAAGCAGTGATCATCTTTAGGGAAATAAACTGGGAACTGGGGTAGGGTTATTTCTTTAACTTTTCTCTCATTCCTTTCTAAATGGTTTAAATATTTTAGCTATGCATGCATAGCACTTTTTTATATTAACTAGCATTTTCCAGGAAGAAAGAATACAGACAACTGTTCATTTCATTCATTGTGATATCTTTCTTAAAACAAATAAAGAAGAACCACAAGCCTGTTTGCTGCATAAATTTGAGAAATCCTGTCTGTTTATTCACTGTTGTGTCCCTCATACTTGGCACACATTAGGAACTTAATAAACAACAAAAATGAATAAATATATTTTAAATGGCATTGAAGTTAAAATAAAAGGTCTCTTTAAGTGCAAAATAAACAGATTCAATTATACTTATTTTTATTTTATTTATTTATTTTTTTATTATTGTTTTTGCCATACATTGTCATGATATCACCATGGGTTTACATATGCTTCCCCTCCGGGTCCCCCCTCCCTCCTCCCTCCCCCCCGGGAAATCTCGCTGCACCAGTCCCGAGCATCAATCCTGGGCTGGCGATTGATTAGACACATGACAATTAACATGCTTCAATGCCCTTCTCCCATCTCATCCCACCCTTACCCTCATCCACAAAGTCCACAAGTCTATTCTATACATCTGCGTTCCTTTTGTTGTCTCCCATGTTGGGTTCTCATTACTGTCTTTCTAAATTCCATATATATGTGTTAATATACTGTATTGTTGTTTTTGCTTCTGGCTTACTTCACTCTGGATAATGGGCTCCAGTTTCGTCCATCTGAGTAGAATTGCTTCAAATGAATTTTTTTTTAATGCTGAGTAATATTCCATTGTGTATATGTACCACAGCTTTCTTATCCATTCATCAGTTGATGGGCATCTAGGTTGTTTCTATGTCTTACCTATTGTAAACAATGCAGCGATGAATATTGGGGTGCACGTGGCTCTTTCAATTCTGGTTTCCTCGGTGTATATGCCCAGCAGTGGGATTGCCGGGTCATATGGCAGGTCTATTTGCAGCTTTTTAAGGAACCTCCACACTGTTTTCCATAGTGGCTGTACTAGTTTGCATTCCCACCAACAGTGTAAGAGGGTTGCCTTTTCTCCACATCCTCTCCAGCATTTATTGCTTGTAGACTTTTGGATGGCAGCCATTCTGACTGGTGTAAAGTGGTACCTCATTGTAGTTTTGATTTGCATTTCTCTGATAATGAGTGATGTTGAGCATCTTTTCATGTGTTTGTTAGCCATTTTTATATCTTCCTTGGAGAAATGTCTGTTAAGTTCTTTGGCCCACTTTTTAATTGGGTTGTTTATTTTTCTAGAATGGAGCTGCAGGAGTTGTTTGTAAATTTTTGAGATTAATTGTTTGTCTGTTGCTTCAGTGGCTATTATTTTCTCCCATTCTGAAGGCTGTCTTTTCACCTTGCTTATAGTTTCCTTTGTTGTGCAAAAGCTTTTAATTTTAATTAGGTCCCATTTGTTTATTCGTGTTTTTATTTCCAATATTCTGGGAGGTGGGTCATGGAGTATCCCGCTTTGGATTATAGCAGAGAGTGTTTTGCCTATGTTATCCTCTAGGAGTTTTATAGTTTCTGGTCTTATGCTTAGATCTTTAATCCATTTTGAGTTTATCTTTGTGTATGGTGTTAGAAAGTGATCTAGTTTCATTCTTTTACAAGTGGCTCTCCAGTTTTCCCAGCACCACTTGTTAAAGAGGTTGTCTTTTCTCCATTGTATATTCTTGGCTCCTTTGTCAAAGATAAGGTGTCCATAGATGCGTGGATTTATCTCTGGGCTTTCTATTCTGTTCCATTGATCTATGTTTCTGTCTTTGTGCCAGTACCATACTGTCTTAATGACTGTGGATTTGTAGTATAGCCTAAAGTCAGGTAGGTTGATTCCGCCAGTTCCATTCTTCTTTCTCAAGATTGCTTTGGCTATACGAGGTTTTTTGTATTTCCATACAAATTGAGAAATTATTTGTTCTAATTCTTTGAAGAAGACCTCTGGTAGCTTGATAGGAATTGCATTGAATCTATAGATTGCTTTAGGTAGTATACTCATTTTCACTATATTGATTCTTCCAATCCATGAGCACGGTACATTTCTCCATCTGTTTGTGTCCTCCTTGATTTCTTTCATCAGTGTTCTATAGTTTTCTATATACAAGTCTTTTGATTCTTTAGGTAGAAATACTCCTAAGTATTTTATTCTTTTTGTTTCGATGGTGAATGGGATTGTTTCCTTAATTTCTCTTTCTGATTTCTCACTGTTAGTGTATAGGAATGCCAGGGATTTCTGTGTGTTGATTTTGTATCCTGAAACTTTGCTATATTCACTGATTAGCTCTAGTAATTTTCTCGTAGAGTCTTTAGGGTTTTCAATATAGAGGATCATGTCATCAGCAAACAGAGAGAGTTTTACTTCTTCTTTTCCAATCTGTATTCCTTTGATTTCTTTATCTGCTCTGATTGCTGTGGCCAAAACTTCCAAAACTATGTTGAATAGTAGTGGTGAGAGTGGGCACCCTTGTCTTGTCCCTGATTTCAGGGGGAATGCTTCCAGTTTTTCACCATTGAGGATAATGTTTGCTGTGGGTTTGTCATATATAGCTTTTATTATGTTGAGGTATGTTCCTTCTATTCCTGCTTTTTGGAGGGTTTTTATCATAAATGGATGTTGAATTTTGTCAAAGGCTTTCTCTGCATCTATTGAGATAATCATGTGATTTTTATTTTTCAATTTGTTAATGTGGTGTATTACATTGATCGATTTACGAATATTGAAGAATCCTTGCATCCCTGGGATAAAGCCTACTTGATCATGATGTATGATCTTTTTGATGTGTTGTTGGATTCTATTTGCTAGAATTTTGTTGAGGATTTTTGCGTCTAAGTTCATCAGTGATATTGGCCTGTAGTTTTCTTTTTTTGTGGCATCTTTGCCGGGTTTTGGAATTAGGGTGATGGAGGCCTCATAGAATGAGTTTGGAAGTTTACCTTCGTCTGCAATTTTCTGGAAGAGTTTGAGTAGAATAGGTGTTAGCTCTTCTCTAAATTTTTGGTAGAATTCAGCTGTGAAGCCATCTGGTCCTGGGCTTTTGTTTTTTGGAAGATTTCTGATTACGGTTTCAATTTCCGTGCTTGTGATGGGTCTATTAATATTATCTATCTCTTCCTGGTTTAGTCTTGGAAAGTTGTACTTTTCTAGGAATTTGTCCATTTCATCCAAATTGTCCAGTTTATTTGCATATAGTTGCTGATAATAGTCTCTTATGATCCTTTGTATTTCTGTGTTTTCTGTTGTGATCTCTCCGTTTTCATTTCTAATTCTGTTGATTTGGTTCTTCTCCCTTTGTTTCTTGATGAGTCTGGCTAACGGTTTGTCAATTTTATTTATCTTCTCAAAGAACCAGCTTTTGGCTTGGTTGATTTTTGCTATGGTCACTTTTGATTCCTTGGCATTTATTTCTGCCCTGATCTTTAAGATTTCTTTCCTTCTACTAGACCTGGGCTTCTGCATCTCTTCCCTTTCTAGTTGCTTTAGGTGTATAGTAAGGTCATTTATTTGATTTTTCTCTTGTTTCCTGAGGTGAGCTTGTATTGCTATGAACTTTCCCCTTAGCATTGCTTTCACAGTGTCCCATAGGTTTTGAGCTGTTGTGTTTTCATTTTCATTTGTTTCCATGCATAACTGAATTTCATTTTTAATTTCTTCTGTGATTTGTTGGTTATTCAGCAGTGTGTTATTGAGCCTCCATATGTTGGAGGTTTTGAGAGGTTTTCTCCTGTGGTTGATATCTAATCTCACTGCATTGTGGTCAGAAAAGATGCTTGGGATGATTTCAATATTTTTGAATTTATCAAGGTTAGATTTATGGCCCAGGATGTGATCTATCCTGGAGAAGGTCCCATGTGCACCTGAGAAAAAGGTGAAATTCCTTGTTTTGGGGTGGAATGACCTATAGATATCAATTAGGTCTAGTTGGTCTATTGTTTCATTTAAAGTTTGAATTTCCTTGTTACTTTTCTGTCTAGTTGATCTATCCATTGGTGTGAGTGGTGTATTAAAGTCTCCTGCTATTATTGTGTTGTTGTTGATTTCCCCTTTCATATTTGTTAGCATTTGCCTTACATATTGTGGAGCTCCTATGTTAGGTGCATAAATATTTATAATTGTTATTTCTTCTTCCTCGATTGATCCTTTGATCATTATGTAATGTTCATCTTTATCTCTTTTCACTGCCTTTATTTTAAAGTCTACTTTATCAGATATGAGTATTGCCACTCCTGCTTTCTTTTGGTCTTTATTCGCATGGAATATCTTTTTCCAGCCTTTAACTTTCAGTCTATATGTGTCCCTAGGTTTGAGGTGGGTCTCTTGTAGACAACATATATAGGGGTCTTGTTTCTGTATCCAATCGGCCAATCTTTGTCTTTTGGTTGGGGCCTTCAGCCCGTTTACATTTAAGGTAATTATTGATAAGTATGATCTCGCTGCCATTTATTTTATTGTTTTGGGTTCCAGATTATCTATCCCATCGGTGTTTCCTATCTAGGAAAGACCCTTTAGCATTCGTTGGAGGGCTGGTTTGGTGTTGCTGAATTCTCTCAGTTTCTGCTTGTCTGAGAAAATTTTGAATTCTCCTTCAAATTTGAATGAGATCCTTGCTGGGTACAGTAGTCGGGGTTGTAGATTGTTTTCTTCCATGACTTTAAGTATGTTTTGCCATTCCCTTCTGGCCTGAAGCGTTTCTGTTGAGAGATCAGCTGTTATCCTTATGGGATTCCCCTTGTGAGTTATCTTTTGCTTCTCCCTTGCTGCTTTTAATATTTGGTCTTTGTATTTGATATTTGCCAATTTGATTAATATGTGTCTTGGGGTGTCCCACTTGGGGTTCATTCTATTTGGGATTCTCTGTGTTTCTTGGACCTGAGTGGCTATTTTCTTCCCCAATTTAGGGAAGTTTTCTACAATTATCTCTTCAAGAATTTTCTGATGGTCTTTCTTTTTGTCTTCTTCTTCTGGGACTCCTATGATTCGAATATTGGTGCGTTTAATATTGTCCCAGAGGTCTCTAAGGTTGTCTTCATTTCTTTTAATTCTTTTTTCATTTTTCCTTTCTGTTTCATTTATTTCTGTCATTCTGTCTTCTACCTCACTTATTCTGTCTTCTATCTCTGTTATTCTACTGTTGGTTCCCTCCAGGGTGTTTTTGATCTCATTTATTGCATTATTCATTGTATTTTGTCTCTTTTTCATTTCTTCTAAGTCCTTGTTAAAGCTTACCTGCATCTTCTCAATCCTTGCCTGCAGGTTATTGAGCTGTAACTCCAACTTATTTTCCAGGTTTTGGATCATTTTCACTATCATTATTCGGAATTCTTTGTCAGGTAGACTTCCTATCTCTTCGTCTTTTGTTTGGTCTAGGGGGTATTTATCCTGTTCCTTTACTTGCTGGGTATTTTTCTGCCTTTTCATCTTGTTTATCTTGCTGTGTTGTCCCTTTATTGTGGGGATTCCTCTCTATGGGAGGGTTTGGATGCGTGGTTTGTCGAAGTTTCCTGGGTGGAAAGGCTTGTGTGGTTTTCTGGTGGGTGAGTCTAGGTTTCCTCACTGTTACTCCTCACGTCGGCACTGGGTCGCCTCTCCAGATGCCCGATGTCCTCTGCCAGCATTCAGTTCCTGTTTTTTGGAGTTTGCTCGGCCTTTAAAAGTTCTTTTGGTATATTTATTGGGGAGAGAGTGTTCTCCCCGTCCTATTCCTCCGCCATCTTAGTTTCGCCCCCCAATTATACTTATTTTTAGCATGTACTTTCCGGGAGTGTTTACCCTGACTGATAAGAAGTGAAGACATTCCCATTAATGAAACACTTTCAATGCTGAACTCATTATGAAGTGCGTCATTGGCTCAGTCAGTAAATATGTCAACACTAACGCCTAGTATGAGCTAGATGAACGAACTAAAGAGATAAGCATGCACAAATGTGTACATGAGCTTTAAATTATCATATGAATACAATCCTAGATTTAATTCGGGATAAAGAGTTATAACAGAGTGAGAATTCACTTACATTGACCTTCCAAAGAAAGTCTTCCTAATTAAACTCTACAGAGATTTAAATCTAGAGTCTACCTTTGCATGCGGGGAAGGCCTTTCAAAGCCATGACAGTTTTGGTCGAGAAGAGCTTCCCAGGTGATGCTAGTGGTAAGGAACTCGCCTGACAATGCAGGAGACATAAGAAATGTGAGTCTGACCCCTGGGTCCGGAAGATCTCTGGAGGAGGAATTGGCAACCCATTCTCATATACTTGCTGGGAAAATCCCATGGACAGAGCAGCATGGAGTCGCAAAGAGCCGGACACAGCTGAAGGGATTGAGTGCGCGCACGCGCGCACACACACACACACACACACACACACACACACACACACACACGCCTGACCCCAGAGGTTGTGAGCAGGGCCTGTGAGTTGAACTGTGCCATGTAGTGCCAGAGAGATCACAGAGGCCAATCCAGGCAGATTTGCGGGAGAGCTTGGAAAACTCATTCTTCAGTCTAAGAGCAATCAGAAGATCATGGAAGAGTTTTAAGAACGGGCGTAATTTGTCAAATGTTTTCTCTGTATTAATTGATTCAACCATGTGGGGTTGTACTCCTTAGACTGGTGATATAATGGACAATATAACTGATTTCTGAATATTGAAAACATTAGCATTTTGAGAAGAAACCTGACTTGTTAGTGGCATTCTATTGTTTCAGTTCACTTCAGTTCAGTTGCTCAGTCGTGTCCGACTCTTTGCGACCCCACGGACTGCAGCACGCTAGGCCTCCCTGTCCATCACCAACTCCCGGAGCTTGCTCAAACTCATATCCATTGACTCGGCGATGCCATCCAACCATTTCATCATCTGTCGTTCCCTTCTCCTCCTGCCTTCAATCTTGACCAGCATCAGAGTCTTTTCAAATGAGTCAGCTCTTTGTATTGGGTGGCCAAATTATTGGAGTTTCAGCTTTAGCCTCAGTCCTTCCATTGAATATTCAGGACTGATCTCCTTTAGGATGGACTGGTTGGATCTCCTTGCAGTCCACGGGACTCTCAAGAGTCTTCTCCAACTCCACAGTTCAAAAGCATCAATTCCTCGATGCTCAGCTTTCTTTATGGTCCAACTCTCACATCCAAACATGACTACTACAAAAACCATAGCCTTGACTAGATAGACCTTTGTTGGCAAAGTAATGTCTCCGTGTTTAATATACTGTCTAGGTTGGTCATAACATTTCTTCCAAGGACCAAGCGTCTTTTAATTTCATGGCTGCAGTTACCATCTGCAGTGATTTTGGAGCCCAAAAATCTAAAGTCTGCCACTGTTTCCATTGTTTCCCATCTATTTGCCATGAAGTGATGGCACTGGATGACATTATCCTAGTATTTTGAATGTTGAGTTTTAAGCCAACTTTTTCACTGTCCTCTTTCACTTTCATTAAGAGGCTCTTTAGTTCCTCTTCACTTTCTGCCAAAAGGGTGCCACCTGCATATCTGAGGTTATTGATATTTCTCCCGGCAATCTTGATTCCAGCTTGTGCTTCATCCAGCCCAGCGTTTCTCATGATGCACTCTGCATATAAGTTAAATAAGCAGGGTGACAATATACAGCCTGGATGTACTCCTTTCCCAATTTGGAACCAGTCTGTTGTTCCATGTCCGGTTCTAACTTTTGCTTCTTTAATGGGTAGGCCAGAATATAGGAGGAGGTAGCCTTTCCCTTCTCCAGGGGATCTTCCCAACCAAGAATTCGAACCCAGGTCTCCAGCATTGCAGGTGGATTCTTTACCAGCTGAACCACAAAGGAAGCATGTTATTCTTTAGATGTCTATTTATCTATGTATTTATGTATGTATGTATCTATCCATCCATCCATCTAAATTCATACCAATATAAATTTATATCAATCTATCTATGCACATAAAACTGGTTTTGATTTGCTAATGTTTTTTTCTGAGGCTTTTTGTATCTAAGCTTTTATAGGATGATATTCTATAGTTTTCTTTTTTTGTAGATTTTTATGTCTAGTTTTAAGATCAGGGAAAAGCTGATGCCGTGAAATGTTTGTTCCTATTCTATCTCTGGTGCAGACTGTGCTGAACTGCTATTTCTTCTTTTATGTTTGGTAGGATTGAATCTTCCTGAGGGATTTTGGTTATGTGTAGTTGTCAAGGATCCCTTTTATCTAAGCTGCTAAATTCATGTGCTGATAGGTGTCTGTAGTGTTCATGGTGATTCTTGTAAAGTCTCTGGGATCTCTTCTCATTATCCTTTACAGGACTCCTGATATTAGCCATTTGTGTCTCCTCTTTGTTTTTTTTGTTGTTGTTGTTGTTGTTGTCAGTTTTGATGAAAGGTCATCATTTCATTGTTATTTTTAAAAAGATAGATTTTGGTTTGACTGATTTTTCTATTATTGTTGCTTTTGATTTCATTGATTTCTGTTCTATTTCATTTTCTTCCTTCTGTTTGTTTTAGGTTTATTTTGTTATCCACTTTCTAGTGTCTTGATGTGGAAGCTTGTATTATTAATTTGAAGCACCTCCATTATCTTTTAAATGAACTTCAGATAAGAAGATATATCCTATTATTGACATTTACAGATCCTAGTGCTCTTAAGTCCTCTGTATAGATCCACATTTTATCTGGTCTAGCTTTATTTTGATTGAATGACTTTCTAAATATTTCATTGGTTACTGGATATGAGTTTGTTAATTGTCTGTACATCAAACATTCAACCTCATCCTTATTTTAAAAAATTGACTGGGTATACAATTCTGCTTTTCTTCTTTTACTATAAATGTGGTCATCCTCGGTTTCCTAACTATGATTTGTGATGGAAGTCACCTGTGGTACTTTTCCTTTTTCTTATGTTTGTGGGTCTTTTTGGATAATATTTAAAAAAATAATTTTCTATAGACTTAAACAATTTTATTTTGACCAGTTCTGTATTTTTCTCCATATTTCAGCTGCTTATGGTTCATTGAGCTTCTTGCATCTGTGTATTGACAGCTTTTATTTTATTTTTTTGTCCATGCCATGCAGCACGGAGGATCTTAGTTCCCTGTCCAGGGATAGAACGTGTACACCCGACAGGGGGAGCTCAGAGTCTTAACCACTGTGCTACCAGAGAAGTCCTAAGAAGAGCTAAAAAGCCTCTTGATGAAAGAGAAGGAGGAAAGTGATAAGGTTGACTTAAAACTCGACATTCAGAAAACCAGGATCATGACATCCAGTCCCATCCCTTCATGGCAAATAGATGGGGAAAGAGTGGAAACAGTGACAGACTTTATTTTGGGGGGCTCGAAAATCACTGCAGGTGGTGACTGCAGCCATGAAATCAAAAGACGACTGCCCCATGGAAGAAAAGTTATGACCAACCTAGACAGTGTATTAAAAAGCAGAGACGTTACTTTGCCAGCAAAAGTCAGTCTAGTCAAAGCTGTGGTTTTTGCAGTGGTCATATATGGATGTGAGGGTTGGACTGTAAAGAAAGCTGAGCACTGAAGAACTGATGCTTTTGAACAGTGGTGTTGGAGAAGACTCTTGAGAGTCCCTTGGACTGCAAGGAGATCCAACTAGTCCATCCTAAGGGAGATCAGTCCTGAATAGTCATGGGAAGGACTGATGTTGAAGCTGAAACTCCAATGGCCACTTGTTGGGAAGAACCGACTCATTGGAAAAGACCCTGATGTTGCGAAAGACTGAAGGCAGGAGGAGAAGGGGATGACAGAGGATGAGATAGTTGGATGGCATCACTGCCTCGATGGACATGAGTGTGAGTAACCTCTAGGAGTTAGTGATAGACAGGGAAGCCTGGTGTGCTGCAGTTTAGTTCAGTTCAGTCCTTCAGTCATGACCGGACATGACAGAGGGACTCAACTGAATTGAATTTACAGCTTTTATTAATTCATGAAATAATTGGCCATATTTCTTCACATATTTTTCTGCATCCCCCTTTTTCTAGAGTTCTAATATATTCAGTATATATTCAATATATTCAGTTCCAGTATATATTTGGCCTCCTGATGCTTCCTATCTTACTGAGTCTCTGTACAGTTTTTCTCACTTTAGGTTTTTTTCTGATAGTTTTTTTTTTTTTTTTCTTCTACATCCTAAGTTCATTCGTCTTTTGGTCTTGAATGTTAGCATGTTTTCAATCTCACTCAATATATATTTTGTATGATACGTTTAGTCTCTAGAATTTTGATTTGAGTATTTTGGGCATGTGTTTCTGTTCTTGACAGGCAGCCTATATTCAAAATAGCTTCTTTACTGTCTTTACCCACCAATTGCATTTTCTGTCCCTCTTTATGGCTGTTTCTGTTGATTGACTGGTCTCATTGCGGGTCATCTCTCCTGCTTCATTTCATGCCTGATTTTTTCATATGTAATTCGATTTCTCCAGGGCTGTGCTGGGTCTTCGCTGTTGCATGGGCTTCCCCCCAGCTACAGTGAGCGTGGGCTGCACTCTAGTTGTGACAGCAGGCTTCTCACCGAGGGGCCTTCTCTCGTTGTGGGCTCTACGGCCTGTGGGCTTCAGTAACTGCAGTGGGTAGACTCAACAGTTGTGCTTCCCAGGGTCTAGAACACAGGGTCAGTGGCTGTGGTGCATAAGCTTAGTTACTCCGCGGCCTGCGGGCTCTTCCTGGATCAAGGAGCGAACCCATACATCCTGCATTGGCAGTTGGATTATTTACCACTGAGCCACCTAGGAAGCCCCCTTAGTCATTTTAACTTTGTCATATTTTCTCATTCTGGTAGAATCAGAGCATTATTCTCCATTAATCTATATATATATTTTTAAAGTCTCTTTTGCCTACACACTTTTTTTGAAGATTCAGAATCATCTTGTCAAGAATTCATTCCTGATCACCTATGCCTTTTAACCCAACAAAAACACACACTCTGCATAGAATACTAATCAATAATAGTGAAGTTGGAAATTGAGTTGGAAGAATCTGCCTGCAATGCAGGAAACCCTGGTTTGATTCCTGGGTCAGGTAGAGCTGCTGGAGAAGGGAAAGGCTACCCACTCCAGTATTCTTGGAGCTTCCCTGGTAGCTCAGCTTGTAAAGGATTCGCCTGCAAGGCAGAAGACCTGGGTTCAATCCCTGGTTGGAAAGATCCCCTGGAGGAGGGAAAGGCTGCACACTCCAGTATTCTGGCTTGGAGAATTCTACGGGCTGTATAGTCCATGGGGTCGCAGAGAGTCGGACACGACTGAGCACCTTTCACTTCATTTCACTCCAGTGGCTTCAGGTTCGTCCTAATAAACATCAAAAAAGACTGCTATTCAGTCAGTTCTTGTGGCTGTATGGATGCCTTCTTCCCTCCCATATTTCTATCATGCTATGCAAGCTCTTACCCTAAGAAACAACCTCAAATTCCCTGGGCTTCCCAGTTAACTACATACTCTTCATCTCCGATTAAGGGAAAGCATGCATGCTATTTTGCACCAGTTTTAAAAGGGAAGGATGAAGTAGAAATTCAAAACAAACTGGAGTTAACAATTGTCATAAGTAAAAGTTGGGAGGCGGTGGGATAGTGCTGAAGTGGTTTTCACAGCTGTTTGATAAAGAAAAGCTTCTCAGTTGCCTCATATTTATGACACAAATGAGTAAGGTGATTATTCCCAATTCCTGGCAGTAAAATCTGTACTGCACCCCTACAAGATCCCGGCATTTATTTTCTGTCTCTGAGTGCATTAATGACACTCTTTTTTCATAGAAAAACGTCCAACTTTAGTCACCTTTCCAAAACTGTGCCCTTAACAACTACACAGCCACTTTCAGTGACTGCGACAGCGTAGTTGCAGGTGAGTCAAAATGACGGGGAGAGGAAGAGAACAGGGGACAGCAAGATGGATTTTCTCTCTTTTTTTGGACCGGATAGCCTGAGTGGCACTCAGAGAAACACACAGGGACGTGGAAACACAGCCCCTGGTGGCTGTGAAGAGACCCACCTCAGCCAGTCCCTCCGCGCTGCGCAGCGACCTCCTGATGCGCTTTTGCGCACAACAAACTGTTTGATAAATAAAGTGAAGACCCTGCCTCCGCCGCTTCATTGCCTTCTTATAACAGCATTGTAAAGTAGCTTTATGATCTGATTGTAAGTGTTCGAAATGTCCTCAGGAAAACTGTCGCAACCAACCCAATTCTTTAAAACTTTTGTCTGCGTACACCACAAATATACTTGGAAATATGCATTTTAAAAATAAATTGGAATATATTATTGTATCAGAAAAGTAAAGAAGGTCCCCAGGTGGAGGAGTGGTAAAAATTCCACCTGGCATTGCAGGAGACACCAAAGTCATGGGCTTGATTCCTGGGTCGGGAAGATTCCTTGGAGAAGGAAATGGCAACCCACCCCAGTATTCTTGCCTAGAAAATACCATGGACGGAGGATCCTAGCTACAGTCCCTGGGGTTGCAAAGAGTCAGACACGACTGTGCACACAGGAAAGTGAAACTTAAAAGGAATAGGTTTCATCTTAATATTTTTAACAAAAAGAAAGAAAAACTTGATTTTTTGTGCATGGATAAAAATGTCAATAGACTTGAGCAAATAATAAAAAAAATTCTGTGGCATGATGCTATCAAGACAATGAGAGCAGTCACCCCTAACTTCAGGCTTCTCAATATAATGAAGGCCATAGATTACAAGCCCGCAGCTGACATCACACGCAATGAGGAAGGTTCGAAAACCTTTCCTCTTCTACCAGTAACAGGACAGAAGCGCTCGCTGCCATCCCTCCTATTTCACAAAGCACTGTAGGTTCTATCCAGAGCAATCAGGCAAGAAAAAGAAATAAAAGGCATTGAGAAGAAAGCAGATGGCCAGCAGATTTTTCTGACTAAATGGATGGAGGAAAAAGTTAAGAGCTTAATATATTTCCCTTGTTAATGAAGTCAAAATGCAGTGCTGGCAAGGGCAGTGTTCTAAAATCATGAATCATTATAGCAAAAGTACAATTGCTAGAAAGATGGAAGATTAACCTTAGGATACACCAGGTCTCGGTCACCTAGATAAATAAAAAGTAGGTAATAAATGCACCTTGATTAAAAAGGAAAAAAAAAGGGCCAAATATCATTATAAAAGACTTGAAAAATAATAGTTTCAAATTAGTCTAAAGGAATTTCTGAGCCCCTTGGTTTACGCATCTATGGGTGCTTTGCACGTGGTATATAGTGGGCTTCAACAAGATTCCAAAGTTCAACTGTTAATCTGCTTTATCTTTTAATATTCCAAACTCAAAAGAAAATATTGACTTTATATTTAGTTTACCACACAGAAAAATGCGCTTGAGTGCAAGTATATGTATCTTCAGTTGAATACATAGGCTTCCCTGTGTAAGAATGAAGCAGGAGTCTAGTCAAGGGAATACTTATCTTGACATTTTTTTCCCTAATAGTAATGATAAATTGCACTGTGCCATCTGCATTCCTGTGACATATCACTTCTGTAACCCTTAATGTGCAGCTACAAGACGTCAAAGTGAGAAGCACAGGGGGTAGCTGCGTACAGAGATGTTTTTCTAGCTGAGAACCTAACAGGAACTGAAGCCACAGCCCCGGCCTCATAATCACCACTCCAACCTCCAGAGCTGGCTGACCCAGACAGCAGAGACCACTGAGGGCGCTTGCTGAGCTATTAGGCTGATGAATGGGATGCATTTCAGAATACGGCGTCTTGTGGAAAATGAGACAGTAATACAAGTGGTTGTCCGTCCCAGTGGTGCCAGTTTACAGACAAGGCTAACTCAATAGTCTTTTTTTGCCCAGAAGCCAAGCACTGCTGAACTATTTCATTGTCAGAGAGACAGAAAATAAACACACCTAATATATAACAACGTTGTAATCAGGCTAAGACAAAAGCAGATTCCAGGCAGAACTTCAAAGCTCTCCTTTCACCACTACTATCTAAAATGAAAGAGAAAGAAAAATGTGCATTAGAGTGCTATCCTAAGTTTTCATTTTTTATAAACTATTTAATTGATATAAATGTGTCTATAAGGATATGACAGGGTGTGTTATCATTAGAAAAACATCAAATTTATTTTCTAGCATATATTAATCATGAAATATAACATTCTTAAGCTGTGTAGCAAGTATCAGCTTACAGAAAATATATCCAGAGTGTTCTGCCTTGTGTCATTAAAAATAAAAATTTTAACTCCTGAGGAACACACAGATTGACAATTACACTTGGGCCACAGTGAAGACCTTCAGTATGGAATAGTTAAGTAGCACGTAAACCTATCTATTGAGAGAAAATTTAGTAAAAAGTGTCTTTTGTTAGAATCGCTTGAATTTGGTTTTGCTCTGTCGATCTTACATCATTTTGATCAGGTCTTAATAGAGAGAGGCTGGAATTTAGGGGATTACCACTTAGTTAGGTGAAATCCCTGGTGGCATGACTAACCAGCTATATTTTCCAGAAAAATCTATAACTAAAAAAGAAAAAAAAATTAAACACAAGTATTTTTAATAATTCTGTCACTAACATTACCTAAATTACATATATTAAATACATATATAAAGTGTGCTTTATATATTTTGTATATATTTGCCTCAAATACATGTATTTGTATATACATGTATATGCATCTTCGTTGTTGTTGTTCAGTCACGTCCAGCTCTTTGCAACCCCATGGACTGCAGTATGCCAGGCTTCCCTGTCCTTCACCATCTCCTGGAGTTTGGTCAAACTCATGTCCATTAAGTTGAGAGAGAAAATATGTAATAAAATGTCCATAAACATAGTTACATAGTCACTGATTCCAGATATTCTTCAGTGAAAAGGTAATCTTTTCCCCCTCTCATATATTAATAGAAAGCTAGGCAAAATGAAAAGAAAAGAATACATCATTTGAACAACATTATTTAACATGGACCTAATTGCTAGAATACCAGCACAGAACAACTGTAGAATACACATCATTTCCAAACCCATGTGGTGTTTGCACCAAGACAGATCATATCCTTGGCCATAAAGCATGTCTTAATAAATTTAATAGATTTTTGTCTTACAGAGTACATTCTCTCACTACAATGTAATTTATATGTATATAAATTACAAAACTAAAAATGATAATTTCAAAAGATTTTATTATAATTTCATTGAAAATATTCAATATTATGAATAAAATTTTTAAAGACTTTCAAGTCTTGAAAACTATAAAATATAAACTAAGAAAAATTAATTAGCAAAAAATCATGTTCTTTTATTGGAAATCTCAATATTTTTAAGATATCATACTTTAGATTGACCTGTAGATTCAATATAAGCTCAATAATAATCTCACCAGGCTTTTTCTTTACATTTACAGGCTGACTCTAAAACTTTTATTGAAGTTTCAAAGGCTTAGAGCATCTTAAAAAAAAATCTTAAAAAAGAATAAATTCAGAAGACTTGCATACTTTTTCTTAAGACTTCCTGTAAAACTAACCAAGACAATCTGGTGCTGGTCAGTGGGATGGGGCATGGAGTCCAGAAATAGATCCTCACGTAAACAGTCCTTTGATATAGACAAGCCATCAAGTCAATCTTAAGTAGAAGGAATGGTTTTTCAAGAAATGATTAAAAAACAACTGGATATCCACATGAAAAAAATAAAAAGGCAGTGCTTACTTTCACCATTCACAAAAATCTATTACAAATCTAAGTATAAGAGTCGAAAGTATGAAGTTCTTGATTAATCTTACTGTGGTGTATTACCAGGTCCATATAGAAAACGGGCTAAAACTTAGTCTCTAGTTTTTCTGTTTGTTTGTTTTCTGTCTTTCATTTGTTCTTGCTGGGATATTGGCCTAAAAGGTGAGATGTAATGCTTTTATTTTTTCCTCTTATATTTTCTTAGAGTTTGTTTATAATTTTTGTTATTTCTTTCTTAAATGTTTAGCAAAATTTACCAGTCAGTCATCTGGGCCTTGGGCTTCCCAGATAGTTCAGTGGCAAAGGGTCTGCCTATTGCAGGAGCCACAACAGACATGGGTTTGATCCCTGTGTCAGGAAGTTCCCCTGGAGAAAGAAATGGCTCCTCACTCCAGTATTCTTTCTTGGGAAACCCCATGGACAGAGGAGCCTGATGGGCTACAGTCCAGGGGGTCACAGAAGAGTTGGACAGGACTGAGTGATTAAACATCAGCAACAGCTGGGCCTTGAGTTTGCCCTATGGAAGGCTTTTAACTACAGTTTTAATTTGTGACAGGTATGGGGTGCTCTGGTTATCTCTCCATATATAAAATATTTAGAGTAAATTTTAGAAGTTTCTGTCTTCCAAAGAATTTGTCCATTTCAAGTGTGTGCTCAATTAATTCACATAAGCTTATTTACAATTTCCCCATGTCATCCTTTTAATTTCTGTAGTATCCAGCAGCATCATATCCCCCATTTCTTTTCTAATAGCTTTGATACATGATGTTTTCACTTTCATTCAAACTATTTAATTTTTTTTTTTTTCCTGACAGAGATCTGACATTGAAAGCTATGAGTTTTCCAGTAGTCATGTACGGATGTTAAAGCTGAACCATTCAGAAGGCTGAGCACTGAAGAATTGATGCTTTTGAGCTGTGGTGCTGGACAAGACTCCTGAGAGTCCCTTGGACAGCAAGGAGATCAAACCAGTCAGTCCTAAAGAAAATCAACCCTGAATATTCATTGGAAGGACTGATGCTGAAGCTGAAGCTCCAATACTTTGGCCTCCTGATCTAAACAGCTGATTCGCTAAAAAAGACACAGATACTGGGAAAGACTGAAGGCAGAAGGAGAAGAGGGTGGCAGAGGATGAGATGATTGGATGGTATCACCAACACGGTGGACATGAGTTTGAGCAAACTCTGAGAGATGATGAAAGACAGGGAAGTCTGGCATCCTGCAGTCCTTGGGGTCACAAAGAGTTGGTTGTGACTTAGCAGCTACACAACAATTTTCATTTGACCTCTGAGCTACTTAGACCTAAATGGCACAGCTTCCAAGTATTTAGAGATTATCTAGATGCCTTTTTATATTGATTTTTCATGTAATTTTATTTCAGATAGCAAACACACTTTATATGATCTTAAAATACTAAGTTGGTTGGTAATAGTCCTGCAGGCGATCAACTCACTGGAAAGGCATCTGGGTTTTGTTCCGGTAGAGGAGGTAAGGGATCACATGTCCCGTGTTGTCGGCGTGTCCTTTCAGCCCCTGTATGTCTGGTCTTCCTGTGTGTGGCATCTCAGTAAGCTAGTGGTCCTCAGCTGGGGAGTGAGGAAGATGGGAAAGGAGTGAAGGGATTCCCCTGGTGGTCCGGTGGCTAGGACCCTGTGACCCTGTGTTCCCGGTGCAGGATGTGCAGGTTCCATCACTGGTCAGGGAACTAGACCCCTCATGCTGCAACTAGGAGATCCCCCATGCCACGGTGATGATCGGAGATGCCAAATAAATAAAAATAAATATCACAAAATAGAAGAGTCAAGGCATCTGAGGGAACAACATCTGGAGCATTTTCAAAACTCATGCATTATCTTGGCCTCGATTCCCTGGGTAATAGAAGGTGGGGGGACACATCTCAAAATTATCCCACAGGTAATTTTGACTCCACTGTCCTCAGACCTTCATTAACAGCCATGTGGTCCTACTTGTTTTTATTAAAATAACCTCTCTCCTTCCATTTCTCTTTCCTGTACTTACCCTTCCCTTCCATCCCTGCTTTTCATCAAGAATGATCCACTCTGTACCTCCTGGGTACTACGACTTTAACCACAGTCCTGAGGATAGTACTCGCCCTCCATGTGAACACACACACACACACACACACACACACACACGCACACACACACATTCCACACACTCACGCTAAGAAAACTTCACAAGAGCGAATGGAATTCAGTGACAGTTGGTACATGAATTAATCGCTGACAAACTGTGTATTTGTATTAAATACAAACCCATATATTAGAGGTAGGTTTGCAAGAAAGGCTGGATTAAGATTTAAATGTGGAATTTTAATTGGTAAACTTGGGAATTAGTCATGAAATTTAGGAAGTAGCACACCAAAAAGGATGTGTTCAATACATACCAGATACGTGCACATATAATCATGAACATGATAGGCTGCCGAAATTGTAAAGAAAAAAAAAAGCAAGAAAAACAACCCTCTGCTTTACATCAAACCAAATAATGCAAAATCTTCAAGTAATCAAAGAATCATACCAAAACACATATGGTCCTTTTTCAGTAGTAGAGTATTTAGAAGCCCATTTTTCTGTTTTTCTGTATTTGCTAAATATCTTTCTATTGATTTGCATTTGTGCTAATTTTTGCTCTTTTATATGATTCTTCAGTACATGAAATATATACAAAGACACTGTCATTGTTAACAAGTCATATGATATAAAGTGAAATTATTGCATGAATCTTGACTTCTCAAGTCTGAGCCCACTTCTTCACAAAATACTTTGTTCAGACTTTTACTCCATGTTCTGTCTTCAATTTTATATTCAAATGAAAGTGTATAATCCCATGTTAAAAAAAATGTGTACCTGCTACATTTGTGGTCCTAACATTTGTGTTTTATGCTTTCTTCATGTAATCTCTTAGGCATTTTCATATGCATGTATGTGCAAAATTATGAAACATAAATCATACATATCATTCTACGTAGTAATACTGATTCTTTTTTATTTTATGCACATGTGTCTTTACTTTCCAACGATCTACCATCTGGCTTCCACCCAGATGGCTAGCCGCTTCTGCCAGTGGCTTCCACCCACTGCTGTTTCCCGCTTGTCCACCTGCTGGCCTCATGGCTCGTAACTGGTCCTACCTTCCACTGCTCTCTTCTGCAGCCCTATTTACCTCCTCTTTATCTTTCAGAAATTACAGATAATTTGGGGTCCCCTAAAGGCAGTCCATTTTCCCTTGCTATTTTGGATTTATCTTTCTAAACACGTCCCTCCACCCCCTCTAGAAATTATATCTGGGAAAGACTGGTAGATTCATGAGTTCAGTCATCCATCTGATCAATCCATATATTACTTCTTATGGGAGAAATTAACTGCTTTCCACAATTTAAAAATGTTACAACCTAGATGATCTTTTTATAATCTATTTTTCCTCAGGCAGTAAATTCAATCAAATATTGAACATGGGAGGAACAAATTTCAGTTTAAGAAATAAACTAAAGACATTTGAAGAAAAGGAAATAAGTCAAATTACTTTTCAGAAGAGAACAAGACCGCTATCCATGTGTTTCATGTAAGGGGTGTGTTTACTGCAGCATCCTTAGGCTTTCCTCTTGTCAGCTAACCTGATCAACGTAATAAAAAACAGGCTAACCTAAAGGGAAAACAGATCACCCACTCATTCCTGTTTACTCATTTTGGAAAAGTATCATCTTCACCCTCATTTTCTTCCCAACTATAATTGTTATTTCATCTATCATTTGTCTTGAATTAATTGTCTCTCCTTTAAGTCATCATAAGGGAACTATGGTGTTCCCTTTCTTTCAAATCCTAAAAGATGATGCTGGGAAAGTGCTGCACTCAATATGCCAGCAAATTTGGAACACTCGTCAGTGGCCACAGAAATGGAAAAGGTCAGTTTCCATTCTAGTCCCAAAGAAAGACAATGTTCAAACTACTGCACAGTTGCACTCATTTCATATGCTAGCAAAGTGATGCTCAAAGTTCTCCAAGCCAGGCTTCAACAATATGTGAACCGTGAACTTCAAGAAATGTTCAAGCTGGATTTAGGAAAGACAGAGAAACCAGAGATCAAATTCCTGATATCCCTTGGATCATCAAAAAAGCAAAAGAATACCAGAAAAACACCTACTGGTGCTTTGTTGATTATGCAAAACTCTTTGACTGTGTGGATCACAACAAACTGTAGAAAATTCTTCAAGAGAAGGGAAAAACAGACTCCCGTACCTGCCTCCTGAGAAACCTGTATGCAGATCAAGAAGCACCAGTTAGAACTGGACATGGAACAACAGACTGGTTCCAAATAGGAAAAGGAGTATGTCAAGGCTATATATTGTCATCCTGCTTATTTAACTTATATGCAGAGTACATCATGAGAAATGCTGGGCTGGATGAAGCACAAGCTGGAATCAAGATTGCGGGGAGAAAGATCAATGACCTCAGATATGCAAGTGGCACCCTTTTGGCAGATACACAGATGACACAAACCTTATGGCAGAAAATGAAGAGAAACTAAAGAGCCTCTTGATGCAAGTGAAAGAGAAAAGTGAAAAAGTTGGTTTAAAGCTCAACATTCAGAAAACTAAGATCATGGCATGTGGTCCCATCACCTCATTGCAAATAGATGGGGAAACAATGGAAACAGTGTGAAACTTTATTTTTTGAGGCTCCAAAATCACCGCTGATGGTGACTGCAGCCATGAAATTGAAAGACACTTGCTCCTTGGAAGAAAAGCTATAACCAACTTAGACAGCATATTAAAAAGCAGAGGCATTATTTTACTGACAGAGGTCTGTCTAGTCAAAGCTATGGTTTTCCCAGTGGTCATGTATGGATGTGAGAGTTGGACTATAAAGAAAACTGAGCAATGAAGAATCGATGCTTTTCAACTGTGGGTTAGAGAAGACTCTTACGAGTCCCTTGGACTGCAAGGAGATCCAACCAGTTCATCCTAAAGTCCTGGATATTCATTGGAAGTATTGACTCTGAAACTGAAACTCCAATACTCTGGCCACCTGATGTGAAGAACTGACTCATTCGAAAAGACCCTGATGCTGGGACAGATTGAAGGCAGGTGGAAAAGGGTATGACAGAGGATGAGATGGTTGCATGGCATCACCGACTCAATGGACATGAGTTTGAGCAAGCTCTGGGAGATGGTGATGGACAGGGAAGCCTGGCGTGCTGCAGTCCATGGGGTCACAGAGTCAGACACGGCTGAGCAGCTGAACTGACTGTTTGACTTCTCTCTATATGTAAGTGTAATATCTCCTTCCCTTTCGTCCTCCTTAAATAAATTGCTTGAATCTGGCAAGAAAAGTTAGAAGTGTACTGAAAAGATCAGGAAATGTTCTGACTCATGTACTAGTTTGGATTATTGCTCAGCAGGTTGCCACTAGCTTGTCCCTCACCCATCCTGCTTCTTAACCATGTGACATGGAGCTTGGCCACATCACTTGCTTTGGTCAATGAAACATTAGTAGATGTGAGCAGAGTCTCTAAGATGCTGTTTCAGGATGGTTTTTCTCTTGCACTTCAGTGATTTACAATGGGAAACCACAGCCCGGGGAGCTGAGACATCTTCACTCTAGGTCCAGTAACAGAAACCTGGATAACACGCCTGAGCCAATTACCCTGTGGAACCAAGCATAAGAAACCAACAACCTGAGGTAGGCCTTAGCTGGGCAAACACTTCCTAGATCAGCCAAATGTCCTCCGTATTCACGAATTCATTGAGTTTGGAGATGCTTTGTTATGAGACACTTCTGTGGCAGTTGCTGGCATTTACATTGTGAGATGCATTGAATGCATTAAAAATGCGGAAAGCTTTCCAAGGTTTAGGTCTATGGAAGGCAGCAGCTACTCTCATAATCTAGGCAAGAGAGCTCAGTGATGTTTGTATTTCTTCCCTAATCTGCCACTTCTTTCACCTGAAGTGAAAAAGAAAAGGAAGGAAAAAGAACATACAACTATCAGCTTGGCTCTCAACCTGCGCAATGGACAAAGCAAAGGAAGCCCTCTGGTGACAAGACGGGAGCAATCCATCTGGGGTTTGTAGGCTGATGAGAGCAAGACACTTTTCCGAGACCCTGGAGACACCATGGCTCCCAGTGGCAACCCAGCGTGAGGTGGCAGCCACACAAGCTCACCACAGCAGCTTTTCTTATCATGAAGCAGTGATGGGCAGAAAGTCATGGCCC
Source organism: Antilocapra americana (assembly GCA_007570785.1). Taxonomy (NCBI): domain Eukaryota; kingdom Metazoa; phylum Chordata; class Mammalia; order Artiodactyla; family Antilocapridae; genus Antilocapra; species Antilocapra americana. The sequence goes on from ML663573.1 coordinate 11,900,059, forward strand.
GTCACAGCATGGACAACAGCATCATCTGTTTGCCCTTCCAGATTTCTCCCCACCTCCTCTCCTTAAAAACAAGAAGCCTGAAAATTGATGCCGCTTCCGACTTACCGCACTTCCCAATAGGTTTTGTGGCTACTTGTGGCTCGGTGAAAAAGCATCTGCTTGCAATGCAGGAGACCTGGGTTTGATCTCTGTGTTGGGAAGATCCCCTGGAGAAGGGAATGGCAGCCCACTTCAGTATTCTGAACTCCGTGGACAGAGGAGCGTGGCAGGCTACAGTTCATGGGGTTGCAAAGAGTCAGACACAACTGAGCTATTTATAACTCTCACTTTCTAGGAACCTACTAGACACAAGAAATACCCCTTCCAAACTGAAAGATAAGTTACTGACCCTGTAGTGACCACCACAAAGGAGATACAGCCTTGCTGAACCTCTTCATATCAATGTTAATATTAGCATGTTAACATTTAGAAAAGTTGTAAAGAAATTCATTACTATCTCCTAATTCTACATTTATTTTGCCATTTGATAATGAAATCCTTTGTTCACAGCAGTGGAATCATTTAAGCAACTTTAAGATCCTTTGGAAAAATCCCCTGGGAGACCTGTGTGGGAATCTACGCTGTAATTAAGACTATATTAAACTTATACATAGAGTGCCATGCATCTTACATTTTTAAAAGAAAGTTATATAATGGGTATTTAAAATATCTAAGATGCAAAGCATAGCAAAAAGCCTAAAGAGTAGGTTCTCCATAGCCTGTGAATAAACATCAATCTATAGGTTCAAATTTACCTTTCCAGAACATTCTACCAACAAAAGCAGAAGACAGCTTCTTCCAAGCATTGTTGGAACATTCACCAAGATAGAGCATATTCTGGCTTATAAAACAAATCTCAAAGCATTTCAAAAAAATTAAGCCACATAGAGTATGTTCTCCTACCATAATTGAATTGAACTAAAAATCAATAATAGAAAGACAACATGAAAATCTCTAGATACTTAGAAATTAAACACACACTTCTAAATAAGCCATTGGGTCAACCTAAAAGAAAAATATAAAATATGTACAAATGAAAATACAACATGTCAATTGGAATTTTCCATTATTTTACATAAGGAAGTTTAAGATTGTCTACTTGGGAGGTCATAATCAAATTACAGTAAAAATAATAATGAGATACATGGTTATAGGACCAGGATTTTATGTACCTCTCTCATTCAATGTCCTTGGTTGTTTTTCATGCCTATATTTATCATGTCTTGACTTTAGGGCCCCTTTGCTTATTTTATCAACAGAATCACTATAGCTATTATAAATATGCTAATATTAGCTACTCAGGTTTGGAAATTAAATGTTGACAGTTTTGTCACGTCTGCATTTTCAGTAATGATGGGTCTGAGTGCAGGTTCAGAAGTGGTCCCTTTACTTGTTTATTGAACTAGACAAGCATTACCAATTGGTCCTGTTTCAGGATACAAAGTGCTTCGTTGACCTGAAGTCAGGCCTCATCCTTTCATCTTATAAATCTTGCAAAGAGAATATCTATTTATCTTAACACATAAAAAGTAAACAGAAAAAAGAAGAAAACTTAGAACCAGTGATGAAGTATTAAAACAGAACTTTGAGGCAATGCATAATCACATAGTTACTGTCTGAGTCTGTTCTGAAATGAACCTGGCAAATGATGATAATTATACTTGAACATCTCGATTTATGACAGATGTGTTATGGCTGGGGCAGCGTGTTACATTTTCAGAACATTTTAATTGTTTCAGAGTTCTTTTAATTAACCTGAAACATATTTCAATTTCATTTTTAATACTTGGTCCTTTCTTAGTTTGGCTTCTCAGAGTTGGGGGGAAATTCTAGTAAATCTATATACATTTTTACCTTAAATTCTTCACTAGATTTTATGACTCAGTCATAGTTACCTTAATGTCTTGTTATTGTTGCTCAATCACTAAGTCATGTCCAACCCTTGTGCCCAGGGATTACAGCATACCAGGCTTCTCTGTCCTTCGTTATCACCAGAAGTTTGCTCAAAGTCATCAGATTCACGTCCACTGAGTCGGTGACGCTATCTAACCATCTCAACCTCTGCCATGCCCTTTCTCCTTTTGCCTTCAATCTTAACCTTTTCTTAATATGGATAGCCTCAACCCTGGGCACAGTTGCTCGGGTGGCCCTCTCTCATCACTAGGAAATTTTTCTCTCTATTGAGACTCTCATCTCATTAGAAGGAAGTATCCACTTGTCTCTTCACCCACCTTTTTGAATCGGAGGAACTTCTCCCTCCCTTGAGTGGCTGTGGCAATATATTTGTGATATATTGTTCAGCCTGCTTAACTTCTCAGTCTCTGAACACATTTTAAATAGAAGAAAGAAGAGAGATAGTCCTAGAGAGTTAGCATCTGTTTTCATATAAAACTGCTGACCTCTACTTTTGTCATTATCTCTTGGAGAAAAATGTTTAAAATGTCCTTTAATTTTTTGTCAATCTCAAATCTACAAATACATATGTAAAATATTTATTTTACATATCATGATCTTTTCATTAGTAATTTAATGTCCTGGACTGGAAGTTTCTTTGGAAATGACTTCAGATACAAAATCTATAGGTTAAGAAATCACAGTGTCACAGAATAAAGAGTGAACCATATTTTAAATTGATCCCTGGAATTGGTAAGACTAAGGACCACAGCATCCTTGGCATCGCACACCATAGAGTGGATAAAGGCGTTCAGTCAGAAGGGCTTCTTGTGAACCGCAAGGAGATAAATTATTGCACTTATTAATTCTGTACACAGAACTTCAGAAAGTCCCTAAAGTAAACAAAGCAAGTAGCTAGAAGGGAAATGCTGAATGTAGAAGGGATGATGAGCTAATTACATGATTACTGAAATATATTAAACAGCCAGCAAATCTAAAGGGGTTAAACTTTTCATCTGAATGCAACTTCTGGAAGGTTGTTCTCAAAACAATAAGAGCTGGTGCTGCAGTATCAGGGAACTAAATATTTCATGCTTCATTGCTAGCCTCATTTACATGTTCCTCTGAATAATGGTAAATAGTTTAGAGTGGAAATATGATATTTCATTGCTATTTGCAAGAATTCTCTGCTTTTTTCACTGTAAACGCAAGAAGCATATTTTTCTCTGACCCATCACCTTAGGTTCAAGAAAAGAGAAAGATTAGAAAATGGTATAATGTGGTCGGTATAGGAATGAAAAGTGCTTTTAAATTACGTGCGTTTAGAATGTTGACTAACTGCATTTTCATTCATGTGAATGATAAGATCAGGCTTGTTAATATTTTAGTATACTTGCCTCACACATTAACATCTGACTCACGTTGTGGTCTAGCTTCCTTGTTTTCACGAAATTGCTACTTCTCCGCAGGAACCCAGATAAACGGGGTGCCTGCAACACTGTGACTTTCTGTAGGAGGCTTCCATTAAAGGTTGCATAATTGTGAATAAGCCTTTTGGAAAAGATGTGAAAGCTTCCATTGTGGGAAAACAAGGAAGTCGGCCAATGTTGGAGAGTAGGTTGCTATAGTTTTGCCAAATTAAGGAAGGAGAAAAATGCATGGGGCCAACTTTAAAGACCAGCTGCATCTTTCTAATTTAAATATAGAGAGAAACTGGGGTTCAGATTTTTAGATTTGAGTAAAATGACAGCTCCGCTAAGGTGATGATTAAAAATATTTTTTAACTTTATGAAAATAGTGTATCTCGGTCTGTATAAGACACCATAAAATCAAGCACTCTTTAGCCAGCTTCTTTCAGTGAGTTGAACTGACACCTTTTCGACACTGGCCACTCCCTATTAAGCCCAGGAGTGACTCTCATTGTCTGCAAATCTCCATTCACCCCTATTTTCTTTTCCAATTTTGTGTCTACTACACCCGAAGCCCAGACCTCTGCTTCGTGAGGTAGAGCCCTGGGATCTCCATGGAAAATGGAGTCTTGAGTGAAAAATCAAGCTTGCAATATTCTGAATTAGAAGCGCCTCTCCAACTTCTGTTTCTCTCAGAAGCTTGCACGCTCTCCTAAGCTCAGGTCTGAACTCGTTTCTCAGGGGCCTGTCGCTTCTATCACATGACAGGCGCTTCCTCCGCCGCCCCAGGCTCAGGCCCACAGGGGTGTCTTGGCCTGCGCTGCTTTGAGCAAGCGCTGTCAGACCTTCTCTGCCGCACAACCCCAAGGGAGCGGTATCACTCATTCAGAACCAAAGCTCCCACTTTGCTGTTTACCAGATGTGTGTGCACTTCAGAAACTCCGTTTCTCGGAGCCCTTAAAGCAGAGATTCTGGAACTTGCTTCAACTTCCCTTACAAAAGTTTTATGAGGCTCCCATGAGACAGAAGTTCTTGGTAAACCATTAAGTTCTGTGCAATGTGACTTTTCATTGTAAAAACTGCTTTATGTACACCTGGCTTGTTTCTTTAGCTAATTAAAAATTATTGGAGGCGTGGAGTAACCATGGAGTAACCGTGGAGTAACCATGCCTTTTACTGCATTGACTTATTGGATGTTTAATAGAAGCACAAACTATTACAGTCTATCAGTTCAGTCACTCAGTTGGGTCCGACGCTTTGCGACCCCATGAATGGCAGCACACCAGGCCTCCCTGTCCATCACCAACTCCCAGCATCTACCCAAACCCATATCCATCGAGTCGGTGATGCCATCCAACCATCTCCTCCTCTGTCGTCCCCTGTCTAAACAAGTGCTAGTTCATACGCTATCAAATGGGTTAGACATTCAGTCAATCAAATATTTCCCATCACTTACACTGTTGAAAGCACTGATAAATCCTATTGCCTGGATACCTGGGACATAACTGATAACTTTCAGAAAATCCTGACTCTTTCCATGATGCCCAGGTGGGCTTCCCAAGTGGTGCTAGTTGTAGAGAACCCACCTGCCAATGCAGGAAATGCCAGAACACAGGTTTGATCTCTGTGTCAGGAAGATTCCCTGGAGAAGGAAATAGCACCCTGCTCCAGTATTATTGCCTGGAGAATTCCATGCCCGGAGGAGTCTGGTGAGCTACAGTCCATGGGGTTGAGAAGAGTTGGGCATGATGGAGCACACACACAGGAACAAAAACACATAGATCCTGTCCTCCAAAAAATACTTGAAGGGACAGGTCTCCTGTGGTTCATAAAACAGCAGAGTTATGCACAGGGAGCTCAACCCAAGGCTGGAATTCAACATGATTGAAGTGGTTGTTAACATTTTTGATTATGACACATTGCAGGGAGAACACACTAAGACGAGGTGCAGGACTCCAAGAAGCCTAGTGAGGGTAAGGGCCGTATGTCTTTAGCCTTCAAGATGAAAGGGCTACCGAAGAAGAATTGAATGCTCACAGATGCTATACAGAGGCTGGGTGCAGTATGCAGTTGGAACAGCTCTTAAATTTCTTTTAAAGCAAACAAACCAGCCTCATGAATAATACATGACTGTTTGGCTGAATGCCTAGTGATTGCAGAATCCTTTGGGGACAGTAGGTTGAGAGTTTGCATTTATTAAAACATACAATAACAATAATAACAATAATGAATCTTAACTCTTGTTTTTTCATCTTTGCTTCAGAGATGCAGAATATTCAGAGGCTCTAACTGCAAAAATAAATCAGTAATAAATAGTCTCTTAAAAATAGCACTTAGATGTTTAGGATTCAAAACTCCTTCCCTAGTACGTAGCAGGTCTCAGATGGACTTCCCAGATGGCACTAGTGGTAAAGAACTCTTCTGCCAATGCAAGAGACTTCAGAGACTCAGGTTTGATCCCTGGGTTGGGAAGATCCTCTGGAGGAGGGCATTGCAGCCCACTGCAATATTCTTGCTTGGTGAATCTCATGGACAGAAGAGCCTGGCGGACTACAGTCCATGACCCTTAAGCAAACACTAAACCTACACCTCCTCCTCACTGAGGACAAAATATTTGGTTCCCCAAGACACAGATGTTTGATTATGTCTCCATCTATCTTTCAAGACATATTGTAAGAATTTAGGTCTTCCTCACTATTCTACTTCCCTTGACATTTCCCAAACCCCATTTTTTCTACTACTACTCTTGATTTTTATTTGTATCTTAATATTTTTATAGCACCTTGTAGCTCTTAAAGACATTTTATAGATACTCTTTTTAAGATGATATCAATCTTGCAAGATGAACTGGATAAATAAAACAGGGGAGAAAACTGCCTTACAAAAAATTACCATTAACATGTCTAGGAGTTCACCAGCCTTTATAGTAAGTGCACTTTCAGACATCTGAAGATTACTAGTTCTCAAGCTTACTCTTCCTGTTCAAACTCTCCTGAATCCTTACTTGATTGGCTACCCATTTTCCACTCTCAGTTGATGTTTCTCTTCCTTTATAGAAAAAGCAGCAGAACCACCTAGTTTGTAATCAGCATAACTACACACTTCCATGCTTGCACGATTTCTCCTATTTGTCCCTACTAGAGTACTAACCAACACACACGCAATGTGTTTTCTCCAAGGCTTGTGTCCTTGAGGTCATGTCTAAATCCTAAAATGCTCCAGGGTCAGAGGTTGAGAAATAAGGAGAAAGCTGCTGCAGAGAGCTTAGGAACCCAAGAAGAACTTCAGACATTCTCTCAGGAAAAAAAAAAAAAAAAAAAAGGCAAACAAATAAACAAATTCTCTCAGATAAACAAAACTAGTCCTTCAGATCCACTGAAAGAGGAAGGGTCCTACAAAGCACCCTGAGTTTCCTTCTGAGACCTCTGAGGGGTTTTCTCCGAGAGACAGGGCCTATGAAAACGGACCAGCGTGCACGAAGTTGGAAACTCCAACCCAAAACACCTCAGTTCTTGCTACTGCTGCTCCCTTACTCGGTCACGTCTGACTCTTTGGGGCCCCAAGGACTGTAGCCCACCAGGCTCTTCTATCCACGGGATTTCCCAGGCAAGAATACTGGAATGGGTTGCCATTTCCTTCTCCAAGGACCATCCCAACCCACGGATTGAAACCACACCTTCAGCATTTCCTGCTAGCTAAAAGAAAATTAAATCCAACATCAGGGAAAATAACTAAAATGTAAGATACAGAAAGTAAAAAATGAAAACCTTCATTATTTTCATATGAAATATTTGTGTACATAGAAATCAAAGATGATCAATAAATCATAGATAATTTATCTGTAAATAAATTACAATAATTCATATGTGAATAACAGTATCACTGCATGTAAGTTCAACATAAAAATAAATTATAATTCTCTGTAGTAGCAATAAGCAAATAAATTTAAGTATAAAGAAATATGCAAATTGAAGTCAATAAATGTGAATAAAATGAATTTTGAAATTTAATCAATATCTTAGACAATATCAAAAATCTCAATGTCACAATGAATCTACAAAGTGATGTATGTAAGTTTTACTCTGAAATTTACAAAACATTACTAACAATAGTCCAAGAAGATTTAAATTTATAAATGTACACGTTATGCATTAAAGTTTCATCATTCCCAAAATAATTTGCAAATTCACAGCAATTCAAAACAAAATTCCAGCAGAATTTTTCTAGAAGAGTGTGGAAAGTGACCAGGCAATTCCAACGTTTTAATAGAAATCCAGAGGTCTGAGATAAGAAGCAGAAATGTAGAGGTCCTACACAAGTAAAAACGAGGACTTACATGCCTACAGTCACTAAGAGACATCCTGTGGACAGACAAACAGAATGGGGGAATGGAGGTCGTGCAGATGGTCACACACTTAACACAGTCACCAGGTCTATAGCCGTGGTGGGAAATGTGAAACCAGATGCAAAACCAGCCCCTTTAGTAAGATGTTAGACAACAGAAGACTGGCAAATGGACAATAAATCCATGAGCAGTCACTCCATTAATAATTCAACAGGGAAAGGCAATTTAAAACTATAAGAGATACCCCTACCTACCTATTAGAATCATTAAAATGAAAAGGAAAATGTCTTACAAAGTTTTAGTAGAAACGTCAATCAGTTGAAATCTTTCTAAAGCTGTCAGGAATTGAAAACAGTACAATTATTCTGGAAATAAAGTTTGGCAGTGTCTATTTAAGCTGGATATATGCAAACATTTGAGGGGTAATTCTGTACCTTGATGTTTAATCAAGAACAATGAAAGTAATTTCCTACAAAAGAAAGATGTTAGAGAATATTAGAGCATCTCATTCATTACTGAAAAAATCCAGAAATAATCTAATATCTATCAAAATAGAATGCAACAAAAAAATGTGGTATATTGGGGGAAATGCATACTATATAACAATGAAAGTGAATGAAGTGTTTTATAAAATGCCATGAAATATAGGAATTTCACAAATATATGAACAGGTGAAAGAAGCTAGACATAAGCAGACACTTGCTGTGTGATTTCATTTATATAATTTTTAGTAATATGCCAAACTAAGTGGTGGTGAAGGTAATATGGAGAGCTGACATTTTTGGTGAAAGGCGATGACTACAAAGAAGCTGGAAAGATGTTACTGGCTATTTTTGTAGTGGTGTATGCCTAAATAAGGAGGACTGGTTTCACAAGTGTTTTAACTGTTAGAAATTGCCTACCTATACCTCCAATATTTGTGGAGTTTTTTTCCCATCATCTCTTATGGCCTCTTGGTACTGAATCTCTTATCTGTATCTCTGCACAGATAACCTCTAAGTTTCTAAAAATACAGATAAACTTCTAAAAATGTATTATCAGTGCAATTGGTTCATATCCTCACCTCTAATTTTTTCTTCAGTTTTTTTCATATGTATTTTCTCCCAAAGTGCAAAAGAATACCACTTATAAAGATACAAAGACCAGGCTACTTGTTTAAATACAGTAGACCCTGTCTTGTTCTCATCTTGTTTGTCTCTCAACAGAAATCAGCATTTCTGAAATATTCCTCCTACACACTCTCCTCTGTTAACCTGTTAACTGTCAAATCTTTGTTTTCTTTATTTCTTGTTTCCTGTGTTCTTTTGAAATCATTGTATATTTTTAATCATTTCATTGTATTTTTCCTATTAGTGTTGCTTTATAACTTTTTCTATCATTATTTTCTAACTGAAAGTCTAGAATTAAAATCTATGCTTTAACTTATTCCATGATTTCCTAATTTATTATCTTTTCCACATGCAGAATAGTACAAGTATTTTATAACAGTTTAAATATTTTTACCTCCATTGAATCTTGTCATTAATGTCATGTGTTTTATTTCTACAGCTTATAAATCTAAATAGATGAACTTATTGTTTTCTGTTTAAACAACCAATATTCTTTCATCTTTGTCTACAAGTTCCCTTTTTCCAGTGTCATTTCTTCCTGAAATTTACTTTTAATGTTCAACAGTTTGATATGATGTGTCTAACGGAGGTATAACATTTGATTATTATTGTACAATCAAATATTAGGTATTTAGTTTTTGTTTTAATATATCTCTCAGCCTCCAATTGTACATATGTGAGACCATTTTGAATTTTCCTTATGGCTCAACTGGTAAAGAATCTGTCTGCAATTCGAGAGACCTGAGTTCAATCCCTGGGTTGGGAAGATACCCTGGAGAAGGAAAAGGCTAACCCCTCCCCCACCACCCCCAGTATTCTGGCCTGGAGAATTCTATTGGCCATCACAAGATGGTCAATACTGAAATCAGATTGAATATATTCTTTGCAGCCAAAAATGGAGAAGCTCTATTTATACAGTCAGCAAAAACGAGACCAGGAGCTGACTGTGCTCAAATCATAAACTCCTAATTGCCAAATTCAGACTTAACTTGAAGAAAGTAAGGAAAACCACTAGACCATTCAGGCATGACCTAAATCAAATCCCTTTTGATTATACAGTGGAAGTGAGAAATGGATTTAAGGGACTAGATTTGATAGACAGAGTGCCTGAAGAACTATGGATGAAGGTTGGTAACTTTGTAAAGGAGGCAGGGATCAAGATCATTCCCAACAAAAAGAAATGCAAAAATGCAAAATGGTTGTCTGAGAAGCCTTACAAATAACTCTGAAAAGAAGAGAAGGGGAAAACAAAGGATAAAAGGACAGATATACCCATTTGAATGCAGAGTTCCAAAGAATAGCAAGGAGAGATAAGAAAGGCTTCCTCAGTGACTAGTGTAAAGAAACAGGAAAAAAATAGAATGAGAAAGACTAGAGATCTCTTCAAGAAAATTAGAGATACCAAGGAAACATTTCATGAAAAGATGGGCTTGATAAAGAACAGAGATGGTATGGACCTAACAGAAGCAGAAGATATTAAGAAGAGGTGGCAAGAATACACAGAAGAACTGTACAAAAAAGATCTTCACAACTCAGATAATCATGATGGTGTGATCACTCACCTAGAGCCAGATCCTGGAATACAAAGTTAAGTGGGCCTTAGAAAGCATCACTACAAACAAAGCTAGTGGGGGTGAGAGAATTCCAGTTGATCTATTTCAAATCGTAAAAGATGATGCTGTGAAACTGCTGCACTCAATATGCCAGCAAATTTGGAAAACTCAGCAGTGGCCAAAGGACAGGAAAAGGTCAGTTTTCATTCCAATCCCAAAGAAAGACAATGCCAAACAATGTTCAAACTACCACGCAATTGCACTCATCTCATATGCTAGCAAAGTAATGCTCAAAATTCTCCAAGCCAGGCTTCAACAGTACGTGAAGCGTGAATGTCCAGATGTTCAAGCTGGTTTTAGAAAAGGCAAAGGAACCAGAGATTGAATTGCCAACATCCACTGGATCATTGAAGAAGCAGGAGAGTTCCAAAAAAACATCTACCTCTGCTTTAATTGACTATGCCAAAGCCTTTGACTGTGTAAATCACCACAAACTGTGGAAAATTCTGAAAGAGATGGGAATACCAGACCGCCTGACCTGCCTCCTGAGAAATCTGTATGCAGGTCAAGAAGCAACAGTTGGAACTGGTTCCAAATTGGGAAAGGACTACATCAAGGCTGTATATTGTCACCTTGCTTATTTAACTTATATGCAGAGTACATCATGAGAAATGCTTGACTGGATGAAGCACAAACTGGAATCTAGATTGCCAGGAGAAATATCAATAACTTCAGATATGCCAATGACACCACCCTTATGGCAGAAAGTGAAAAGGAACTAAAGAACCTCTTGCTGAAAGTGAAAGCAGAGAGTGAAAAAGTTGGCTTAAATTTCAACATTCAGAAAACTAAGATCATGGCATCTGGTCCCATCATTTCATGGCAAATAGATTGGGAAACAGTGGAAACAGTGACAGCCTATTTTGCGGGGCTCCAAACTCACTGTAGATGGTGACTGCAGCCATGAAATTAAAAGACACTTACACCTTGGAAGAAAAGCTATGACCAACCCAGACAGCTTATTAAAAAGCAGAGACATTACTTTGCCAACAAAGGTCTGTCGAGTCAAGGCTATGGTTTATTCCAGTAGTCATGTATGGATGTGAAAGTTGGACTATAAAGAAAGCTGAGCACCAAAGAATTGATGCTTTTGAACTGTGGTGTTGGAGAAGACTCTTGAGAGTCCCTTGGACTGCAAGAAGATCCAAGTAGTCCATCCTAAAAGAGATCGGTTCTGGGTGTTCATTGGAAGGACTGATGTTGAAGCTGAAACTCCAATACTTCGGCCACCTCATGGCAAGGAGTGACTCATTTGAAAAGACCCTGATGCAGGGAAGGATTGGGGGCAGGAGGAGAAGGGGACAACTGAGGATGAGATGGGTAGATGGCATCACTGACTCAATGGACCTGAATTTGAGTAAACTTTGGAAGTTGGTGATGGACAGGGAGGCCTGGCGTGTTGCAGTCTGTGGGATCACCAAGAGTCGGACACAACTGAGCGACTGAAATGAAACTGAGGCCATTTTACTATAGCTATCTATTTTTTTTTTACTTTCTTCTATCTTTTATTTTATTTCTCCTTTGGTGCTTTGTGTATTTTCCATTGATCTATCTTTCATTTTACTAATTTTGTTTAAAACTATTTCCAGGATGCTTTTAATACCACTCATTTTATATATTTTATTATTTAGTTCTAAAATGTTCTTTTGGTCCATTTTTATAGATTGAAACTTCTCATTAAACTCTATTTTTTAAATCTATTTTCTATACTTGTCTCCATAGTTTGACAAATTTACATTGTCTATTTTGAAGTTGTTGCTGGCTGACTTCTAAGTCAGTTGTGGATTAGCCTCCATTACTTGTTTATTGCTCAAGTATATGTTCTGTTTTCCTACATCTTTGCATTTCTTGTAATTATTTACAGTGGATTTTATGTTTCAATAGACTATACAGAAGAAAACCAATGTTTTTTTCCTCCACAGATACATTATTTTTTCTTATTTATTCATTAGACAGATCAAATGAAGGGCTCTTTAACTCAATAGAGTCATGTATTTCGTTGTGTCCAGGTTGCAGTCCAGTTTTAATTAGTTTCAGTCCAGTTCTTTTTTCAAATATCTTGAAGCTGAGTCTCTTTATTGAGACTTTGTTTCCTAAGCATTGTGAACAGATAATGTAATCTGCATTTCCAGTCCATTCTGAAGGTTCACATTTCTCCACAGTTACCAAATATTCCAGGAAGAAACATGGGTGGGCATTTGGAGTTTCTCTAATGTTGATTCATTATATCAGTCCTGGAGGCCATCAAACTTTCTCTTTAGTGACTTTCTGCCTATGGCAAGCCTGATTCTTAGCCTGTTTCTATTTCAAGAAATTCTCTGAAAGAAAATGTTTCCAGTATTATTTCTACCAAGGAAAGACATGCTTCGACCTGGAATTATAGTATTTCTATGGGTTTCCTAGGTGGCTCAGTGGTTAAGAACTCACCTTCCAATGCAGGCAACACAAGAGACATGGGTTTGATCCCTGGGTTGAGAAGATCCTCTGGAGAAGGAAAGAGCAATTCACTCCAGCATTCTTGCTTGGAGAATCCCCATGGGGAGAAGAGCCTGGAGGGCTACAGTCCATGAGGTCACAACGAGTCAGACATGACTGAGCACAAATGCTATAGTATTTCTGGTCCTCTTCAATATTTAGACTTCCATATCTTCTAAAAATATTTTTTAAACTATGTTTACTTCTTTAATTGTTGCAAAGGAGTAATTTCCTCCGTCTACAACATCGTATAATAGTAAGAAAAGTCTTATTGCCATTTCATTTATTTTTATGCTAAAAATCTCCTTTCAAACCTTGTCACTTAGAAACTATCTCTGTCTGTCATTAACTCTTTTTCCTTGTCTTTGTGGGCGTGCATATTTCAAAGCTTTATAGTCCCAAGTAAGAATTACATTATTTGTTAAAAAATTTTTTCTCCACTAGTACAAAATATGCAAAATTTTCAATATGTTTTGAAATGTTTAAAGTGAAAGTGAAAGTCACTCAGTCATGTCTGACTCTTTGCCACCCCATGGACTGCAGCACGCCAGGCTTCCCTGTCCATCACCAACTCCCGAAACTTGCTCAGACTCAGTCCATTAAGTCGGTGATGCCATCCAACCATCTCATCATCTGTTGCCCCCTTCTCCTCCTGCCTTCAATCCTTCCCAACATCAGGGTATTTTCCAATGAGTCAGTTCTTTGCATCAGGTGGCCAAAGTATTGGAGTTTCAGCTTCAGCCTCAGTCGTTCCAATGAATATTCAGGACTGATCTCCTTGAGGATGGACTGCTTGGATCTCCTTGCAGTCCAAGGGACTCTCAAGAGTCTTCTCTAACACCACAGTTCAAATCATCAGTTCTTCAGTGCTCAGCTTTCTTTGTAGTCCAACTCTCACATTCATACATAACTACCACAAAAACCACAGCTTTGACTAGACAGACCTTTGTTGGCAAAGTAATGTCTCTGCTTTCTAATATGTTGTCTATATTGGTCAAAGCTTTTCCTCCAAAGAGTAAATGTCTTTTCATTTCATGGCTGCAGTCACCAACCATCTGCAGTGATTTTGGAGCCCTGCAAAATAAAGTCTCTCACTGTTTCCATTGTTTCCCCATTGTATTTGCCTTGAAGTGATGGGACCAGATGCCATAGTCTTAGTTTTCCAAATGTTGAGTTTTAAGCCAACTTTTTCACTCTCCTCTTTCACTTTCATATGTGAAATTTTAATAATTTCTAGAAAAATTAATTTTATAATTTCCTCAGAGATAAACCATAAGTTAAAAGCATAATTAATTGTATACAAATAGAAATGTAACAGCATTCAAATATGTAATATAATTGTAACATTTAATTTAATTTATATATTTGATATCAAGTTTACTGTTCTACCATAACAAGTGTTATGAGTGAAAATACAACTCAATTTTTTCACTAGGTATATGATTGTTATTAGCGTTTTCTAAATATTACTTGCTCTTCCCTGGTGGTACTAGTGGTAAAGAACCTGCCTGCCAAGGCAGGAGACATAAGAGATGTGGGTTTGATCCCTAAGTCAGGAAGAGCCCCTGGAGGAGGGCATATCAACCCACTCTAGTACTCTTGCCTGGAGAATCCCACAGACAGAGAAGCCTGGCGGGCTATACAGCCCGTAGGGTCGCAAGAATCTGTCCTAATATGCTCTTCATCTCACTGTCTAACCCTAACCTCCCCTCTTCCTTAAGAGGGCTGACCATCCCAGTACAGGGATCACTGTTACCATCACCTTCTTTGTCATTGTTCTGCCTGGACAGTGGGTAAATGAAGTCGGACAACTTTTCTGGGCACTAGAGACAGCCAAGGGGTATATGACCCTGCTGATGACATGCCCTTGCTCAGCAATGACGTCTCGGTGAATGACAGCAGGATTCCTGGGGCTGTCCTGGAGCAGTGTGCCAGCAGAACTGATGACCCTATTGAACCACTGGCAGCAATGACAGCGGGAGATGTCACTCCATCACTTCGGGGCCTGCCCTGGGCAACACAATTTGATTTGTCTTTAGTGGTTTCTCCCTTCTGTTCATTGATCATCCCTACCCATTCGAAACTCCCTTGCCTTTATATTACCTGTAAAGTGACTAGTTATCAAATGCCTCATTATAAAGACAATGATGTGCGTGCTCAGATTGAATCCAGTCCAGGTGACTACTGACGGAGACCCTGCTACACTCTAATGTGTATGCGTAAGTGAATCACTTTGCTGAACACCTGAAACTAACACAATACTGTTAATAAACTATACTCCAATTAAAAAAAAGACATTGAACAGGATTTAGTATTTATAGTCCACTGTAAATTTTTAAAAGTAAATTAAAAATTAAAAACTCTTAGCAGAAAAAAAGAATTAAATAATATGCAATGCAAATTGAGAATATTAATATTATTAGAGATGGGCAGCAATATTATTTATTATTGCTTTCCAAATGAAATACATGATTGATGTTTAGGCATCCATCAAAGCAACAGTGTTCCCATTTTTATTGCTTTAGTCATAGAAATACAAGTCACTATGCATTTTTGATTGGAATGCTTTCATTATTTATGTCATTTAGACATGGAGTTTAAAGTACTTAAACATTATAAATTTATCCTACAACAACAGCATGGGCCTCTCCTTAAAAATATTAATGACAGATTATATCCCATCTTCCATTTTTCCCAAAATTATTAAAAGTCTGATTTTACAATGAGGATAACTTGGAAACAGAATACATATGTTTGCTATAGAAAATTAAGAAAAACTGATGTGAATACATTGAAAGGTTGAATTATTGTGACACATTATTATTAATGTACTGAATGTATATTAAAGCTGAAATGCTCTGGGACTTCCCCAGTGGCCCAATAGTGAAGAATTCACCTGCCAATGCAGGGGACATGGGTTTGATTCCTGGTCTGGGAACATTCAACATGTTACAGGACAACTAAGCCCACGCCCCCGACTACTGGAGCTCTTGCACCTGGAGCCTTTGTTCCCCAATGAGAGAAGCCCCTTCTTCATGGTTCTCTTCATAAGAGAAGCGATGAGAAGCCTGAGCACCACAGCTGGAAAGTAGCTCCCACTTGCCACAGCTGCAGAGCCCACGAGCAGCAGCTGAAGAGGACCCAGCACAACCAGGGATAAACAAACAAATATATATATACATATACACATTTCTTTTTTTTTTAATTTTCTTTACTTTATTGTGTTTGTTTTGCCATACATTGACATGAATCCGCCATGGGTTTACATATGCTCCCCCTCCAGAACCCCCCTCCCTCCTTCCTCCCGATTCCCTCCCCCTGGATCATCTCAGTGCACCAGCCCCGAGCATCAGCCCTGGGCTGGCGATTGATTTCACATATGATACTTTACATGTTTCAATGCCACTCTCCCATATCATCCCACCCTTGCCCTCTTCCACAGAGTCCACGAGACTGTTCTATACATCTGCGTTTCTTTTGCTGTCTCACATGAGATTAATTGTTTGTCCATTGCTTCACTGGCTATTATTTTCTCCCATTTCTAAAGGTGAGGTGCTCCAACAACTACTTGGTATGATTTAAGGCCTTAGGAGTTTTTGATATGATTCAAATTTGGGATTTACTAATAATTGATCCTCTCTGCTAGAGAGTATTCAAAACTCATGCATACTCTGATTCGGTGGGTGAAGATCTTGGACATTCTCACTTCCATCCTCACAACAAAAAAGCCGAACAAACTGACAACCAACAACCCTTCTTAGACCTGTCAGAGAACTGGGGTCACAGGAAGAAGTGCCTCCTGCAGGAATGGAGAAACAGATAAAGAATCACAAATCCTTGAAGCCGAAGCCTGGAGGCAGAAAATGCCCCGCATTTGCGTCTTAGCTTTTACTTCCCCTTGGCACACAGCCCTGGGCCTGTGCAAAGCCAAGCAGTGACCGTGGCCTTGTACCTACCTACGCCCTGAGGGCAGCTCATTCGCCACTGTTTCCTGCACAGATGTTTCTCCGGCTCCTTGTTTTCCCCAGTTGTCATCACCCACATAGGCAGCTGCAATAGTGTGCCAGCAGAGCTGATGACCCTACTGAACCACTGGCAGCAATGGCAGTGGGAGATGTCCTGCTGATTTTTTTCAAAAAACACCCCATAGCGTGACCTCTGTGTGTGTGTGTGTGTGTGTGTGTGTGTGTTTGCACACGTGTGTGTGTGTGTCTGCATGTGCTCTTTGTTGCTCTGTTGTGCCCAACTCTCTGTGATGCCATCTGACTGTAGCCCACCAGGCTCCTCTGTCCCGGGGGATTCTCCAGGCCAGAATACTGGAGTGGGTTGTCATGCCCTCCTCCGGGAGACCTTCCCAACCCAGGGATGGAACCCAGGTCTCCTGCATTGCAGGCAGATTCTTTACCATCTGAGCCACCAGGGAAACCCCAGGGTGAACTCTTAAGTCAAGTCAAATAGAGACGAACTTCATGAGTGTGGTTTTCCAGGGAAATTCTAGATAACTCTAAAGATGACATTTATATGAAAATTGCATTTTGCAGGAGTTTCAGCAACATTGCTGTGCAACTTTTGGAAACTGTGAGGCTGTTGGTTTTCACTGGGATAGGGGGCAACTTGTTTTTAAAGTTTTATTGAGCTTAAGAAAGGAGAGTTCATTTTATTTGAGTTTCTTTAAATTTCTCAGGTGTTTATATTCACATATTCATCACATCTGAGAACTTTCCACCCATCATTTCTTCCAATTCTCTCTCTGTCCCACCCCTCCCTCGCTTCCTTCTGGGAACCCCCAGTGTGTGAGCACGTGGGTCAGTTTCTGGCCCATGGGTTCCTTAGGCCCCTGTCACTTTTCTTTATTATTTTCCTCTTTCTCTTCTCTTTCCATGTCCACTGTCCTATTAATATCTTCAAGTTCATTAATTCTTTCTCATTTCTGCTTAAATCTGCTTCGACTCTCTCTAGGCAGTTTTTCATTTCAGTTGTAATTCCCAGTTCCAGAATTTCTATTTTAGTTGGTCTGTCTATTGATCTTTCCACTGTATTCATACATTTTTTTCTGACTTTCTTCATATTTTCTTTAGTTCTTTGAGCTTTTATGACAGTTGTTCAACAGTCTTTGGTATGTCTATCAGCAGTCTTTCAGAGGTTATTTTCTGTCGATTTTCAGTCTCCTTTGAATGGGCTATACTTCTCATTTCTTTGTCTGACTTCTGATATTTTGTTCATAACTAGACATTTGAGTCTAACGATGTGGGAACTGGAAATCGGATTCACCGTCGCTCCCAGGGATTGCTGCCTTTTGTTATTGCTTTTGTTTATTTTTGCGTTTTTAAAATTCTCATAGGCTATCTGTGTACCAAGGATCAACATGATATATGAACGTAAGGTCTTCTCAGGTTCCTTCCAAGCTTGTGCCTTTCCCTGGACAGACATGATTGCTATCTAATTTTCTTTATATATGCAATGACTTTGAAATGTTCTCGTTTTTAATGTCTGGCTCCCAAAAGAGAAAAAAACAAATGTGAGAAAATACAGGTCACTGGCCCTTTAACTCCCCTGGGGTTCACTTTAGCCTGATTGAGAGGGGCTTTCAACAATGCAGGGCAGATGCAACAAGGGTCACCCACCTACTGCCTGCACTTACCTCATCAGAAGCAGCAGTCAGAGACCAAGGCACACACCCATGATATTAAGAGGGAGGGTCCTATTTGCCCACCTTGGGTGGGTGACAGGCGTGAGTAGGGTGGAGGATGAGTAGCTGCTGCTGCCTAAGAGATAAAATTGACCAAATCAGCGACAGTTTGCCATCCAAGCCTTCCTCTGGAATGTGTCAGCATTCAATGGACCCAGGTTTCCAAAGTACTTACATCACAGAGATGCTGCCAGTATAATGGCTGTCTAGATGGGGAGGCTCATTCCTATCACTTCCTACTCTGATATCAACCCTAAGTCCTCAGTGCTGGATGTTTATTCTGCTGAGAAACCAAAAGACAGGTCCAGTAATCTCAAAATGAAAGAAATTTTTGTAAAGATCTCTTCTGGCTCTTGTCGATGTTCTTTTAGAGGTTTACCTATGTGTGGATTAAATAAGCATAATTTTTAAAATACTCTAAAGCTATTTTTATCCTTTTAAAAAATGCTTATATGTTTAAAAGTATTTTTCCCACCTTTTGGCCAAATGTTGTGATATATGTTAATAATTACTGGGAGTGCTTCAGAATCATTTATTAATAAAATATGTCATTTCCCTGGCAAGAAAAATCCCATTAGTGCTTTGCTGTAAAAGTCTTGTAAGTGGAGTTCCAAGTACTTTACCAGCTTCCTCCTTTTTTTTTTTTTGAATGACAGCCTGAATCATTAAAAACTGTCAGCACTAAAATGATTTATTTTCATCTAGATAGAGATTACTTAATTTAATTAAATATGCTTTATGCTTTGCAATTGCCACAAAGTGGTTCCTACAAACTTCTAACTCATTATTTAACGCAATTACAGCCTCAGTGGAATACTAAGAGGATACAGATTTTTAGACCTTTTAGCTCTACTTTGTAAATATCTTTAAAAGTTCAAGAACTCTCTGGAAATTTTATGCTGTTCTCTGAAGCTTCCATAGTTCCTGATCATTCTTCACTACTTCTGACCCTCTCTCCTGCACTTCTGCAGTTTCGATTTGCTTTTCTGTGCACGTGTTTACACCATGAAAGCTAAGGGTTACTCTCACAAACTTTAAGAACTGCATTTTTAGTTTCTCTTGGCTCTATTTAACTGATCCTGATCCCTTTTCATTGTGGTATACAGGACCAATTTTCCTGTTTCAAAGCTTCATTTTCAAAGTTTAAAATTTTAAAAAGTATCTGTTTCACAATTTAAAACTTGCCAGTTTCAAACTATGAGTATACTTCATCTCATGGAATTTCTCATATTAAAAAAATACATTGGCACTAGGAAAGCCGTTTTTTTTTCTTAAGGATAAACATAAATTCTCTCATTATCTTCTTGCTGACTTTTAAGTTACTGCAATTTGAAACCAAGGAAGGCATAAGCACAGTTATGAGCCAGAGAGATACTGGTATTAATCAGTATGGGTAGACGTCTAGGACTCTGAGCTCAACCTGCACAAGTTTGAAAAACAATTTTGCTGCCTTACGTGTACAGCTACAGGAGGTCACATTTCTCCTGGGAATCTCAGTTTCTTCTTCTATAAAATGGCAAATAGAATAGTACTTTATAATGGCAAGTATAATAGTGCTAATAATAGGACATTATAATAGTATATTAATGTATAATAGTACATTTATAATAGTATAAAAGTATAATAGTACATACATTACATAATAGTATTATATATTATACACACAGTATAATATACAATAGTATAATGGTATATATAAAAGTATAATAGTATGAGAAGGTTATTGTAAGAAATAAGTGAGTTCTATTCAGTTCAGTCACTCAGTCATGTCCGACTCTGTGAGACCCCATGAACTGCAATACACCAGGCCTCCCTGTTCATCACCGACTCCCGGAGTTTACCCAAACTCATGTCCATCAAGTTGGTGATGCCATCCAACAATCTCATCCTTTGTCATCCCCTTCTCCTCCTGCCCCCAGTCCTTCCCAGCATTAGGATCTTTTCCAATGAGTCCACTCTTTGCATGAGGTAGCCAAAATATTGGAGTTTCAGCTTCAACATCAGTTCTTCCAATGAACACCCAGGACTGATCTCTTTTAGGATGGACTGGTTGGATCTCCTTGCTGTCCAAGGGACTCTCAAGAGTCTTCTCCAACACTACAGTTCAAAAGCATCAATTCTTTGGCACTCAGCTTTCTTCAACATCCAACTATCACATCCATACATGACCACTGAAAAAACCATAACCTTGACTAGACAGACCTTTGTTGACAAAGTAATGCCTTTGCTTTTCAATATGCTGTCTAGGTTGGCCATAACTTTCCTTCCAAGTGTCTTTTAATTTCATGGCTGCAGTCACCATCTGCAGTGATTTAGGAGCCCCAAAAAATAAAGTCTGACACTGTTTCGACTGTTTCCCCATCTATTTCCCATGAAGTGCTGGGACCAGATGCCATGATCTTAGTTTTCTGAATGCTGAGCTTTAACATTCAAGAGGCTCTTTGGTTCCTCTTCACTTTCTGCCATAAGGGTAGTGTCATCTGCATATCTGAGGTTATTGATATTTCTTCCAGCAATCTTGATTCCAGCTTGTGCTTCTTCCAGCCCAGCATTTCTCATGATGTACTCTGCATATAAGTTAAATAAGCAGGGTGACAATATACAGCCTTGACAGACTCTTTTTCCTATTTGGAACCAGTCTATTGTCTCATGTCCAGTTCTAACTGTTGCTTCCTTACCTGCATACAGGTTTCTCAAGAGGCAGGTCAGGTGGTCTGGTATCCCCATCTCTTTAAGAATTTTCCACAGTTTATAGTGATCCACACAGTCAAAGGCTTTGGCATAGTCAATAAAGCAGAAGTAGGTGTTTTTCTGGAACTTTCTTGCATTTTCGCTGATCCAGCAGATATGGGCAATTTGACCTCTGGTTTCTCTGCCTTTTCTAAACAAGCTTGAACATCTGGAGGTTCACAGTTCATGTACTGCTGAATAAGTGAGTAAATATATATAAATTATTAGCGTAGTATCTACCATGTAGCAAGCACTCAATAAATGAAGACTTTCATCAGCTACATTTTATCTGGCACCACATTTATCCTGGACTTTTGCACTTCATGTACATTACGTCTGTCAAATGAACTGTTTTCTGCTCTAGGCTCTACAAGTAAACAAGCATTTTCCATGGTAAATTTCTGAGCCCAGGTGAAATGCAGCAGGTAATTGGAAGCCATCAGCTCTTTCCTCCCCCATTAGAGCTGAGGAGCTGGGAGGATGTGAGAGGCCATCCTCTACCACATTCACCATCTCTGAATGTAAACAAGGAATTACTATGTGAACAGTAAAGAAAGCAGGATTGGCCCCAGATAGCTGGATGTACAGGAAAGAAATGATTTCGGCAAGCCCAGGCATTTGTGTCTTCTCATACATAGAAGATCACTAAATCTCTCCATGTGAGAGATTTAGTTTTCTCTTAACTACCAATGATCTCTTCATATTCCAGTTACCTGCCCCTTGCTGCACATTTGCATATAGCCTGGCTCCTCCCTGCCTCCTCTCAGCATCACACAAGACTGTCTCCCGGGCTTAAGTCTAACATTGCCACTGAGCGAAACCTAACTCTCAACTTTTGGGTTGTGTGTATCTGCTTAGTCGACATATCCTACCTTCAAAATGTCTCTGCAGAGTGGTTACAATCACCCATTATGCACGTGAAGAACCAGGCAGTTAAATGCTTTGCTCAAGGTCATGGAACAGACGCTGGTAGAGCCGGACCTCCATGCAAGTCGAGGACAGACAACCTAGCCACCCCCTCTCTGACGTCCTCTACCCAGAAGAGAGGAATCAGAAAAATGAACCAAACCACAGATACTAAAATCTTGCTTTGTACACTCCAAATATGCAGAAAATCTGAAATGTGATATCTTTTCTAGGGGGGCAGGGAAAACCAAAGGGAAGTTGGAAATACTTTATGCTCACCTGAATGGAGAACTTGGGGGAAATTACTGATTTCCCTCAGCTCAACCCCTTCTCTACTACATCTTCCAAGGAACAAATGTCTCTTAATTTCCTGGATGCAGTCACTGTTCGCAGTGATTTTGGAGCCCAAGAAAAGAAAATCTGTCACTACTTCTACTTTTCCCTTCTATTTGCCGATTCCCCAAATGGCTCAGCAGGTAAAGAGTCCGCCTGCACTACAGGCAATGCAGAAGACTCAGGTTCAGTCCCCAGGTCAGGAAGATCCCCGGGAGGAAGTAATGGCAACCCACTCCAGTATTCTCGCCTGGAAAATTGCATGGACAGGGAAGCCTGACGTGGTGCTGTCTATGAAGTCACAAAGAATTGGACACGATTTAGCGAATGAACAACGCAACAGCAATATCTTATAACACAGGGTTGCCCTGTGGAGCAAATTGGAGGGAAGGATAACTCTTCCAGGGAGGGTGAGGATAGGAGAAAGTTTTCAAAGGAAGATACTTTTAAAGTAGGCAACACTACTCTTCAGGAGCCGTGCCCTGTCCCATACCAGAGCCCCCGTGCTTTTCGGACCCTGAGGCTCTCAACTGGGTGACCAGTCCATTCCAGACTCCCTCTAGGATGCGTGCGCTGCTGCAGCTTCCCCACCCCCATTTCACACATCCCGTCAGAATGCAGTGTATATCCACCTATTTTCCCAAATTTGATTCACATACACAGAGCTGTCTTGGGAAACCATGAAATCTTACAAACTAATTTTATTCAGTATAAATAGTCATCATTAGGTTAGACGTGACTTTTCCCAAGGGTGTGACTATTTCAGTACAGAAGCAAAGAACTATTGAGGTTGGAAAATAATTTGATGCTGAGAATGAGTTGCTAAAGGGAGAATTATTAGGGTCACAGGGAGTTGCTCAGCACTCCTAAATTTATTCCAAGAAGCAGTTGCTTTCTCTGCTGTTGGTGAGGTCTGTTTTTACTCAGGGTTTGTGGGACGCCTGAGGAATAGGGAATCCTCACCCGATGATGCTAAGTGATTCACTTCGGAGTAGTCTGGTAGAGCTCTCTGCCGACCCCTTGTGCACACTGCCCCTGTGTGTCCTTGGTTTACTTTGGGACAGAGGTTTGCACATGGGGAAGGACTAATGATCTGAGCAAAACCAATTTCCCCCCACTCTCCAACTGATAACACATGGCCCCCATTATAGACGCTCACGAGTGCCTTTTCTAAAGTCACACATATTTCTGCACAAAAACTAACGGCCCGTTGATTCAGGAGTTGTACGTGTGACAGTAGCTGCCGCCAGGTGTTCCAGAGGAAAGCTGAAAGCCCCCAAGATGGAGCTAACCATGGGAAGCGAAAGCACAGGGAGACGGCCGAGGGGACTCAAGGTGGGAATCGATCACAACGTCTGAGCCAAAACGATCATGATGGCTGGCGAAACTTCATCTTGGCAAGCGCTGCTGCACGCACCACTTTTCCATGCAGATTAAGCTGAATGCATTATGAACAGTTGGCAACTATTAACAGTGACTACACTTTTCGACAGTCTCTAACAATTTTCTTCAACTCTTACCATGTTAATAGATGTGTTAATCACTGCACTAAACAAGGCATATAATGAGATCTGTTAATGTGGCTCTCTAGACGGAGAAAGGGGAACACCGGAATTATAATGACAAAATTACGCACATTTGAAAAGGATGTTTTACTTAGATACCCCAGGAATGAGAATTCTAGGATGTTCAGAGAAAAATTTAATAATCTACTTAGAATATAAAAGCAACATATACAGAAATCAATCTATGTTCCTCACAGCTTTACACATAAAGTTAGATTGGAAAAGGTGAGAAGTCAGGTAAATAAAATAAATTACATTCACAGGATCAACCTCTCTGTAGTTATAGAAATTAATTTTATAAGATATATTTATGAAAAAGAGGTCAAAAAAAAAAAAATGTGTGCAGTATGATTTAGTCTGTCACCGGGCTATCATTCTAGCTAAATAAACAGGTACACTCAGACTTATGTGCACACGATCCTGGGTGAATATATATTACAATATTCACAAAGGCTTTACAGAAATGGAAGAGTTTTTATATGTATATATATTTATATAGTGTTCTGTGTGCTCAGTTGCTCTGTCGTGTCTCGCTCTCTGTGGCCCTGTGGACTATAGCCCATGGGTTCCTCTGTCCATGGGATTTTCCAGGTAAGAATCCTGGAGTGGGTTGATATTTTCTATTCCAGGGGATCTTGCTGATCCAGGGATCAAACCCAAGTTGCTTGTATCTTCTGCATTGGCAGGTGAGTTCTTTACCACAAAAGTCACCTGGGGAGCCTAGATATAATATACGTATATTACTTTTATCTCATTTTTTCCCTGCAAAAAAACATATATTTTTAGTATAGAAATACAAGTTATTTTACAAAAAATGGTTTAAAACAAAACTCCCTCCCAAATATAGGCCAGCACCCTTTTTAACAGTTCCCTTTAGAATATTTGAGGCAGGTTAGAATTTTCCAAAGGATTTTGAACTAACTCTGAAAGAGAGAATCAAGAGAAACAGCAAAGCAAAAGCAGGAAACATAAACACAGTCAAGCTTTCAAAGCATAGGTTCCGCATCCCATAATAACTACTTTCCAAGCTGGCAGTCCACGTTTCAGCTGTCACCTTGTCTGGCTGCCCCCTCAAAGGTTTACTACAACTCTCAGGCGTGGGCATCAGGCTATGATTCCTGCACTCTCGGTTTTAGACAAAGGTCCCATTTTATTTTCAAAAGCACACAAAGAAAGTGGTCTTCAGGTCATCCCAAATTCTTCCCCGCCTCCGGTTAAAAAAGAAAAAATCAGGCAATGAACAATTTCTTCTATTTCTGGTTTTTATTCTGGAGGATGTAAATTATCAAAAGTCCATTTAAACGTCATTTGTGACTCACAAATGAGCCTTTCACTCAAATAAAACTGTATTTTCCTATTCTCAGCCCCCAACCCCATTACCATGAGGACTACAGGTTTTGGAATGACCTACCCAAGTCCAGATTATCGCTATATCTCTATGGGATTCCCTTAAGAATTTTTGAGTCTGAGGTCCTAATTTTGAATTTCAAGTTTGCCATGACTTAGCTCTGTGTTTTTGAGGAAATTGATTAATCTTTCTAATTCACAATTTCTCCCCAGATAACAATTCCACTCTTATGGAAGAGGCGCTGAAGATCAAAAGAGGCGCTGTGGTTGTTCAGCTACTAAGTCATGCCTGACTCTTTGCAGTCCCATGGACTGCAGCATGCCAGGCTTCCCTGTCCTTCACTATGTCCCTAAGTTTGCTCAGACTCATGTCCTTGAGTTGATGATACCATCCAACCATCTCCTCCTCTGTCATCCCCTTCTCCTGCCTTTAATCTCTCCCAACATCAGGGTCTTTTTTAATGAGTCAGCTATTTGCATCAGGGGGCCAAAGGATTGGTGCTTCAGCACCAGTCCTTCCAGGGAATACTCAGGGTTGGTTCCCTTTAGGATTGCCTGGTTTTATTGTATTCAATTTTTCTATCTCCTTCCTGTCCAAGGGACTCTCAAGAGTCTTCTCCAGCACCACAGTTTAAAAGCATTAATTCTCTGGTGCTCAGGCTTCTTTGGGCTTCCCAAGTGGTGCTGTGCTGTGCTTAGTTGCTCAGGCATATCCAACTCTTTGTACCCCATGGACTATAGCTCACCAAGCTCTCCTGTCCATGGTGATTCTCCAGGCAAAAATACTGGAGTGGATTGCCATGCCCTCCTCCAGAGGGTCTTCCCAACTCAGGAATCAAACCCAGGTCTCCAGCTGCAGATTTAACCTAAATTGCAGGCAGATTCTTTATCATCTGAGCCACCAAGGAAGCCCAGGTGTCCTTATGGTAAAGAAGCTGCCTGCCAATGCAGGAGATGCAGGAAACATGGGTCCCCTGGGTCAGGAAGATCCTCTGGAGTAGGAAATGGCAACCCACTCCAGTATTCTTGCCTAGAGAATCCCATGACAGGGGAGCCTGAGAGGTTACAGCCCACAGGGTCGCAAAGAGTCGGGCACGACTGAAGAGACTTAGCACACACACAGCCTTTTTTAATGGTTCACCTCACATCGGTACATAATTACTGGAAAAGCCATAGTTTGACTAGCAGCTGCCCACTGTTCACACTGTGTCTAGCACAAAGTAAACTCTGAGCGAAAGAAATAGGTCACAGGCTTACAGCAGGAGTTCACAGGGACTGTGTTCTGAAACTTTTCCAAAGACCTTTCAATTAGTTACTTTTACGGAGTCGGACACGACTGAAGTGACTTAGCAGCAGCAGCAGCAGAGGTTATTTATGATCACATTTAGGACTGCAGATGAGCCATGAAATGTGTCATTAGCTACTATTGAGTGTGGGGAGTGGAAATGACCATACACACTTTTTTTTCCACTTGGAGCAAATAATCTAAGATGCAGAAATGCATGGCATCCAGGGTTGCCTCATGCCTCATGTTCGCTCCCTGTTAGTGCAGCAAGTGGACGCGCTCTTTGTGGACCCATACAGCCAGGGGTGGGAACACATAAGAGATCAGTGCCAAGAAAATGCAGACCGGACAGCTAATCCTCCTGAGAAACCAGAAGACCCTGCTTTGTCTCGCCTCACCACAGACACTGTGGTTAGGGAAGGGAAAGCAGTTTGCTTGCTAATATGGCCAGCCTAATATGCTGATTATCTTTTCTTTCTTTCTTTTTCTGTTTGTAGGCAATTGGGAAAGCTTCCCGGGTGATGATCCCTTTGTCTTTCCAAACAGCATCTCAAAGGCTGAAGAAATAGGATGGATGTGAGGGAAAACCAACTTGTGAACTGGGTGGAATTCTCTCCTTCTCTACATTAGTGGATTCCTCGGTGTCTATTCAGAGGCTAAAGAACAGACCCTGCCTGTTGTTCAGTTTCAGCAAACACACAAATCAAACATGTCTGTCTACAGCCTGAGGGGCAGACCTGTGAGTTTGTTGCTATCCAGGGGCAGGAAGGAATTCCTCGGCAGCAGAGTGAAAGCATCATTTTTTCTTTTCCCATCACTGCATTCATTTTAACTCCTCTCCAGATGTTTTCTCTCTACCACATTGAGGGAGGTGATGGATTCAGTGGAGCTAGAAGAGGAGAGGAAGAAATGAAGTGACTCGTCCGGGAGACAGGCTCATAAGACAGACAGTATGTAGGTCTCTTGTTTGTGTGGTTCTATTTCTAGACCATGAGGAGGAGGAGGAGGTCTGAATTGAGAAATGGTGCCTAGAGTTGAGATGCAGTGTTTCCTCATGGTGATGGAGAAGGCACGGAGATGCAGCTAGTCGCAAAAACATCTTTAGCTTTTTCTTGCATACAAAGAAAAAATTATTCTTTCTGGTGGGAAACACGTTGAATTCCCAAGTTAAATATACAGAAAGATTGAAAGCATAAAACTGAAGAAATCTCAAGATGCCAACTTATTCGTGAGCAGAAGACTAGGAGATGAGAAATAAATTTAATACACCCTCTAAACAGCATATGTGTCTTCACCGGCTGGCATGCTTTTTAGGTTAAATTGTTTCTCCCAGAAGATACCTTGAAATCCAGATCCTAGCACCAGGGGAGGGGACCTTATGAGAAGAAAGGGCCTTTGCAGATGTAGCTGAGTTAGAATGAGGTTACATGGGGGAAAAGTGGGCCCTGATACAGTGTGATATGCGTGAGCACCCAGTCGCTCAGTTGTGTCCTACTCCTGGGGACCCCGTGGACCCTTGCCCATCAGGCTCTTTTGTCCAGGGGATTGTTCCTGGCAAGAATACTGGAGTGGGTTGCCCATTTTCTCCTCCAGGGGATCTTCTTGACCCAGAGATCAAAGCCACATCTCCTGCGTCTTCTGCACTGCAGGCAGATTCTTTACCACTGAGCCACCGGGGAAAGCCCAATAAGATGGATGGGTGTCTCTAGGAAGAGACAGAAGGCACGCAGGCAGAGTGTCACGTGACCAGAGCAGCGGCGATTAGAGTGGCACAGTGCCGAGCGAGCACCGAGGGCTGGGCCACCTCCAGGGGCTCGGAGGAGGGAAGAGAGGATTCCACTCAGAGTCGCAGGGAGCCCGACCCTGCTGACAACTTGGTCGGGACTTCTGGCCTCCAGAACTGTGATGGAAGACATTTCTACCATTTTAAACCATCGAGTGTGTGGTGTGTTATCACAGCAGCCCCTGGACACTAACACACACACTGAGGGAAATATGAGCTTAACAGGACATTGTGTTTACTGTGAAAGGATCTGCAGCATAGCTAGGAAGGTTACCTGGTGGGTGCTGAAAACAACTCTTTACTGCTCCTGGGGAAAGGGAGATCAGTATTGCCATACTGAGGCTGTTGATGAAGCTTTTGTGCCAAAAATCTCTGATCAAAGCCTCGTGCTCTACATATGTAATTTTAGAACCATGTTATTTTGAAAATGAAATGGACTGAAGAGAGAGCCCAAGCCCTTGCAAAATGTGCCCTAATTAGAGTTAAGGTCCCAAAGGGTCACTTCACCCCTGGTCCCGGTCCTGCTGTTTCTGCGTTTTTAACAAGGGCAGGTTCACTGTGATCCGCACCAGACACTTAACATCAGGACATAATGCTGTCACGTAGCATGAACGTGAAGGAGCTCGCTTTTCCCAGCCAGCGAAAACAGGGCTTTCCAAAGCTTGAGCAGACTCACCCATCTTCATGTTTCCTTGTGTCTTGATCGATGATTCTAAGCCTCTACCACTTCGATCCCTGGGTCAGGAAGATCCCTCGGAGAAGGGAATGACAACCCACTCAAGTATTGTTGCCTGCGAAATCCCATGGCTGGAGCAGTCTGGCCGGCTACCGTCCATGGGGTCACCCAAGTCAGACACGACTGAGCACGCATGCACAACTAACATCCTATTCCCAATTATTTTTCTTAAGAAGGAGAACAGGACCCAGATGAACTGAAGTGGAAAATGATTCTTCAAAAGGATGTTGTCTAGCTTATAAGATACTAAGAAAGACTTAGGCAATGGACCATAAAAAGGGCAAGACCGAGCCTACCAAACCCCCATCAGACCGAGACACCCGAGGAGGACAAGGGCCCCGCCTCAGACCCCCAGGACACCAGGTCACCCTGCCCACCGCCCCCTTGCCCGCCTGCTGCCCTGGTCCTGAAGCCCGTGGCTGATGCCTCGGTCCCCTGCCTTTAGTTTACGACGAGGCGTCTGGGTGTGTGGGCCTGGCCTCACGCGAATCTCATGGGACTGTTTGTACAGATAGTATGTAACTGTGTAAATGAATGGCAGCTTCTTAATACCTCAAAATAGTTATATTAGTGACTTCATGAGAATAAGACATCTGTTGTGAAATAAGAAAAACGGCTGACAGTTCGCTCCTTCGCAGGAGCACCAGTAAGCCATCCAGCAACCCATAACGTCCCACTCCGTAAGAGCTAGTTGGAAACCAGAATATAGATAAAAATTACATGACCTTTTTAATTCTGAGGTTCTTCCAAGAAGATGATAAACTCCCAGAGGCAGAGAATATATTCCAACCTCCTTTCTCTCTCTGTGAACACCTGAGTCTGTCTTTATGCCACCGGTGCTAGTTGAATGCCACCTCCCCTCCCGCAGCCAGGAACATCCTAAAACACACAAACTGATTGACAGGACACTGTGCGGGCCGCAGGGCATAGAAGGAGTTGGCCACCAACACCCAGCAGCCTGATGGTCTCTTGTGGGTAAATAACTCCAGCCAGTCGGCTTCATTTCCATTGTAAGATGTGGATACCTAGCCAGGATAGAGGAGCTTTAAATTTAGGTGTGCTTCTGACTGGTCTATCTTCCCAGATTTTGAACTTCTTGAAAAATCCAACTGCATTTTCTACTGCTAAAATTTCCAAGAGCCTTAGCTCACTGCCATTCACTCAAGGGGTAGACACTTTACATTTCATGGGAAGAACAAAATTAGGTTATAAATAGCTCACAGCATGGTTTATGGGTATCTTTTAAAGCAGTGCTCTCCATCCACAAGCAATATATGCTGGGAACCAATTAAATGCCACTTGCAGCACTTCCTGGGTGACTGGAATTTATTCAGAAAAACCATCACTGCTTTTGTGATTATCCAAGCCTTCGGGACACAGATCAATTCCAGAGTGAATTCTGTGAAGTGCATGGCAGAGAAGGCCCCCTCTGATCTCAATATGTCATCTCACAGGGATCATGCCTGCAGACAGCGACAAAGAACATCGAGAGTGGCTTACAAGCTGAAAAAACAGCAGCGTGCTCGGAGTATGTTTGCGAGTTGCATCTGAGTGCAAAATGTCATAACGAAAGCGTGGCATTTCAGAACCCGTCAGACCCAGTATCATTTGCAAAGAGTCTTTCCCTAGTTTCTTTTGTCTTAACAAGTGATTATATAAGACTCTAGGCGCAGACTCCTGGAACCGATTGTTCGTGATGCATCTGCCTTGTTGTCAGAGGGCATCACACAAACATATATAAAATGGGAAATTATAAACAAAGACAGTCTTTGCAAAACAAACTTGTTTTTCTTTAAATTTACACAGCTTTTTATTTATTTATTTGTTTTAGTTGGAGGCTAATTACGTTACCATATTGTGGTTTTTGACATACATTCACAGGAATCAGCCATGGGTAGACATGTGTTCCCCTATTTTTTACACAAAACTATTATGTAACTGTAGAACTACTTAACATACATAAGCAAAAAAAATTCAAAAGTATTATCAAATTTATTAGTCACACTTAACATTTAGTTCATTTCCTTCCATTATATTTTAATTATATATATTTATATATTCTCTATATAAATAACAGAATGGGAAAGACTAGAGATCTCTTCAAGAAACTTAGAGATAGAAAGGGAACATTTCATGCAAAGATGGGCTCTATAAAAGACAGAAATGGTATGGACCTAACAGAAACAGAAGATATTAAGAAGAGGTGGCAAGAATACACAGAAGAACTGTACAAAAAAGATCTTCACAACTCAGATAATCATGATGGTATGATCACTCACACTCAGCTAGAGCCAGACATCCTGGAAGGTGAAGTGAAGTGAGCCTTAGAAAGTATCACTGCAAACAAAGCTAGTGGAGGTGATGGAATTCCAGTTGAGGTATTGCAAATCCTAAAAGATGATGCTGTGAAACTACTGCACTAAATATGCCAGCAAATTTGGAAAACTCAGCAATGGCCACAGGACTGGAAAAGGTCAGTTTACATTCATATCCCAAAGAAAGGCAATGCCAAAGAATGCTCAAACTACCGTACAATTGCATTCATCTCATATGCTAGTAAAGTAATGCTCAAAATTCTCCAAGCCAGGCTTCAGTAATACATGAACCATGAACTTCCAGATGTTCAAGCTGGTTTGGTTTTATAAAATGCAGAGGAAAGAGAGTAAATTGCCAACATCTGCTGGATTATCGAAAAAGAAAAAGAGTTACAGAAAAATATCTACTTCTGCTTTATTGACTATGCCAAAGCCTTTGACTGTGTGGATCTCAGTAAACTGTGGAAAATTCTGAAAGAGATGGGAATACCAGACCACCTGACCTGTCTCTTGAGAAACGTGTATGCAGGTCAGGAAGCAACAGTTAGAACTGGACATGGAGCAACAGACTGGTTCCAAATAGGAAAAGGAGTATGTCAAGGCTGTATATTGTCACCCTGCTTATTTAACTTATATGCAGAGTACATCATGAGAAATGCTGGGCTGGAAGAAGCACAAGCTGGAATCAAGATTTCTGGGAGAAATATCAATAAACTCAGATATGTAGACAATACCACCCTTATGGCAGAAAGTGAAGAGGAACTAAAAAGCCTCTTGCTGAAAGTGAAAGAGGAGAGTGAAAAAGATGGCTTAAAGCTCAACATTCAGAAAACTAAGATCATGGCATCTGGTCTCATCACTTCATGGGAAATAGATGGGGAAACAGTGGAAACAGTGTCAGACTTTATTTTGGGGGGCTCCAAAATCACTGTAGATGGTAATTGCAGCCATGAAATCAAAAGATGCTTACTCCTTGGAAGGAGACTTATGGCCAACCTGGATAGCATATTGAAAAGCAGAGACATTAGTTTGCCAACAAAGGTCCGTCTCATAAAGGCTATGGGTTTTCCAGTAGTTATGTATGGATGTGAGAGTTGGACAGTGAAAAAGGCTGAGCGCCAAAGAATTGATGCTTTTGAACTGTGGTGTTGGAGAAGACTCTTGAGAGTCCCTCGGACTTCAAGGAGATCCAACCAGTCCATCCAAAAGGAGATCAGTCGTGGGTGTTCATTGGAAGGACTGACATTGAAGCTGAAACTCCAATACTTTGGCCACCTCATGCAAAGAATTGACTCATTGGAAAAGACCCTGATGCTGGAAAGGATTGGGGGCAGGAGGAGAAGGGGATGACAGAGGATGAGATGGCTGGATGACATCACCAACTTGATAGACATGGGTTTGGGTAGACTCCAGGAGTTGGTGATGGGGGAGGCCGGGCGTGCTGCGGTTCATGGGGTTGCAAATAGTCGGACATGACTGAGTGACTGAACTGAACTGAACTGATATATTCTCTATTGTTAATAACTGTATATTATATATAACTGTATCTATTATGTATTTACATTATTATATAATATAAATGTTGTTTTTATTATTTCTATGCATACATGCATATGATTTTATTTACTTTTTACACATCTATACATAGATAGGAGGACTCCCCAGGTAGCACTAGTGGTAAAGAACCTGCCTGCCATTGCAGGAGACAAGAAACACGGGTTCGATCACTGGGTCGGGAAGATTCCCTGGAGGAAGGCATGGCAACCCATTCTAGCATTCTTTCCTGGATTTCACAGACAGAGGGCTACAGCCCACCAGTCGCCAAGAGCCGGGCACACCTGAAGTGACTTAGGGTAGGACAGCACATGTGGAGAGGACTGTCACGTTCTTTTCAGGTTGTCACCCAGTTTCATATATGACTAAATAATATTTGAAAATATGACAGAACATTTATAATATTTCATAATTTGATCATTTTTCTATGAAGTGAGCATTTGATATTGATATTGACTATCCAGGGGTATTCTACTTTGTTTCCAAGCTTTTAGCATCATGTATCATTTTGGATGAACATCCTTAATCAAGACATCTGCTTCTATAAAGTTTTATTCGGATTTCTTGGTAAGAGGCAATGAAAATTTTAGAAAAG
This sequence comes from Antilocapra americana, assembly GCA_007570785.1. Taxonomy (NCBI): domain Eukaryota; kingdom Metazoa; phylum Chordata; class Mammalia; order Artiodactyla; family Antilocapridae; genus Antilocapra; species Antilocapra americana. Next base: position 11,933,780 of record ML663573.1, read on the forward strand.
AGAGAGAAGAGAGAGAAAAACAGTGTATTCCCCAAATTATTCACCCTCCTCCTAAATATCTGAATTTTCAAAAAGTATATGAGAGAACTCATTTTATTCCAACCTTTATGAAACTGAATATTACCATTAAAACTTTTTTCATAATCTCTCAAGCAAGAAAAATATATTTTTTTAATTTTAATTTTTATTTATTTTTTTAATTTTTCTTCTCTAATAGTCATGTTATAATTATCTTTCTGCTAAATTTTAGTATTTTTCTTACCCACTTATGTGGATCCTTTCTATAATAATTTATTGTCCCTCTTCTTTTATATTTGTTGTAATTATGTTTCTTATTTGCACTTTTAAAATTAGGTTTGTGATTAACATCTTCAAATTCATATTTACTGTTTATGTTCTTTTATATTTCCTGTCAATTCAGATTTGGTAAGTGACTGATTTCAAGATCATATATATGTTGTCCTATAATTTTATATCCATTCCCTGGTTATTGTCATCTAATAAAATTATCTAATGTATTACAATTTCAGTATTTCTTATGAAGTGAAGCTCCAAAATTCAATGTTATAATATCAAAATTAATGAAGAAAGTGAACCCACACTCTGATTTATATGCAATTGTATTTAAAATTTCTATGTAATTGTACTTAAACCCCATAAGTGACTTCCCATAAACGCAGATCTACTCTTCCTATTTTTAAGTGGAACAATATTTTAAACAATGGTATCACTTTGAAATGTAAGAAAAACAAATGTAAAATATAAAATTCCTTTTGAGAGACAGGATTAAAGGTAACGTGAGATTTAATATGGCTGGTGGCCATCTCTTCTCCATATCAACTGAGTGTTAAGACCAGAGAGTAAATCTGGTGAGACTGATCTGAAAATATGACCCTATCTGGTGAGGATGTGATTTTTTAAAACCTACAAGTTTAGAATAGTAAACTCACATGAGTAATGTACAGCGGCAAAGATCGATGCTACTGCTGTCTCTGCAGCTAGGCTGTCTCCTCTGCTGATGGCGTTTATGTAGGACTGGCCGGCTTTGATGAATAGTTTGCAATAATAACAGGTGGACTGAGTTAATCAAAATGGCCACATTTATGGTAGAAATAATCCCGAAGGGCTGTTTAATTGTCTGCATTTCTGAATGTTCTGATATGACTTGTTTTTTTCTCTTGCCATCTTAAACAATAAAACTCAATGTGAGGAACATAGTGACAGATGCAGAAAGTAGGCTAAGAACCACATGGGTCTGAAACCAGGACAATTGTCTCCATCGATGATGCTTCTAACAGAAACTGAAGATAAATCACAAGACAACGAATGCTTATTGTCTTTTATTTGGTGTCCCCTGGCTGAAATCAGCAGTGTTTCCGGTGGATGTATTTGTGGAGCTTTTTCAGATAAAGAGAATCATGTAAGTTAGGGCTTTCCTGACATAAATATGATCTGGCACTGACACACCAGGATCTTTTTGTGTCTACATGTAAGTCATGCCCAGGCCCCTGGAGGGCACGTATGCCACGGAATTTTTTGCTGGGCTTTCAGTGCTCTGGAGGATTTACATTAGTGAGACAAATGGCTAATTCACTACAGCCAAATGTTGCGCATTTCATGATTAAAGACAAGCCTCCCAGGACTGGGCTTCATTTATTTCTCCCACAGTGAAATATGTGTGGATTTATATTTTTTCATCACCACATAAATACAAGCAGTTTATAAAATGCTAGAGGAATTATTGAAGCGAAATCTCCCATTCCAATACAATGAAAGGAATTTTCCTGTTGTTTTTCCTTTGTAAAAGCACATCTCCTTTCGTGCTCAGTCATGTCTGACTCTTTTATGACCCCATGGACTGCCTCTTCTGTCCATGAAATTTTCCAGGAAAGAACACTGGAGTGAGCTGCCATTTCCTGCTCTAGGGGATCTTCCTGACCCAGGGATCAAACCCACGTCTCCTGTATCTCCTGCATTTTCAGGCTGATTCTTTACCTCTGAGCCACCTGGGAAGCCCTTTAAAGCACTAGCCACCATATAATGATTTAATGAAAATAAAACGATCTACTTAACTGCATTACTTAAAAAGTGGAATGAATAAAATTCAGCACATCCACTCATTAAGTCAGCTGGAGTTAAATTCTTGCTTTCTGAAAATTAAAGGCTACTGGAGAAATTTGTACCCCTAATTGCCCCAAGTTACTGAGATGTCTAGGGCTTCCCCAGTGGCTCAGTTCGTAAAGAACCTGCCTGCCCACGCAGGAGACACAAGAGGTGTGGATTCAGACTGTAGGTGGAGATCCCCTGGAGGAGGAAACGGCCGCCCACCCCAGCGTTCTTGCCTGGAGAACCCCACGGACAGAGGAGCCTGGCCGGCTGCAGGTCCCGGGGTCACAGAGCGTGTGGGCATGGCTGAGCTCGCACGCAGAGGGCACAGGAGGGCAGTGTCCATCGCAGCACCGCGTGCCCGGTCACAGAGGCGACGAAATGTCCGTCAGCAGATGCATGGTGAGGGCGCGGTGCGTGGGCACCGCGGACACTGCTCACGAGAGAGGGGCAAGCGGGGCCGTGCGCGAAGGTGCGGTGGACCGGGAAGCTGTCGCCCGGGCTGAGGGGCAGGAGGAGGGCAGAAGGAGGAGAGCATCGCTCATGCGTCCGACCTAGAGAAGTAGCGGGCGGCTCGTGAAGCAGAGAGAGGGGCGGATGGGGGAGCATGGGTGTGGGCACCGAGGAGCGAGGGCCGGGAGGGGCGCCTTAGGAGGCCGGCGCACACGCAGGCTCAGGGCCGGCTGATGGGGCGGGCAGTGGGGACCTGCGGTGCAGCC
>ML663573.1:11937363-12029166 GCA_007570785.1 Antilocapra americana
AGAGAGAGAGAGGAAAAAAGAGGGGATATATGAATACTATATATATATAGAGAGAGAGAGAGAGGAAAAAAGAGGGGATATATGTATACTATATATATATATATATAGAGAGAGAGAGAGAGGAAAAAGGAGGGGATAAATATATACTATAGAGAGAGAGAGAGAGAGAGGAAAAAAGAGGGGATATATGTATACTCTCTATATATATACACACATATAGAGAGAGTGAAAAACAGGGGATATATGTACACTATATATATATATATGAGAGAGAGAGAGAGAGAGAGAGAGAGAGAGAGAGAGGAAAAGAGAGGGGATATATGTATACTATATATATAGAGAGAGAGAGAGAGGAAAAGAGAGGGGATATATGTGTATACCATATATATAGAGAGAGAGAGAGGAAAAGAGAGGGGGGTATATGTATACTATATATATATATAGAGAGAGAGAGAGGAAAAGAGAGGGGGGTATCTAACTGATTCATTTCGCTATCCAGCAGAACTAACACAGCCTTGTAAAGCAACTACACGCCAACCAGAATCAGCAGAGATGACACTGGATCGTGACCTCAGGGTTGCCGGTCGAGTCCACAGGTCACACCGTGACTTTTCCAGGTTATTAAGCTATTCACGAGTCTGTTCACCTCCCTCAGGAGTTCCTTACTGACTCCCTTGTGCTTGCTCTCAGGGATAAGGAATTCAGTAGTTCTCAAGACGAAGGGTGAGCTCCCGGGAACTGACTGTGAAGGGCAGCAGTTAAAAAGAGAAAAGCTTCTTACTTCACTCTGGATAATAGGCTCCATGGCGGTTTCATGTCAATGTATGGCAAAACCAACACAATAAAGTAAAGAAAATAAAAAAAAAAAAGAGAGAAAAGCTTCTGCACAACAAAGGAAACTATAAGCAAGGTGAAAAGGCAGCCTTCAGAATGGGAGAAAATAATAGCCAATGAAGCAACGGACAAACAATTAATCTCAAAAATATACAAGCAACTCCTGCAGCTCCATTCTAGAAAAATAAACGACCCAATCAAAAAGTGGGCCAAAGAACTTAACAGACATTTCTCCAAAGAAGACATAAAAATGACTAACAAACACATGAAAAGATGCTCAACATCACTCATTATCAGAGAAATGCAAATCAAAACCACAATTAGGTACCACTTTACACCAGTCAGAATGGCTGCCATCCAAAAGTCTACAAGCAATAAATGCTGGAGAGGATGTGCAGAAAAGGGAACCCTCTTACACTGTTGGTGGGAATGCAAACTAGTATAGCCACTATGGAGAACAGTGTGGAGATTCCTTAAAAAACTGAAAATAGAACTGCCATATGACCCAGTAATCCCACTGCTGGGCATATGCACCGAGGAAACCAGAATTGAAAGAGACACGTGTACCCCAATGTTCATCGCCGCATTGTTTACGATAGCCAGGACATGGAAGCAACCTAGATGCCCATCAACTGACGAATGGATAAGAAAGCTGTGGTACATATACACAATGGAATATTACTCAGCATTAAAAAAAAAAGAATTCATTTGAATCAGTTCTACTCAGGTGGTCGGAACTGGAGCCTATTATCCATAGTGAAGTAAGCCAGAAGGAAAAGCAAAAATACAGTATACTAACGCATATATATGGAATTTAGAAAGATGGTAACGAGAACCCAGCATGCGAGGCAGCAAAAGAAACGCAGATGTATAGAACAGACTCGTGGACTCTGTGGAAGAGGGCAAGGGTGGGATGATATGGGAGAATGGCATTGAAACATGTTAATTATCATATGTGAAATCAATCGCCAGCCCAGGTTTGATGCCTGGGGCTGGTGCGCCGGGATGACCCAGAGGGAGGGAATCTGGAGGGAGGAGGGAAGGGGGTTCGGGAGGGGGAACATATATATACCCATGGCGAATTCATGTCAATGTATGGCAAAATCAACACAATAAAGTAAAGAAAATTAAAAAAGAGAGAGAGAGAACTCTGTATTCCATCCACTGGAATGCTTTTGTACCTTTATAAAGTCATCAGGGCATATTTATGGGGTTCCATTTCCAAACTCTATTCTGTTCCGTTGGTCTATGGACAATTCCCTTCATCAGTACCACACAATGTGATTTTAGCAACTCTGTAACTCTTGAATTTAGGTAGAGTAATCCCTCTTCTGTATTCTTCTTTTTAATAGTTTTAGCTTAGATTAATTTAAGGTTTTTCTTTTTTCCTAATATATATGTTTAATATCATAAAATTGCCTCTCAGCATTGCTTTAACTGTATCCTACCAATAGTCCAGTTTCTTCAACTATATATATATAGTTTTAAAATGATCTTGCCTATAAGTAACTATAGAGCATTTTACTAGGATTTTGAAAGAAATTAGTCAAACCTATGTTTCAATTTCAGGAAAATTGTAACCTTCATTATGTGAGTTTTCCAGTCAATGAATAAGATGTGTCCCCCCAGTTATTTAGATATTGGATTTCTTTAAATAGTGTTGTATAGTATTTAGCATACAAGTCCTATATATTCATCCATTTACACATTATATAATTATTTCATTTTGTAAGTGACGATCAATGGTATTATATTTTAAATTTAAGTCTAAGTGCTCATCACTAGTATATAAAATTTCTACCGAATTTTGAATATTTCTACTCTACAATCTTGCTGAAAATATATTAATTCTAGTAATGCTTTTGTAGAGCTATTGGGTTTATTCAACAAAGATATTTATGTAGTCTGAAAAGAGGAAGTTTTATTTTCTTCTTTAAGATCTGTATGACTTTTACTTATTTATCTCACTATTTTTCACTGGCTAGAACTTCTGACCAAAACAGTAGTATTTTTAATGATGGTAGTATTACCAGATATCAGGGTCTTTTTCCAGATCTCAAGAAAAATTAATTCAAGATTTTACAGTTAAGAACAATAGAAGCTATAGCTCTTTCCCAAGTACCGTTATTAAACTGAAGAATTTTACTCATATTTTTCTAAGAATTTTTATCATGAATGGGTTTTTAATTGTGGGTTTATCCTTTTTTCAGTACTATGAATTTTTGTTTTACACCAGTTCAGTTGAGTTCAGTCACTCAGTTGTATCCAAATCTTTGTGACCCCATAGACTGCAGCACTACCAGGCTTCCCAGAGTTTACTCAAACTCAAGTCCATAGAGTTGGGATGCCATCCAACCATCTCATCCTCTGTCATCCCCTTCTCCTCCTGCCCTCAATCTTTCCCAGCATCAGGGTCTTTTCGGGAGTCAGTTCTTCACATCAGGTGGTCAAAGTATTAGAGTTTCGGCTTCAGCATCAGTGCTCCCAATGAATATTCAGGACTGATTTCCTTTAGGATTAACTAGTTTGTTCTTGCAGTCCAAGAGACTCTCAAGAGTCTTCTCCAATACCACAGTTCCTAAGTATCAGTTCTTTGGTGCTCAGTTTTCTTTATGGTCAAAACTCACAGCCATACATGACTACTGGAAAAACCATACTTTGACCAGATGGGCCTTTGTCAGCAAAGTAATGTCTCTGCTTTTTCTGTTCGTTTGTTTTAATATGTTTTTAGGATTACTGGGTATTCCTGGTTGATTGACCCTTTCCTCATTATATAACATATAGCCCCCACATTTTTGGTTTTGCGTTCTCTTTTGTTTCCTGATGTTCTAAGTGTGCTAAGTATTTTTAAAATTATTTATATTGGGGAACTGCTTTAGCTATACTTTTATGTCAGGTCTTCTGACAAAAACAATAACAAAAAGTTCTCTTTATATTCTTTCATCTGAGAATGTCTTCATTTCTCCTTCATTCCTTAAGGACATATTTTTTAATGAATGTAAAGCTCCAGATTAATAGTTCTTTTCTCTCAGCATTTGAAAAATAAGCTGCTTTCTTTTGGTCTTTCTGATTCTTGGTAAGACCCACTGTCATTTGATTTGTTTTCTTTGTAGATGAAGTATTGTTTCTCACTCACTGATTTCAAGATTTTTTTTTTTTTTGGTCTTTAGTGGCATGTATTCGATTATAATAAACTGAATTTGTTTGAGTTTCCCTGGTTTGAGTTTCACCTAGCTTCCTGCATCTGTTGTTTTCTGTCTTTTACTATATGTGAGAAGTGCTTTGCCAGTATCTTTTAAAGTGTTTTTCAGTCCCTCCCACTTTCTCTTCGATCTCCAGGATTTCGAGGGCGTAAACATATGCTTTGTTACAGGCCCACAGGTCCGTGGTGGCCCGTTCTCAGCTCATTTTCTCTCTGTTGCTCAGATTGGATAATTTCTGGTGTTCTGTCTTCAAGCTCATCAATTCTTTCCTCTCTCACCTTGCTGCAGGTTGAATGCGTGCCCCCTCACAATTCTCATGTTGAAGCCCTGTTCATGGAGATGGGGTCTTGAAGGAAGTAAAGTCGCATGAGGTCATACGGGAGGGGTCCTGATCCAAAGGCAGTAGTGTCCTGATGAGAAAGGACCCCAGAGAGCACCTCCTCCCCCCCTTCTTGCCACCCTTGTGCTTTTGCACAGAGGACAGGCCACGTGAGAAGAACGAGAGGCAGCTTTCTGCAGGCTGAAGAGAGGAGAGGCCTCTCTAGAAAAGAAACCTGCTGAAACCTTTATCTTAGACTTCCAGCCTCCAGAAACGTGAAAAATAGATTTCTGTTGTTTAAGCCACCCAGTCTGTGGTGTTCTGTTTTGGCGGCCTGAGTAGACTTAGACATTCCTCCATTCTTCCACTGAACCTTCTGTTGAGTGTTTTATTTCAGTTAGAGGCACTGGGCGTGGCTATTGATGATGAATAAGCATGCACTGAAGTAGTGAGGGATACAATTCATGAGTAAGGCAAACATCAGCTATTATGCAGCTTTTATCGAGGACAAAAAAAATCACGGGACCTTAAGACCTAAGTCTTCAGGCCTTTGGAAATTATCTAAAACTTTTCAGTTAAACGTATGACACAGATATGACTGATTAGCCAATTATTCGAGGGACTATCATTGCCATTCAGTATTCTCTCTTAAATACCTATTATTTTAACAAGTTGCTGTACTCTATGTATACATTCAGTAAATTAGTATTTATTGAGGGCAACTTAATTCCCTGAAACCACGGATAGTCTTTTTGACTGTTACATTTATAGTCTTATAATAATGAATTCTGAATTATACCCAGAAAAGAAAGTCTTTCATATTTAGTATGGATGCTGCGGCTACCAGCCTCTTTCCTAGTTTTGTTTAATATCTCTCTTCTCTACTTTTAGTGGGAGCTGTTTCTTGCTCTTGTTTATGACTATACAGAAATAAATACCATTAAATGCATGCAGTGTACATCCCTTTGCCTCTATCTTTGTACAGAATTTATCCTGAAAAATAAAATTTATCCTTAAAAAAACAGGTTTCCTGATCCCTATGGGTGATCTGAGGCTTCCTGAGGCAGCCTAGCTCACTGCTGTGGGGCAGCAGGCGAACCCCTAGAAAGAGCCAGTTACAAGGACTTCTTTCCCATTTGTTTTTTAATGGTAAATTGACTGGGAAAAAAGAAAAATAAAACTATATAATACTTAGTTTGGCAAGCGGAAAAAGGAAAATGCAAGATTTAAATTATTGGTTCATAAAATAAGGCACAGACAATTCAGTTCATTATTCCCCATGGTTGGTCATTGTCTGCTGGCAGGTAGAAGAGCTGTGCGTCCAGACGCTGAGATAGGAAGAAAGAGCTGCTGACTGGGAAACCAGTTCCCTGCCTGAGTTATTTTCATAGTGCTTCTTTATCCACTACCTTCATAGATAATCCATAAACAGAGTGCACCACAAACTCTAGATTTTCACTGCATTTGTTTTTATTTTTGCAGTAGATAAAGTTCTCAATCATTCTGGGATAAAAGTTTTAAGTATTGTATTGTCTCTGATGTATAGTTCTGTCACAATTGTGGGTAATAAGGCATGTTGGCAGTCTAATATTCAAATTAGATGTATTATGCATTGGTAAAGCACTGAACCAAGCCGAGGTAAAGATACTGAGAAATTCTTGAATATTAAAAACTTTCAAAAATTTGAATATATATATATATGCATATATATATATACGTGTGCATTGTAATACTCTGGTGGCTCAGATGGTAAAGAATCTGCCTGCAATGCGGGAGACCTGGGTTTGATCCCTGGGTTGGGAAGATGCCCTGGAGAAGGAAATGGCAACCCACTCCAGTATTCTGGCCTGGAAAATTTCACCAGAGGAGCCTGGGAGGCTACAATCCATGAGTTGGACATGACTGAGTGACTTTCACTTAATAATAGTATAAATATAGGAAAAATAGCCAAAGACTCCAGTTCTCAAAATTCAGAGTCTTCATGAGACATAGACCCAGAATCAGACTTCAGATTTTGAAGGCCTCACCCATTCAAAGTTTTAGCTAGTACTGTGGGGTCATTTACTGATTCATTTAAAAAATATTTATTGACAGCATACAGTGAGCTGGGGACTGTTTTGATGTTAAGGGTCAATGAATCTCAGGGCTAAATCTCAGGAATAACTTGTCCCTAAGAAGCAACTAAAATATGAGAGATCAGTGATTGTGAGGTACAGCCTCTTGGTCCTGCTGACACGCTTCCCTCCTTTCTCAGATGTTCAGATGCTGTTAAAGATAGGGTTGCCTTTCCCTAAATTTTTCATCACAGAACCAGTCTAAAATGCACTTTCCTCATCCGAGATGTAAAGAAGAGGGCTTCAACATGGCCATCTATGGTGGTGTTGGACACGTAAAGTGTCCAAGGAAAGCGTGAATAATGAGGAGAATTTTGCTGAGGAGTCAACATATAGGTACGAAAGCTACAGTGTACTGCTGTCTACTGCAAAATGAAGAGCCTCCCAGAACCTACTGGCTCAAACAACAGTGACTTTTCTGCTGGTCTTGCTGGGCTGTCTTCTAGGGCCGTATCAGTTGGCAGCTTGGCTTGGACAAGGTTCCAGGACAGCCTCACATACATGCTGCGGGAGGTGGCTGTCACATGAATCGCATTGGAGATGTCAGGAAAGGGCTTGAAAATGGCCAGGATGTCTCAATAAAGTTGTTTAAAAATATGATCTAAAAGCATTAGGGGTCCTTGGTAGCTCAGCTGGTAAGGAATCCACCTGCAGTGCAGGAGATCCCAGTTTGATTCCTGGGCCAGGAAGATCCCCTGGAGAAGGGAAAGGCTACCCACTCCAGTATTCCGGCCTGGAGAACTCCATGGACTGTATAGTCTATTTGGGTCACAAAGAGTCAGACAAGACTGAGCGACTTCCACTTTCACTTTGATAAGCATTAAGTGAATGGATTTCATTTCTAATAGCATTGAATCAAAGATTATGGGCTTTTATTTGTGCCAAGACACTGTTGAGAACTTCTCTAACAATAAATAATCAGAGAATATAAACAGTCAAAATAAACGGGGACTATTTTTGATTTTCATGATATAATTTGGGGACTGACAGCTTAGCTGTTGATTCTGAGGCCTCAGGGAGAGTCAGGCGTTTCACGGGCCCAGCATATAATTCAGGTCTCAGTGGACTTGGAGAAACTGGAGGGCTGACGAGTATCCTCTGGCTGGGCTTGGCCAGAAGGTACACAAGCCTGACCTCAGCCCATCCCCACCCGGAATTAACTTAATTGGGCCAGAAGGCTGGGAAAACAGTTTTGATTTGATGGCTCACACAACACAATATGGCATAGTTGCAGATTTATAAATATATAGAAAGATAGGGGCATTGAATATTGTTCAAAGAAAAAGAAAACAGAAAGCATTCCAGTTCACATAAGCAATTGTTTCAAGTTTTGTTCATCAGAGCATTCTTTGTACCAGTAACTTAAATATCTTGTTTTTCTTTGTTTAAAATTTGCTCCCAACTTTTTGGTGTGTTTAGTTGGTATTAATTTTATATTTCATTAATAACTCATGTTTGTGTCATCATATCCAGAAAGCTATTAATAAAAAATTACCTTAGCAATTAAAATATAACGATGCCTTTTGGAATGCTTTAAATCATTTTTGAATAACCTCTTGATTGCCACTACAGCCAAAATTGTGAAAAATATACACTATACTATTGTCAAGGTGAGGCACTGAGATAAGTTATAGGTAATTTCCACTTTTAGGGCTATTTCTATGGTTACAGAAACAACATATATTACTTCAGCACATGTTCCCATGGTTATTTCAGGTAATTCTAGGTTATTAATACTTTTAAAAAAATAATTTTCTGGCAGTGGTTGAATAAAGTTGTTCAAGAAAGAAATACCCATGGAGCATTTCACTTAGCACCCCTGATGGGAGGTGGGAGGAGGCAGGCCGGGGTACCCTTCTCTTGTTAGATCTCTCCCATCTTAACTAAAATCATGACAACAGGATAGAACCTCACGCATCTACAGATAAGCTGCTGTACGTGAGCCAGAAGCAGCAACAGATGGAAAATAAGCTCTAGAGCTTAGCGTCCCCTCTGCTCCTGGATATAAAAGCAGTGACAGAAAAGTGAAGGACAGCAAAGCCCAGAAAGAGGAAGGACTGAGCAGATGCTTGCTTGCTCCTCGGTGTGGCCACTGTTACTGTTTGTTTACTTGTCTCACTTTCCCCGCTGATGGACACACAGGCTGACATAAACTCGAAGAGCAGATGAGTGCTTAGGAATAGACAACTGAAATAATATTTCAAGAGCTGACTCTGAGCTGCAAAGATCCTTAGTGCACAATGCATGTCCAGAGCCTGCCAGGGCCAGAGGGACACTTGGACATATGAGATGCTGGCTGGACTCATCACTTCGAAACAGGACGGGGTTTCTTCTGAGCACACATGAGCTTTCAGCCATAGGCCCAGTGTATCAGGCTTCTGATCTTTGTATTTCTTGGTGACATTCGGTAAACATCTGAAACCAAGTTTCTGCCCTCCCCTGCCCCAGAAACCTGCAACAGAGGGTATGGTTGTAGGAACACAGGGCAGACCCAGGTCCTCAACAGCTTAAATCTTCTGTGACGTTTTCTTTCTTTTTTTAAATTTTTATTTTGTATTGGACTATAATTGATTTACAATGTTGTGTTAGTTTCAGGTGTACACAAAGTGATTCAGTTGTGCATATGCATATATTATTCTTTTTCAAATTCTTTTTCCATTTGTTACACAGTATTAAGCAGAGTTCCCGTGCTATGCAGCAGGTCCTCACTTGTTATAGCTGTTCAGTGGCTATGTCGTATCTGACTCTTTGCGACCCAGTGGACTACAGCCCGTCAGGCTTCCCTGTCCTTCACTGTCTCCCAGAGTTTGCTCAGAGTCATGTCTGTTGGTCTGGGGATGCCATCCAACCATCTCATCCTGTGTTGCCCACTTCTCCTCTTGCCCTCAATCTTTCCCATCATCAGGGTCTTTTCCAGTGAGTTGGCTCTTCTCATCAGGCAGCCAAAGTATTGGAGCTTCGGCTTCAGTCCTTCTGAGTTCATTTCCTTTAGGACTGACTGGTTTGATCTCCTTGCTGCCCAAGCTTCTTGAGGATTCCCTATTACTCTTCTTCCTCCGATGGTTCCTTAGCCTTCCTTTCTTGTTCTTCTCACTCATCTGATTTAAATTTCACTAATGTTGTGTTGTGTCTTATGAACTTACATAAGCAGTAGTAAATGTTTTATGAAGCAGATTGTGGTAGGAATTTGTAAAAAGAATAGAAATCAGGAAACACGAACTTTGGGACAACACCAAAGTGAAGTAAATGCCACGGTCCCACACAAATACACAGACGTGTATTTGTTGCCAGCGCCACCTCAGCGAGCCATCAGCATCTGCGCTTATCTGCAGAGCAGGCGCTGTCTTCTGAGGATTTATGAATGAATGAAAACAAGATTTATATGTAAGACTGAATCACTTTGCTGCACAGCAGAAATTAACACAATGTTGTAAATCAATTATACTTCAAAACATAATTTTTAGAAAAGGAGAAAAAATGTAAAATAAATTATTGTTAAAATATAAAAGCTATCATATCCATAAATATTTACATAAATGAATTTTACTCATATTAAGTAGCAGGGTTTTCTAGGAAAACTTCACGATCTAGCACATCTTATTGGAAAACTCTAATCCTATGAACCTTTGTTGTAATGCTGACAGTGATGGAGAGTCTGTTTGGACAGGTATAAATAATGCGTCCACTACCCTATAACATGTACATCTTACTGAATGTCCAGGAGAGTCTGTGGGTGAACAGTGCCTGTTTACTTTATTGTTTTCCTCCATGCTGAGACAGGGAGGAAGCCTAATGAGAAAGAGACAAACAATGGTTTGTTGAGTTCAACATGTGGACACATTAGGGCAATTTAACTGAATTTTCTGCCTGTTTCCTCATGTGCAAATAGTTCTTGACAAAGACCCTCCCAGGGCTGCTCTGAAGTTCAAAGTAAAAAAGTGGTTTGTCATTATCTATAAGTGCTCTATTAACATGAATGGGCAAGTCAGTAATAAAAAAGACAATGCAAAACTCTTCATTTTCCTTACTAAATAAATTCAAAACATACACACAAAACCAATTTCCATTTCACATAAGTATTTGGACAGAACATGTTTGAATTGCTTATCTGGATTCCATCTTCACAACTCTCTCTCATTTTCTTCTTCTTCTTTTTCTTTTCTTTTTTCTTGTTTTATCTCAAGTACTTTTCTGACTTAGACCTGTCAATTTTACAGGATGCTTACCTACCAAAATCTTTAAATAAGCTGTTGAGTTTGACTGTTTCAAAGAATGTTGCACAGAGTATATCAAAGGGTATGCAATTCAAGCTCAATTTTAATAACATTGTGCTTTATTATAATTATAAAATTTGTTCAAAAGCAGCTTTAAAATTGAAAGAAAAATTGAGCAAGACATCATAGCAGCCATTGGATAATTGAAAAGGAATGTTGCTTAAGTGGATAGTGGATTTCATCTTATGAAAGCTTAAATGTCAAAAGAGTTTTGGTTAAAAGAAAATACATTTTCATTTCAGGAAAGAAAGAGCAGAAGAATCATAGATCTGGAAAACTAGGAATCTTAAAGAATTACTTTGCATAGCCCACAGTATAGAGAAAAAAAAAATAGTAGCCTAATAAAAGAACTTCAGTTTTGAGAGACTGTCACCAAGAAAGAGAAAAAAATAAGATGTCTGATTAATTTCCTACTTGAACCTGAAAAGAATACACTTACATTTAATCAGGATATTGAGTAAGTCAGTCAGTTGAGTCACTTAGTCATGGCTGACTCTGCAGCCCCATGGACTGCAGTATACAGGCTTCCCTGTCCATCATCAACTCCAGGAGCTTGTTCAAACTCATGTCCATTGAGTCAGTGATGCCATCCAACCATCTCATCCTGTCATCTCCTTTTCCCCCATCTACAATCTTTCCCAGCATCAGGATCTTTTCCAGTGAGTCAGTTCTTCACATCAGGTGGCCAAAGTATTGGAGCTTCACCTTCAGCATCAGTCCTTCTAATGAATATTAGGACTGAGTTCCTTAGGATTGACTGGTTTGATCTTGCAGTCCAAGGGACTCTCAAGAGTCTTCTCCAACACCATAGTTCGAAAGCATCAATTCTTTGGTGCTTAGCTTTCATTATGGTCCAACTCTCACATCCATATATGATTACTGGAAAAAATAAAGCTTTGGCTAGATGGACCTTTGTTGGCAAAGTAATGTCTCTGCTTTTTAATATGCTGTTTAGGTTGGGGTTTTCTTCTAAGGAGCAAGCGTCTTTCAATTTAATGGCTGCAGTCACCATCTGCAGTGATTTTGGAGCCCAGGGAAATTAAGTCTGTCACTATTTCCATTGTTTCCCCATCTATTTGCCATGAAGTGATGGGACCAGATGCCATGATCTTAGTTTTCTGAATGCTGAGTTTTAAGCCAACTTTTTCACTCTCCTCTTTCACTTTCATCAAGAGGCTCTTTAGTTCTTCACTTTCTGCATATAAGGGTGGTATCATCTGCATATCTGAGGTTATTGATATTTCTCCCGGCAACCTTGATTCCAGCTTGTGCTTCATCCAATCCAGCGTTTTTCATGATGTACTCTGCATATAAGTTAAATAAGCAGGGTGACAATATACAGCCTTGATGTACTCCTTTTCCTGTTTGGAACCAGTCCGTTGTTCCATGTCCAGTTCTAATTGTTGCTTCTTGGCCTGCATACAGATTTCTCAGGAGGCAGGTCAGGTGATGTGGTATTCCCAACTCTTTCAGAATTTTTCGTAGTTTGTTATCATCCACACTGTCAAAGGTTTAGTCAATAAAGCTGAAGCAGATGTTTCTCTGAAACTGTCTTGCTTTTTCTATGATCCACCAGATGTCAACAATTTGATCTCTAGTTCCTCTGCTTTTTTGAAATCCAGCTTGAACATCTGAAAGTTCTCAATTCACATAGTGTTGAAGCTTCACTTGGAGAATTTTGAGCATTACTTTGCTAATATATGAGATGAGTGCAACTGTGTGGTGGTTTGAACATTCTTTGGCATTGCCTTTCTTTGGGATTAGAATGAAAACACATTTTCCAGTCCTGTGGCTACTGCTGAGTTTTCCAAATTTGCTGGCATATTTAGTGCAGCACTTTCACAGCATCATCTTTTGGGACCTGAAATAGCTCAACTGGAATTCCATCACCTCCACTAGCTTCTTTCGTAGTGATGCTTCCTGAGGCCCACTTGACTTCAAATTCCAGGGTGTCTGGCTCTAGTTGAGTGATCACACCATTGTGGTTATCTGGGTCATTAAGATTTTTTTGTACAGTTCTTCTGTGTATTCTTGCCACCTCTTCTTAATATCCTCTGCTTCTGTTAGGTCCATATCATTTCTGTCCTTTATTGAGCCCATCTTTGAATGAAATATTCCCTTGGTATCTCTAATTTTCTTGAAGAAATCTCTAGTCTTTCCCATTCTATTATTTCCCTCTATTTCTTTGCACTGATCACTTAGGAAGCCTTTCTTATCTCTCCTTGCTATTCTTTGGAACTCTGCATTCAGGTGGGTATATCTTTCCTTTTCTCCTTTGCCTTTAGCTTCTCTTCTTTTCACAGCTATTTGTAAGACCTCCTCAGACAACCATTTTGCCTTTTTGCATTTCTTTTTCTTGGGTATGGTCTTGCTCACACCCTCCTGTACAGTGTCAGGAACTTCTGTCCATAGTTCTTCAGATATCTGTCTACCAGATCTAATCCCTTGAATCTATTTGTCACTTCACATATAACACTATGATAACTATGTGTTATAAGGGATTTGATTTAGGTCATACCTCAATAGTCTAGTGGTTTTCCCTACTTTCTTTGATTTCAGTCTGAATTTGGCAATAAGGAGTTCATGATCTGAGCCACAGTAAGCTCCTGGTCTTGTTTTTGCTGACTGTGTAGAGCTTCTCCATCTTTGGCTGCAAAGAATAGAATCAATCTGATTTCAGTATTGACCATCTGTCGTTGTCCATGTGCAGAGTCTTCTCTTGTGTTGTTCAAACAGAGTGTTTGCTATGACCAGTGTGTTCTCTTGTCAAAACTCTGTTAGCCTTTTCCCTGCTTCATTTTGTACTCCAAGGCCAAGCTTGCCTATGACTCAAGATGTCTCTTGACCTCCTACTTTTGTGTTCCAGTTCCCTATGATGAAAAGGACATCTTATCTTGGTGTTAGTCGTAGAAAGTCTTGTAGATTGTTATAGAACCATTCGACATCAGCTTCTTCAGCATTAGTGGGTGGATAAAGTTCTCTTCGAATCCAGGTAAATCATGATGCTCAGTTACAGTAGTATTGTCTTTAGAACTCAAGGTATTCAGATTTGTTATCCGCCATTTTATATGAGAGTCCTTTTGTCCTCTATAACGTCTGTGTCTTGTTGACCACGATATTTATTAATAACATGCTATTAGAGATTGAATGTAGTCACTTGACCAGTGATTTTGGTCAAAGAAAAACTGCATTGGATTTCCATATTACCAACGCACCAATACATAGGTGTAGAAGCACAAATACAAAATATGTGCTTAAATGACAAAGGGCAGACAACCACCTAATGAAGACAATTTTTAAATATCATTAGAAACATCTTTATATGAAAGTGCTAGTTGCTTAGTTGTGTCCAACTCTGCAACCTCACCGATTGTAGCCCACCAGGTTCCTCTGTCCAATGGAATTCTCTAGGCAAGAATCCTGGAGTGGGTTGCCATTCCCTTCTCCAGGGGATTTTTCCAACCCAGAGATCAAACCCGGGTCTCCAGCACTGCAGGCGGTTTCCTGACAGTCTGAGCCTCAGGGAAGCCCCTCTTTATGTAACACGTTGTAAAAAAAAATTGTTTAAAAGCCTACATGAAGAGAATTGCTTCCTGTGTAAATGTTAATTCATCTGTATCAGTTCAAATGGAAAGAGAAAATCCAAACGGAATAATTACCAAAAAAACAAAAAAGTAATTAGAGTGTCACAAAGCTTAAAACAACAGCCACAACAACAAAAAATATATTCTGTCAGTCCTGTCACTTCTTGGTCAATTTATGGTTTGTGTGCTTTGAAGCTCTGCTGGTAGCCCTGTTCTATAATCGTTGGCATGCTTATCACTGTCTGTTTTATACCTGACACTGGTCTTCAATACAGATCTACTTTGTCTAATACTAATATAGTCAGTCTAGCTTTCTTTGATTGGTGTTTGTATAGAATATCTTTTTTCATTCTTTTATTCTTAATCTATAATTAAATGAGTATTATTTGCTTATTCATTTAAGGCAGGCTTCTTATTAAAAAAATATAGTTGTGTGTCTTGCTTGATAGAATATTTGATTTCTTTTTTAAGTTAGTATGTTTAAATAATTTATATTTGGACTTCTCTGGTGGCCCAATGATGTATCACTGAGTAATATACCACAGTAATGTATGTTACAATCTATGCTTTATATAAACACATAAATATGGAATTTAAAAAGATGGTACTAATGATTCTACATGCAGCGCAGCAAAGGAGACACAGACATAAAGAACAGACTTTAGTACTCAGCAAGAGAAGGCAAGGGTGGGATGATTTGGTACATTACCATGCGTAAAATAGATGAGCAGTGTAAGTTCCATGCAGGAAGCAGGGCACTCAAAGCTGGTGCTCTGGGACAACCCAGAGGGTTGGGACAGGGAGCGAGGTGGAAGGGCTCAGAATGGGGAGACGCATGTATACCTGTGGCCGATTCGTATTGATGTATGGCAAAAACTATCACAATAGTGCAACGTGTTATCTGATTAAAATAGATTAATTAATTAGAAATATTATGTATAAAATTTAAACTGATTATAATCAAGCCTGTTTCTACAAAAATAAAAGAGAAAAAAATAAAAACTTTGGTCTGTTTAATAAATAAAGGCCTATTAGAAAAATGAAGAGAGAGTTAACTGACACAAATAAAAGTAGCTTAGGAGAATTATCATCCCAACTCAATGAGTAAACTCATTTGGATTCTGATTCAAATGAAACAACCATAAAATTGCAGTTGAGGCAATTGGATGGTTTTATGATACACTGTGAAGTCTGCAGAAAGACAATCTAAGTTTGTTAGCTATGAGAGAAATTTTGAGTTTTTTGAAAATCATGTTTATTAGAGATGTATGCTATCTTACTAAAAAATGTAACCACATAATTAATAAATTTCTTTAGAATATTCTGGCAAAGAGAAATTTAGAGAGTAGTTCTAAAAAAAGAGCAAAATGATAAATGTTGAATTTAAATATTGCATATATATAAATTAATTATATATTCTCTTCATTTTTATATATAGTTAACAATTTCCAAAACTAAAAAATGATACACATACATATGTACACATATGCACAATTCTTATATATATATACACATATACATATATACATGAAATAGTGGGAAAAATAAAAAATAACTTATGGAAGAAAACTTGTACTTCAAAACATTTTAATTTGGGATCCCTCTACAAAGACTAGATACTGAAATACAAGAATCTAATAAATGAGGAAGAACTTACTGAGGAATGGTAAAAGCACATGTCTTTTTAGAAAATTATCTATATACATTACTGAATCATCAATGAAAACCTACATTATAAAGGTCTCCAAAACTAATCATGCTTAAGAAAAACAAACGTTGATGTTCTGGTGATGTGTCCTAAAATGACATTGCTATACTGAATGACCAGCAAACAGGAAAATTTGTAATGGAGTACAAAATTAATATGTAAGGATATGAGGCAACATTTGGCAAACACAGATGATCTATTGAGACTATGAAGAGTATACTGAAAGACATGCTTCATTATTTCAATGAATACAATTCTAAAAGAAATAAAACAGGTTTTCAGTGGTTTACTTTCTAAATCACATAATATTTTGTTTGCTTATATTTTTGAGGTTTATATTATTTCTTTTTGAAGTTGAGTTTGAGTTATCTGTTTCATAAAATTAAGCATAGGTTAAGTCATTGAAATTTTTTCAACCCAGTTATGTTCAATAGAATGTGTAAGGATAGAAATCTCTCTCCCCCTGTCTTCTTAGAAACCATGCTCATGTTTATTTTTTAATCCATAGTCTTTGTTTGAACATAGTTTATAGGGCAGGGGACAAACTTTAAACAAGAAAGGCTAAACTGGTTTACATCTCCAAAGCCCTGAATCAACCTTATATCTAATGGCAGACAGAGAGACCATGTTGAAGGCAAAAAGGAGAGCATGAGTTTGCCTGGGCTGAGTGGACGGGATTGCAGGTTTTTCTGAGATGAAAGTCGTGAACAGCTTTTGTCAGGATTCAGAGAGATTCAGGCAAAGAAATACGATGTTTAGGTCATTTTGTTGTAAGTCATGAACTGCAGTGTTGTTTTGGCCCTTCCTTTTTTACAGAGAAGAAGGAAATATTTATTGTTGTTTAGGCGCTAATCATGTCCAACTCTTTGCGGCCCCGTGGACTATAGCCCACCAGGCTCCTCCGTCCATGGGATTCTCCAGGCAAGAATACTGAAGTGGGTTGCCATGCCCTTCTCCAGGGGATCTTCCCAACCCAGGGATCGAATCCCCATCTCTTGCATCTCTTGCACTGGAAGGAAGATTCTTTACTACTGAGCTGACAGGGAAGCCTAGTAAAGGCTTAAGTTGCTGTTTAACTCATTCATTGTGCATGCAACTGCTGTGTGTCTGCAGATTTCCTTTTGAATGCACCACTGCGCTGAGGCAGGCAGCAAGGTAGCCCAGCTTTGTTCAGGTTACAGGAACGTCCTCTAGATTCCGAGTACAAGTATGGACACTCCGTGTTTGCAGTGTTCTTCCTAGTTCCCATTTTGCTTTGTATCTTCATCCACCTTTTATGAGAAGTGAGGAGGGGCTATTTTAGGTACTGCTGCTTTCCAAACACTATTTTTAAATGTATTAGCTTGTTTTTCTCTAACCTAAATTTTTCTTACTATGTAAGCCATAATCAGAAAAAAGTCACAGCTCAAAGTCTTTTGGCAAACATTGTTTACTAATTTTCTAATTATAGAACCAAAATATCAAAGCTTTATTAAACGAGATTTTGGTCATTGTTTTCTCTAAGCAACCAAAATAAATCTCACTGAGGTCTGACTGATTGAATTTTGAAGATATCCCCTTTATAGATCACTGAGATTTTTGATACTTAACTCAAATCCTTTATTTGACCTTTCTACTCTAGATAACATGACAAGACTGATACTCCAAAGAGAGGAATATTCTCATTAAATGCTCTTGCAGTATTTGATTGTTCAAATTAGTGAACTGTAACTTCAAAAAGTGGTTAATGCTTGAAAATAATAAAAATGACCTTCTTGGCCCTTCATTTATCTCCATGCAAAGGACAAACAAGTGTTTTATCATAAGCC
This sequence comes from Antilocapra americana, assembly GCA_007570785.1. Classification (NCBI taxonomy): domain Eukaryota; kingdom Metazoa; phylum Chordata; class Mammalia; order Artiodactyla; family Antilocapridae; genus Antilocapra; species Antilocapra americana. The sequence goes on from ML663573.1 coordinate 11,955,208, forward strand.
AGTTCCAGAATAAAACCCCTGTTTAAAAACTACTAACAATTAGGCAATAATTTCAGAGGTTTTTGACTGTAAGAACCCTGTGTGGAACAGATTAAGGGACTACTGTCTATGTATTCCAGGAGAAAACCAATTAAGACAATGATATAATGAGCAGTGATGTTCTCTCACATCTGTCCACAAAACCGATCAGCTTAAACTGTTGTAGACTGTATGCTTCTATTCAGTGTTCTGTATGGATGCCACAAAACAGCAAATCACATGTGCAGTGCATACACATGGTGACATGTTTCTGAAGCAACAGTTCTCAGGACCAAAGTTCTTTCTGAATCAAACTATTAATCGCCAACACTTTAGATTTTCAGTCAAACAGAAAGAAGAACATTTTTAATATCCAGCATGCTATATTTTCTAAATATCTATCCTCATTTTTCCTTTCCCAAATTATCTTTCAGCCAATCTGAGCAAACGATTTACTTCAGAAAAATCTAAATTGAGCATGGTTGATATTGAGTTCTTTATTTTTCAAATGTTTAGTTTTTTCTGAATAATAAGAATGAAAGCATCAATAGTTTTCCAACTGCTTTTCATGTAATTCAGCTCTTCAGAATGTGTATACAATCTTCATCTTATTTTCACTCAAATATCTAGAATTATTTATAGAAGAAATTACCCTCTCTAAGTGATTTTTCTGTATCTTTGGAGCAAGGTATAAGAGCTGTTTTTATAGCCCAAATCATGATTCACAAAGAAGACTTGTTATCCTATCTTTGGGAACCAAAAATATTTAAATTGGAGGTGTTAATAATTAATGTTTTAGTGCCCTAGGGCCAGATGGAGAGATGAGAACTGAAGTATATAGCACTCGGCCTTAAAGAGTTTTACTCACTAACACTTTAATTCCTTAAAGACTCCCCAATATCTCAAACAAATGCAATTTTCCAACAACCCCAATAAAGCAAATTAAAATTAGCAATTTTTTTGTCTATATTTTCAACAAATATTTCTTGAGGGGCTTTTGTGTTCTCCGCACAATTCTAAAAAGGCTACATTTCAGAATTACATTGGACAGAAAAGTATACAATGTAATTACCAGGTTTCTATAGCAACTCTTTCACTTCCTGTGAGTGTTTGCTTCAGTCCCTTAATGTAAACCTGTTTACCAGATGGAGTATTCACAAGAAGTGTGTGTGTGTGTGTGTGTGTGTGTGTGTGTGTGTGTGATGAGAGAGCCCAAAACGCAACAAGTGAATAAATCTATCAGTCATGGTAAAGACCTGTGTACACCTTGGCCCTAATTCTATTACCAGCTTTAAATTAGCACTTTTTATTCACCTGATGTGTTATATCAAATTGGATTTAACAGCATTATGAATGCAGGAGACCCCAGTTCAATTTCTGTGTTGGGAAGATTAACTGGTGAAGGAATGAGCTACCCACTCCATTATTCCTGAACTTCTCCTGTGGCTCAGCTGATAAAGAATCCACCTGCAATGTGGGAGACCTGGGTTCACTCCCTTGGTTGGGAAGATCCCTTGGAGAAGGGAAAGGCTGCCCACTCCAGTATTCTGCCCTGGAGAATTCCATGGACTGTACAGGCCATGGGATCACAGAGTCAGACACGACTGAGTGCCTTTCACTTCTATTTTTGCATTTACCTACAACACATTCTTATATGATGGAAATATTAGTTTTAAAGATAATATTAGTAATTCATTATTTATGGTTATATTCATATTTAAATATATTTATTGATATTTTTATGCATCCTGTTTCTTATATATACTGTTGCTGTTGTTGCTGTTCAGTTGCTAAGTCATGTCCAACCCTTTGCCACCCCATGGACTGCAGCACACCAGGCTTCACTGTCCTTCACTATCTCCTGGAGTCTGTTCAAACTTACGTTCATTGAGTCAGTGATGCTATCTAACCATCTCATCCCTTGTTGCCCCTTTCTCCTCCTGCCCTCAATCTTTCCCGGCATGTCTATTTTCATTCACTCAAACATTAATTAGCATTTCATTTACTAAAATAGTTATTTGTGCTTATATTTCAGACGTGTTAAGTATACCCACCCATTCTGCTAATATTTAAATGTACAAAACATAACACATGCTCCCTTAGAACAATACTTCTTCCTGCCACAGTAATTCTATATAACATTAAAAAAAATAAACATCAAATAGGTTCAAATGAATGAAATGATCATTGTTGTGGGATTTTTTTCAGTGAATTGGGGAGTATTCCAATAACTGCTAATAAAATAAGAGCCAAGAGTATCAAAAGTAGGCAAATTCCTTAATAGTTACTTTAAGAAACATTGTAACTGACTGAGAAAAATAATCAACATTAAACAGTGTTTAATAGTATCCAAGAATCATTAATTGTGATAGGAATGCACTGCAAATGCAATATCTAATTTCACTAATTATTAGTGAAATGGTATACTGAAGACGTGCTAGATTTTAATAGAATAATATAATCGATGAAATAGTAAATAACTTTCTAATTTTATACATAACTAAAGCTTATTGCAGAGAGCTTGGAAACATTGTTTTCACATATGTCTACATTATTAACATATTTCCATACCATATTTGTCTAGAACATTTTCAGTAACTTCCTAATATTTCAAAAAATATCACGATTGAATGCCAAGGGTATTTTTCATTTCAAATAATGCTGCGGTAAGCACCCATAGTATCGGCGTCTTTGCACACATCATTTATATTTACCTGCAGATATATATCTAAAAGAGTAATTGCAGAGCCAGATTTCTTTGGTGCATCACCACACCATACATGCTACTTTCAACATCACAGTTTTCAAGCATCTTTCCTTGCTCCGATACTAATAACCTCATTGTTTTCAGATGACACACCCTCACTTATCCCTGTGATGGAGATCCTTTCTACATTCATTGGCTATCTCTATTTATTTTTCCATGTACTTCTATTTTTTAAGTTTTCTTGTGATTTTTATTTATTAATTAGCTTACAAGCAACCTTTGCAAATGAAAGCCACCAATAATTTATTATATGTCTTGTACATAAATTCTCCAGTAATAATACTGAGCTACCCCCTGTTACATCTTCAAAATAAAATGTGAGCAGTATTGCAATTATCTTTCCTATATGTAAGATGTTATTTAACTATAATCTTCCTGCAACATCATCTAAACTTTGAGAATTAAGAATAATCCTATGCTACATATTTTGGTTAATATTAGGTTATTAGGTTAATTTTAGGTTATTTGGTTAATATTAGGTTATTGCCTGATTTATATCATTTAAAATTGCATATGTATTTTTAACATTGAAACCTGTTACCATATTGATGTAACTCATATTTATGAAACTTAGAGATAGAATTTTAAGCTGGAGCAATGTTTGCACATGGCAGCTGTTATCAGTCCAAACATATTTCACTGTTGCCATCTCCTTAACAATATAAGTAGTGAAAAACAGCCATTACATAATTCTCATGGGCAGGAAAATCGGTTTACAGTAGTCTAATTATGACCATTGTTGGTCTCACCCTTTACAGCTTAGGGACTGTCTATAATGTGATACTTGATCACTGTAAGAGCCGTAGCATCAGTAGTGAACAGCATGAAATGAGCAGGGCTGGAGGCAACGTCTCTCCATGAGGAGAAATGAAGTGAAGGGAAAAGACAAGAAGGAAAAGAGGTAGAGGAGGGAAACTGATAAGAGTGGAGGACCTGAGGAAGACAGGGGACAGGGCAGCTGCGCAGGGGAATGGTCTATACCTGTGACTCTGCTTTTATAAAGTTACACTGGGATTAACATACACACATCACTATATATAAGGCGCATCACTAATAAGAACCTGGTATACAGCACAGGGAACTCTACTCCATACCCTTTAAAGGACTATATAGGAAAGTAATCTTTAGAAAGAAAGAGTGGATACACGTATATGTTCAACCGAATCACTTCACTGTACTCCTGAAACTTCCACAACGTTGTAAGTCAACTGTACCCCAATAATTGTTTATTAGAGAGATACTGTCAGCTGTGACATATGCCAGAGAGAGCATATGAAGTGGGGATGGAAGAGAAGGCTTAGAGTTGGTACCAAAGAGGTTCCTAAGCCACATGGGATGGTTTAGCAGTGAGAAGAATCACGGTCTCTCATGCAAAAGACGCATGCGTGAGCATGCTTCTTGAAGCAGCATCCCAAAGGGAGGAGGTGAAAAGGAACCAAGGAGGCATCAGGAAATGGCAGGTGGGCAGGAGAAAGGGAAACTGTGGGTAGACATGGGGTTGGCTTGCATCTCATGGACGCTGAGAAGCTGACGGTATTCATGCGGAATGGCCCTGACTTGCCCAGTGAGGTAGCAGCAGGCGTCTCCTTGTCCACCAGTCATTGTCTGGCTTTATTTCACAGGTTCTTTGTGTTTTACCCCACATCTTTGTATTTCTCCATATTCTCAAGTGTCTATTTGATTAAATATTCAAGAACTTTAACATAAGGATAGCAACAGATGAGTTCAAAAATATTAAATCAATGCCGTACTCCATTCGGGCTGCTATAGCAAAACACCATAGACTGGGTAGCTTATAAGCCACAGAAATTTATTTTTCAAATATCTGGGGCCTGGAAGTCTGAGGCCAGGGCAGGTACACTGTCATACCTGCTTTCCAGGTCATCGCTGGCTGTTCTCTCTGTGGCCTCGCGTGGCCGCTGGGGTGAGGAAGCTGCTCAGAGTTTCTTTTATCAGGGCACTAATCCCATTCATGAGGCCTCCACCCTTAGCACCTAAGCACCTCCAAAGGCCTAACTCCCCAATCTCATCGCATTGGGGGATATGTTTTGACGTATGAATCTGGGGGAAGCACAGACATTCAGTCCATCACCGTCAAGGGTATTGAAAGCAGAACAACTTAAATGAAGTTACAGATTATGTGGATGAAATAGCGCATGGCGCGTAAATGCCTAACTAACTTCAGTCCAAACCTAGAAAGGTTTTTCTCTGCAGCGGTCAGTCTTCTTAGTCGATCTTGACCAGATTACCCGAACACTGGGTGCTCTGAGTCTGGCTGCAGAAAGCAAGCGCGGGCTGCCGGGGATCTCGCCGTAAAACACGCGCAAGATGCGTCGGGTGCCCGCAGGGCCACGTCGGCACGCCTGTCCTGGGCCTGGACCGCGAGCGGGAGCTCGTGCTTGCGTGCCGCAGCCACTGTTCAAGGGAAGCGCGGAGAGGTTTCAGATCGCTGCATCCTCCAGCCACGGGCCCGTCCTTTACAAGCGCGGAGGGCCGCTTTTCCTTCCAGCTCCTCAGGCACTGCGCTGACAGAAACACGGTGTCATTTTCCTGGGATGCGAGCTCTGCATGAAAGCGGAAAAGGAACCGAAGCCTGCCCGTGGTATTTCGCTGAGACGCGTGCGCCGGGAGCGCGCAGCCCCGTCCGGCCGAGCCGCTGAGCGCCTCTCCCGCCGCCGCCCAGGGCCCCGCTGTGCGCCACCCGGTCCCCTCGGAGGCTTAGTCCTTTTCTCTTTTTTTAATTAACTTATTTTTTACTGAAAGATAATTGCTTTACAGAATGTTGCAAAACCTCAGCATGAGTCTGTCCTAACGAGATGGATGCACCTAGAACCCATTATACCGAGTGGAGTGAGTCAGAAAAAGAAAGATAAATCCCGTCTTCTAACACCAACAGACGGAACCGGAACCTAGAAAACCGGTACTGAAGAATTTATTTTCAGGGCAACAATGCAGAAACAGGCATAGGAGGCATGATGTTCCTTTTATTGGAGACAGCCCTCCGCTTCTTGGAGCTAAAAAAGCTCAGCTTGCTTCGGAGGGCATTCCCTCCCGCTGGGACGCTGATGCAAGCCGTCGGCGCCAGGAGCCCTGGCAACAGAAAGCAAGCAAGAGCCTCATCCCACAGCCCTGGTCCGGAGTGGCCTCTCCCCTCGCTCTCTACCACGCCTTGTTTTACCTGGAATTCTTCCTCGAAGCTACTCTCCGTCAGGCCTGCTTAGCTCGCGCTTGTTTCAGGGAGTGTGGCCTGGCGCACGGGGTCGTTTCAAGCTGCTCTCTGTGCTCCGTCCGCTTTGCCGGCGTTAGAATCCGACAGAAATTTGGGAGCTGGCCTGGGACTGGCAGGGCAGAGCAGGGCGCGCCGTATTTCTTGGTGATCGTGCTTGATAGATGGTTGGCAGCCTCGTCTGGTTTAACTCCTGGGCAGGGTTCCCTCACTTCTGAACGCTCAGGGAAATTGACGTAGAGAGCTTTTCAATAGTCCGTTTTTAGGCCAACGGATATAAAAATACCAGCTGACCCTGTCCTGCCAAGCAGCCAAGAAGCGCAGTCTTTACTGTAATCTGCAGGCACTGAAGTGACTATGCAAACAGACGTGGAATCTGAGGAATCCAGTATGTATTAGTGACTTTCTTAACATATTAGTAAGAACCTTCGGAAGGCACTTCTGTGAGTGTTAGGAATCTCACCATGAAACACTTGGCTCTGATAAACAAAAATGCATCTAACAAAATGCAACCTGTGTTGAAACCAAGATCTTAGCGACAGATAGCCATGGCAGTGAACCCTATTACTGGTTTAATTCAGTTCCTTCCCACTCAGGGAAAGTGACTAGACAGGCTACTCCCTTAGAATAGTAGCATGATCGTACCTGGGTGACCAGCTGCTTCGCTGGGGATGCTTCCTGATAGCTGTGTCAGTCCACCCAGAGCACAGGTGACTTTGATTGAACCACCACTGACATACTTCCTAAAAAGAGATTTCACTCTGAACACTCTTGTCTGTTCATTAGTTCGCCTGGTCCGCATCTTATATGATTAACATACATTTAGAGTAAAAACAGAACATAAAAAAATCCATTCAAATGCGAAGTCAGTCACAGGTACACTGCAGAGTAAGCCCACCTTAGTGGATCTACATTGCAGCACCTTCTAAACTGTACTTAGATCATTCTTCCACAGTTATTGCAAATATCAAAACCCTCCGGTACGTGGATCATGGACAGTCAAAAGAATCTTCAACAGAATTTAAAATATACACTAGAAAGCTTTGAAAGAAATATAATCCATTGTAAACAATACTTGTTTCTGAGTTATGGATTTGTTTCCTTTTCATTCTTTTGTATTTAATCCTTTTATATTATGAAAAATAGTATATAATTTTAAGAGACCAGAACTGCAGCTGTCATTTTTCTGAGTATAAGTGTAAGAAACAATCATTAAATTAAGATCAATTATGTGTGCAAGCATTTCCCTAACACTTGAGCAATTTTTGAATCAAATCCTAAAGTTTCATGACTAAACACATACTTTGCGATGCATTCTCTCTAACTGTGGTGCTGGAGACCACTCTTGAGAGTCCCTTGGACCACAATCCTAAAAGAAATCAAGCCTGCATATTCACTGGAAGAACTGATGCTGAAGCTCCTATACTTTGGCCACCTGATGCAAAGAGCTGACTCATGACATTAGACCCCGATGCTGGGAAAGATTGAGGGCAGAAGAAGCAGGGGGCGACAGAGGATGAGACGGTTGGATGGCATCATCAATTCAATGGACATGAGTTTGAGCAAACTGTGAGAAACAGCGAAGGACAAGAAAGCCTGGCATGCTGCAGTCCATGGGGTTGCAAAGAGTCGGACATGACTTAACGAGTGAACAATGACACTGTGCATGTCCCCAGAACTCGGACACTGTGTCAGTGGACAGTCTTCACACTAGAGGCTGGAGAACTACAGCCTGCGGGCCCAGTTTGGCCAGTAACCTCTTTTCTTTAAGAGCCAAGAGTGAAACATGCCTTTTAACTTCTCAAATGGTTATATTTTGAATATTAACTGAACACCTATACCATAGTCTCAATGTTTTTCCCCAGCAAAACCTAAAACATTTATTTTCTGGGTCCTTTAATGAAAAACTTCACTGGCTCCTAATCTAAAAAAAGAAGAAAACAGTGATCTAGATTCAAATGTGTAAAAAAGTGTAGATTAAATTTGAAAAGTTTGGTTTCATGCAGCCTCAACATTTTAATGTGCTGTTTGTATTACAACTATAAGGGAATTATAGATTTAAAAATAGGCAGCCTCTCCTAACTATTTGAGCATGGAAAAATTACATTTTGGTATGACTTTGATACATTTCAGGCCTTGGTTTCACAGAAAATTATTTGCTGTAAAATGCAGTGCATATGTTATTCAACCAGAAGCTTTCTCTGTACTGGTAGGAGAGTAGCATGGAAATAAACTTCCAGATCAGAAAGAAAAGTGGGTTTCAGTCCTGACTGCCTGCATCCTGTGATAGGAGAGTTTCCCTCTATGTAATGGGAATCTTCTCAGGGCAGTGCGCTGGTTCGTAGACTTACTTAAGGGCTAAGGGCGATAACATATCCAGAGTGGTTAGCACAGTGTCAAGTTCTTAGTCAAATCAGATTGAAAGCTAAATATTATTTGCTATAGTGTTTAAGGTCGCAGGGCATGGTTGTTGGTAAATTTGAGAGATGGGACATGGGACAATTCTGAAGAGAAACAAAGAAGTAGGCAACTGCTGTTCACTGGCATGGAGGCCCCTGGTCAGCAGGGTAGACGAGATGCTTAAAGGAACCCGGCTTGCCTGGCAGGTGAGGACTGTCCTGCACTCCCCCAAGCTGTGTTTCTACCAAACAGGGAGCCACTGTTTCCTCTCCAGGTGGTTCCTCCCATGGGCCAGTGATCTAGAAGCACTTACTGCCTTGGGGAAGCTTGTCAGGAAGTCCTAACTGAAGCAGCCTGAAGTATTGAATTGACACATGAGGCCAACTGTCTTAGAGATTGACACAGACCTAGAGCAAACGCTCTAGGAGAGAAAGCCCTCTTTCTGTGGTTAATTCACTGAGATTGTTTACTTCAGAATAACATAGACTCTATGGACTCATCTAACTTGTACTTAGACAAAATTCAGCAATTCGTTATAATTCAGGTAAAACTGTTTGAATTTATGGGACTTCCCAGGTGGTGCAGTGGTGAAGACTCTGCCTGCCAATGCGGGAGATGCAGGAGACATGTGTTCAATCTCTGGGTCAGAAATAGTCCCTGGAGTGTGTGTGCTGAGTCACTTCAGTCGTATCTAACTCTTTGTGACCCTATGGACTAGCCTGCCAGTATCCTCTGTCCATGGGATTCTCCAGGCAAGAATACTGGAGTGGGTTGCCACGCTCTCCTCCAGGAGATCTTCCAAATCTAGTAGAAAATGGCAACCTGCTCCAGTAATGTTGCCTGGAAAATTCCATGGACAGAGGAGACTGGCTGGCTACAAGCCACAGAGCTGCAAAGAGTCAGACATGACTGAACACGTGTTTGAATTTATGAGCATGCATTTTATGGCCATGTACATTTCATGCTTCCTAAAGCACAATCCAGCATTTAATGTATTAAAAAAATGGATATACATTCATCCAGTAAAAACAGTTTCCTCTTGCATTTTGTGTTTTCTATGCAGAAGGTATAAATGCTGCATTGTACGTAGTGCTTCAGCAGTTGGCTTTGCAGATTATTTCTCAGCCACCGTGTACCGCCTGCGCTGAGCACACTCCTCAGAATGCTTATTGACAAATGCCTGATTATTCCCAGTCCTGATGAATAGAGCAGGTTGTCATAACAAATTGCTATCTTCTAGAACAGATTTTGAGAGAAAAAAGCCAATAGCGAGAATGTCAATGATTCTTGGGCTTTTCAGCTTACGATAAGTGGAGATCAATACCATTCATTTAAATGGCCATGTTTTACACTTGCTATAATTCTTTCCACATTCATGTCAACCTGGCATTTCCCTAGAAATTTCTCTCCAGGAAAAGAGGCAACAATGTAGGCTCCTGTGTGTGTGTCCTATGAATCTTTATTCAAGGTGTTTCCATAGAAAGATTTTGTAACCAGTGAATATAAATAAACATTTGAATAAAGAGACTGTAATTTCTTTTTAATGAATTACATTTTGCTATATTCTGCATGAGGAACTTGATTAGAACACTTATTATAATAGGTAAATTGATGCCATTTCAATATCTTATACATGCTTTTCTTTAGTTCAACAGAATTGTGTAATTAATTGGCAAAACTTATAGCATTACTTGTAGGAAGTGCCAGCTGATTTCATTTATTATTTCAGTACATTTCATCAATTATGTAGCTAAAACTATATATTAAATTTCATTTCAGTGTTTTCATTGTTTACTTTCAAAGTGTGGTGAAAAAAATAGAAGAAAATGGACATCTTGAGGGAAATATAGGAACACTTGATGGTAGATTAGGATGAATAAAATGTACAGAATAGGAACTTCAGAGGGAGACTATAGACAAAGTAGTTTCAGTAACAATTAATTGACTGTCTATAACAATTACTTAGACAAATGATGATGAGAAGGGAAGGTGTTACAGGAAGGATGGGCTGAAACTGCAGGGTGGAACAGAGCACCAAACCACAGGAAAAATTGAAAGCAGGAGCTGCAGCTCAAACCAAGGAGGGAGAAGATTCTTAATGTTGAGGCTACAGGGAAAGTCTTAAAAGCTTTTGACTGAAAGTCTAGTTCCCTACAAGATAAAATAAAAAAAAAAAATCGGACTTTTCCTTTGCAACACTGGAAGCAAAGAGAAAAAACGACAAGCAGAAAAGATCATATATATAACAGTCAATGGAAAGCATAAAACTAACTTAAGGGTGTGCAAAAATCTAGGGTATATTGCTCACAGAAAACTGCCTGAAAAAAAGACACTAGTCAAAAACGAAACAGTGAAGCAGAAAATGCAGGTCAGGTCAAGGGCGATGGCGGTAACATCCATGTATACTGGTGAAGTCTCACGGGGGCACGCGAGACAGTGCATTGTGCATTGCTGACTGAGCCCTAACAGGAGTGTCCGTTTGGATAAAGTGGCCCTCACATCTCCTTTATTCTGAGCTGCTTCTCTTTAATTATCCAGTAAGTTGCAAGGAATAATGCATTAATTATCTCCAGCTATATTTGTTAATATCTCCAACTACACCTGGGGATTTGCCTATTTCTCCCTTCAATTCGGTCAGGTTTTGCTATAATAGTTATACACATGCCTATTGAAGATTATTTCTCATTTCGTGCTCTCTCTCTCTTTCTTATCTCCTAGCGATGCCCCTGTCTTCATATTTACTTGGTCCTCTATTATGATAGTGTCTCCTCCTTTCTCACATTGCTTGTTTTCTAGGTGAATTTTTCTAACATCATATTTTAAAATGATTTGTGCTTCTGTGTTTCATTTCTCTTGTAGAATAGAATTGGCTTTAAAATCAAAAACAGAAAACCCAACCTGATAATCTCTATCTTGACTAGACTGTTCAGTCTATCTGTATTTAACATTGCTATTGATACGGCTGTATTTACATTTTACAAATTGTTTACTATTTTCCTCTTTGGTTTCATTATTTTCCCTCCTTTCCTTCCTTCTTTTTTGTCAAATACGTTTTTTTTTATGATTTAATTTTATTCATTCAATTGGCTTCTTAGCTATATTTCTTTGAATTATGTTTAGTAGTTTCTCTAGGGATTACAATATACATCTTTATCACACTATATTTAGATCTATTATTCAGATATTTAAGGTAAAATAGGAAACTTCTGTCCAATGTGTTTTTATGTAACACTCCCAGCCTTAGCACTTACTGTCACATTTCCTAGTTACCTATATACATTGTAAATTGAACAACAACAACAAATTACAACTTTTGCTTTAAATAATCATATGTATCTTCTAATGACATAGATAAAACACTGATGGCTTCAATTAGATAGTGTTCAATTATGTTTACTGAAGAAGATGCAAGGGACCTCAGGACAAAGTCTATGAGTCAGGTTTATTGCAGGAGAAGGACACAATATAGCAATTGCACTTCTGAAAGAGATGGGAATGCCAGACCACCTGACCTGCCTCTTGAGAAACCTGTATGCAGGTCAGGAAAAACAGTTAGAACTGGACATGGAGCAACAGACTGGTTCCAAATAGGGAAAGGAACACATCAAGGCTGTATATTGTCACCCTGCTTATCTAACTTATATGCAGAGTACATCATGAGAAACGCTGGGCTGGAGGAAGCACAAGCTGGAATCAAGATTGCTGGGAGAAATATCAATAACCTCAGATATGCAGATGACACCACCCTTATGGCAGAAAGTAAAGAGGAACTACAAAGCCTCTTGATGAAAGTGAAAGAGGAGAGTGAAAAAGTTGGCTTCAAGCTCAACATTCTGAAAACTAAGATCATGGCGTCTGGTCCATCACTTCATGGCAAATAAATGGGGAAACAGTGTCAAACGTTATTTTTCTGGGCTCCAAAATCACTGCAGGTGGTGATTGCAGCCATGAAATTAAAAGACACTTACTCCTTGGAAGGAGAGTTATGACCAACCTAGATGGCATATTGAAAAGCAGAGATAGTACTTTGCCAACAAAGGTCCCTCTAGTCAAGGCTATGGTTTTTCCAGTGGTCATGTATGGATGTGAGAGTTGGACTGTGAAGAAAGCTGAGCGCTGAAAAATTGATGCTTTTGAATTGTGGTGTTGGAGAAGACTCTTGAGAGTCCCTTGGACTGCAAGGAGATCCAACCAGTCCATCCTAAAGGACATCAGTCCTGGGTGTTCATTGGAAGGACTGATGTTGAAACTGAAACTCCAAAACGTTGGCCACCTCATGAGAAGAGTTGACTCATTGGAGAAGACCCTGAAGGGGATGACAGAGGATGAGATGGCATCACCAACTCGATGGACATGGGTTTGGGTAGACTCTGGGAGTTGGTGATGGACAGGGGGGCCTGGCGTACTGCAGTTCATGAGGTCACGAAGAGTCGGACACAACTGAGCTGAACTGAACTGAAGGCGGTTCAGCTCTCACATTTGTACATGACTACTGGAAAAGCCATAGCTTTGACTGTACAGACCTTTGTTGGCAGAGTGATGTCTCTGCTTTTAGGTTTGTCATAGCTTCTCTTCCAAGAGCAAATGTCTTTTACTTTCATGGTTATAGTCACCACCCACAGTGATTTTGGAACCCAAGAAAATCAAAGCTATCACCACCACTTTCCATTTTTCCCCTTATTTGCCAGGAAGTGACAGAACCCGATTCCATGACCTTAGTGTTTTGAATGTTGAGCTTTAAGCCATATTTTCACTCTCTCCTTTCACCCTCATCAAGAGGCTGTTTAGTTCCTCTTTGCTTTCTGCCATTAGAGTGGCATCATCTGCATATCTGAGGTTGTTGGTATTTCTCCTGGCCATCTGGATTCCAGTTTGTGATGCATCAGGCCTGTATATACTGTTTCTTAATCTATCTTACTCTATTTCATTAGCCTACTTTACTTTTATCAAAGCATTTATGACCTGAAATTACCTTGAACTCACTAGAAGGTAAATTCTGAGCTGAGACTACTTGTCTGTTTAGTGCTTGGAAAAGCTTTGACACAAAGCAGATACTAAATGAATATAAATTATGAATAAAGGGTATGTTTGTTCAATACCTTCAATACCTTTGTCCTTTAGTGGATGAAGGATACACCATTATAAGGAAGTATAAATTAACCCAACTACTGAACTGGTGTATTACATTTAATTTTGGTTTCAAAGTTGTCACTATTAGAAGCAATCCCTCTCATTCTCGTAGCTAACCTTGGCACAAATCTTTTGTTATTGCCTTGATTTAAATTTCTAGACAAGAAATTGATGGATCAAAGGGTATGCATAATTTAAGTGTTTTCATATACTTTGTCCAATTCAGATGTATAACCTTTTTTTCTCTTCTATTAGTTTTTCCTGACATATCTTGAACTTTTAGCAATATTGTGTATTACCACTTATTACTACCAGTTTGAAAGATGGAAAATGGTTTACCAGTCTGTCTATATTTGCATTTCTTAGACAATTAACAAATCTAGACTTTAGTACAGTGATTTATGAATTATTTGTTTATGTATTTTTTCAGTTTTAATGGGGATACTGTCTTTTTCTTGGGTGTTTTCAAATAATAAAGGCATTAATCATTTGCCTGTCATGTTATATTCTTCCCAGTTTGTAATTTGCCTTTTATGTTGTTGATTTTCTCATGATAATGAAACTTAGTTTTTTAATTTATAGCATCTCCATCCATTTATGCCAAGAAATCGTGAATATTATTTTTATGAAGTCTTCCTTTTATCATTTCGGTTTTTATTGTGCTTCTTGCATAATCTTTTGAACTGACTTTCTTTTGAAAATACACTTAATATATGAATTTCCACACAGCATTTCAGAAAAGATCACTCACGGTTTATAATCATGAGCTAAGAGACGCTGACCGAGTAGCGTAGTTAGCTGGTGCTGCAGTTCGAATCTTACGTGGGAGGTGCTGATTTATAGATCAGGTCAACTCAGAAGCAGGCATCTGCTGACTGTCATGTGGACCTTATCCCTGACCATTTTCTTTAGCTCCCGTGAAATGACGTTCTTTTTCCTCTCCAGCCTCCTCAGCAAGCAGTATATTCTGCAAAGAAGTATGAAGAGGGAAGGCAGGGACACCAGTGGGACGGCAGCCATGTCCCCTGGTGTCTGACCCTATCTGAGATGTGTGAAGGGCAGAAGGTAGGTGCCCACATGCTCCGAGGCAGGCCTGCATGAGTGTCCAGAACGCCCCTGACAGTAATGGGCCAACACGTTTGTTAGCAATTCCTGTTCACAAGGTGAAAACCAAGTCAGAGGTAATTTCCCTTCCATGAACCTTAGGCCTTGCCCAGGTGAAATGCTGGGCAGGGAGACACAATCCCATTGATGGGTGGACCAGAGAGGGCTGAAGGAAACAGTCAGAGTTGCAAGTTGTCCCGGTGAAGGACCCTGAAGGCAGGCGCTTCATCACCTAAGAAGGAAGGCGGTAAAGGAAATTCAGTAGTTGACCAAGTGTCATGCGCACGTGGAGGCACAATGGAATAACAAGCAAGTTCCTGGATTTCTCATGACGGTACCAGTGGAAGTGAATTGTCTCCTGCCCATTTACCAAGAATCAGGAAAGAGAAGTGAACTGCGTGGGGAAGGCAGGTCACACCTTGCCCTCCGTACCAGCACAGCAAGTGCATTCAGGAAAGCCCACACCAACAGATCAAACATCTCTATTTCACTGGGAATGTTTTTCTATTTCTTCCTAAAATTAGATATTTTAAGTATGGAAAGTTATGGAACCGAGACCATTCATGGAAGAATAAAAAAGACTGGAAAAACTTTCTGTCACTCAAAAAGTGAACTGGAAATTATTTTTTTCCCTGGCCTAAATTTCATTCACATGTAGGAGAAAAACATTTCTCACACAATGGGCTTGCATTCTCAGTAAGAAGAAAAAAAACAATGGTTTTTTGAGTCACTGGAGATCCTGTTTCTGCAACATAATGAATATAATTATAACCATAAACTCAAATCAAAAGAGTACATTTCAGAAAGAAAAATTTTAAAGCTGGCCAAAAGTACAAGGAAGTTGATCACAGTTTCTGGGTGTGCCAGTGTATGGGTAATTGAAGATTTTGATGAAGGTGAAAGAGAGTGAAAAAACTGGCTTAAAACTCAACATGCAAAAACTAAGATCACAGCATCTAGTCCCATCACTTCATGGCAAATACATAGGGAAACAATAGAAACAGTAACAGAGTATTTCTTGGGCTACAAAATCACTGCAGATGGTGACTGCAGAGAGGAAATGAAAAGACACTTGGTCCTTGGAAGAAAAGCTATGACCAACCTAGACAGCATATTAAAAAGCAGAGACATTACTTTTCCAACAAAGGTCTGTCTAGTCAAGGCTATGGTTTTTCCAGTGCTCATGTATAGATGTGAGAGTTGGACCATAAAGAAAGCTGGGCTTCGAAGAATTGATGCTTTTTAACTGTGGTGTTGGAGAAGACTCTTGAGAGTCCCTTGAACAGCAAGGAGATCCAATCAGTCCATCTTAAAGAAAATCAGTCCTGAATGTTCACTGGAAGGACTGATGCTAAAGCTGAAGCTTCAATACTTTGGCCACATGATGCGAAAAACAGACTCATTTGAAAAGACCCTGATGCTGGAAAGATTGAGGGCAGGAGAAGAGGACAACAGAGGATGAGAGGGGTGGATGGCATCAGTGACTCAGTGGACATGAGTTTGAGCAGTGATGGACAGGGAAGCCAGGTGTGCTGCAGTCCATGGGATTGCAAAAAGTCGGACATGATTTAGCAACTGAACAACAGCAGCAATACAATTATTATTTGTGTCCCTTTCTGGTTGAAATAAGACAAACTTTAAAAGAAAAAAAAGGTCTGGTTTGCCAGCCTTATCTGACAATGAGCTTATGAATTTCTCCTTGGAAAGAGTATCAGAATCTCAGCTGACCACAAGGAAATGCACCTGGTGAAAGGTGACAGCCCCAGGCTCCCTGTGAACAAGACAGTCACTGAGGTCAGCGGCTGCAGATAGCCCTGCTCGCGGATGGTCAGTCCCAGTGCCTGGAGATATCCACACATCGGGCAATAGTTTTTTTTTTTTTTTTAACAATTTTCTTTACTTTATTGTGTTGGTTTTGCCATACATTGACATGAATCCGCCATGGGTATACATATGCTCCCCCTCCAGAACCCCCTTCCCTCCTCCCTCCCGATTCCCTCCCCCTGGGTCATCCCGGTGCACCAGCCCTGAGCATCAGCCCTGGGCTGGCGATTGATTTCACATATGATAATTAACATGTTTCAATGCCATTCTCCCATATCATCCCACCCTTGCTGGCAATAGTTTTATACCTTGAAAGTGGGCCCTGTTCCAAGGAGTGAAGTATATTATAGGATCTCCATTGTGAATCTTACAGGCATCATTTCCCAAACCAACCTTGCTTCATTAGCAGCACAAAACTGCCAGGAGAAACTACAGCAGAAGTGAGCTTCCTCCTGCCCAATCTGGGATGCTCCTCTTGCTTTTTCTCCTTTCCTCTCCGGGCAAATCAGCCCTCATTAAGCGAAGCAGCTGTCCAGCAGGCTGGAGCCTGGTCTACAGCCAAGCAGCCTTGCCCCAGAGATACAGAAGGAAAGAGAAAAGGGGAGAGAAGCCTGAGAGGAAGATGCTGGAACTCGGCTCAGTCTGTCTCACACTGCTGATGCTGAGCTGCTGGCTCGGGCACCCAGAAGGTGACCTTGATGGGGGAGCTAAGGACACCCAAGGACAGGAGGGGCCTGGGATTAGTGGGAGAGAACATTCCTGAAGTGAAGGCACCACCTCAAACCAGCTTCATCTGGATGCTGCCACGGAGCCCCAGGGGCTCGCCGTACCACCCACCGTGGATTTGCAAAGAGGCAGCAGGTCTGGATTTCTGTGTTTACTGATGTTTAAATATCGCCCCTAATTGAAAGGACTGTGTGGTCTAACGCATGTGGGCCACACGAAACAGCCACAGGCCTGGTCTGACTGTGGATGACAGGTTTGTGACCTCAGAAATCCAAGACTTCTTTCAGTAAATCCAAGAAAGCCCGAATTTGGCTTGTGAGAAGTGTGTGTGGTGTAAAACTACGACACATGATATATAAGATGTATATACAGCATAGGTTCCAGTTGATGTCTACAAAATTATTCCTTTTTTTATTGGAGGGTAACTGCCTTACAATGCTGTGTTGGTTTCTGCGGTACAAAAATGTGAATCCTAATTATATACATTCCTTCCCTTTTGAGCCTCCCTTTCCCTTCCACCTCTCCCCTCTAGATATTCATAGAGCACCAGGTAATTCTCAAAGTATAGCCTGTGGGCCCACCAGAGTCCCTGAGAATTTTCATGGTGCATTCATTTCTATTTCTGAATGTCATATCCATGTGGAACCAATTACCACTAATTTATAGGGTTAAAACAGTACACCTTTATTTTCTCACAATTCCCCTGGGCCGGAAGTCCAGACACGTGGCTGGGTTCTCTTCGGGGCTCACATTGCCATCACGAGCAAGGTGTCTGCAGAGTGACGTCTCTTCCTGGAGGTCCTGGTGGGAATCCACTTCGGGCCTGTTTATGCGGTTGGTAGAATCGAGTTCCAAGCAGCTTTAGGGCTGAAGTCTCATTCTCTTGCTGCCATCATTCCCAGCTTCTAGTTGCTGTCTGTGTTCTTGGGCACTTGACCCCCTCATCCTCAAGCCAGCAACAGTGGGTCAAAGCGTTCTTTAATTCTAACCTCTCTAACCTCCACTCTCCTCTTCTGCCAGAGAAAACTGTGAATCTCAGGGCCCCTGTGATTACATGAGCTGCACTGAGAGAGTGATTTCCTAAAGGAGATCAGTCCTGAATATTCATTGGGAGGACTGATGCTGAAGCTGAAGCTCCAATACTTTGGCCACCTGATGCGAAGAGCTGACTCATTGGAAAAGACCCTGATGCTGGAAAGATTGAGAGAAAGAGGAGAAGGGGACGACATACGATGAAATGGCTGGATGGCATCACCAACTCGATGGACATGAGTTTGAGCAAGCCCCGGGAGTTGGTGATGGACAGGGAGGCCTGGTGTGCTGCAATCCATGGGGTCACAAAGAGTCGGACATGACTGAGTGTGTGTCCAGCTGACCCAGATAATGTGCCTTTCCCCACCACATGGTCTGAGGAGTGATATTTCATTACCTTCCTTTACAGATCCTATGGAATTTGAGGAGCTGTGTACAGGTTCCCATGAGCTAAATCTGCTTTTACTAGAATGCTAAGATGCTGCTAAAGCAACCGTAGGTCAATCTGCTGGCCCCTTGGAATCAAGACAGTGGCACCATATGGACTGAACAAGTTAGTAGTTTCTCCATAGTTAGACACCTACAGTGAGGAAGTGAGTGAAATCTAAATAATACTCTCGATAAAAAGGTAAAAATGTATGAAGTTCCTAACATGGCAGTCCTTGAGTTCACATCTTTTAATATAGTTTAATGAAATGACTGATGTGTATATATGCTCAGTCACATCCAACTCCTTGCAGCCCCATGAAAGGCTGCCCACCAGCTCCTCTGTCCTTGGACAAGAGGCTGGAGTGGCTTGCCATTTCCTCCAATAGGGGATCTTCCCGAACAAGGGAGCAAACCCTCTTTTTCTGCATCTTCTACATTGGTAGGCAGGTTCTTTATCACTGAGCCACACGGGGAGCACTAATGAGATGGAAGTATGCATAAATCATTTCTGATGGCTGTCTCAAGGAGAAATACAGAATAGCTTGAGCTGCAAATTGAACTAGCTGCTTTTTCATAAAATATCGTTTTACTTAAAATAATGACTCACGGACTAATTATGGATATTCAGACATGGGTATTAGATTGACAATTGTTTTTGCATTATTTTTTTAATTTTCTGCCAAAGTATATCTCATTAGCTATACTAATGACAGAGGATGAGATGGTTGGATGGCATCACCAACTCAATGGACATGAGTTTGAGTAAACTCCAGGAGTTGGTGATGGACAGGAAGGCCTGGTGTGCTTCAGTCCATGGGGTTGCATAGAGGTGGACACGACTGAGCGACTGAACTGAACTGAACTGATAGCTCATTAGATGGGCATTCCTGGTGACTCAGTGTTAAAGCGGAGAAGGCAATGGCACCCCACTCCAGTGCTCTTGACTGGAAACTCCCATGGACGGAGGAGCCTGGCAGGCTGCAGTCCATGGGGTCACAAAGAGTCGAACACGACTGATCGACTTCACTTTCACTTTTCACTTTCCTGCATTGGAGAAGGAAATGGCAACCCACTCCAGTGTTCTTGCCTGGAGAATCCCAGGGACAGGGGAGCCTGGTGGGCTGCCGTCTATGGGTCACACAGAGTCAGACACGACTGAAACAACTTAGCAGCAGCAGTGTTAAAGGATCTGTCTGCCAATGCAGGAGATGCAGGGTTGATCCCTGAGTTGGGAAGACCCAGCATGGATGGCACTCCACTCTGATACTCTTGCTTGGGAAATCCAATGGACAGAGGAGCCTGGCAGACTAGAGTCCATGGGGTCGCAAAGAGTCCATTACACCTGAGAGACTGAGCATGCACGTGTAGTTGATTAACAATGATGTGTTACTTACATACATACAGCAAAGTGATTTAGTTATACCCATACCAGTATCCATTTTTTTTCACATTCTTTTCTCATTTAGGTTATTACAGAATACTGAGGTAAGTTCCCCACATACTGTAGGTCCTCACTGGTTATTGGTTTTAAATACGTCAGTGTGTACATGTCCATCCCAAACTCCCAGTCTATTTCCACCCCCTACCCCTTAGTAACCATCAATTCATTCTCTAACTCTGGGAGTGTTTCTGTTTTGTAAGTAAATTCATTTCTATGTTTTATTTTTAGATTTAACATATAGGCGATATCATATGATATTTGATGGATTAAGAGTTTCTTGAAATTAGCCTCAACACTTTTGCTTAAAGGAAAATAACTGACAGTAGTTATTGCTGACAGTAAAATTCGAGGATGACACTGGCAAGATGGCAACATAGGAGATCCTAGTCCACGTCCCCCTACCAACACATCAGTTTGAACAACTATCTGCTTGGGAGAATACCTTCGCTAGAGCTAGGGATTCTGAGTGAGAGATTACAGCACAGGGTAGGGGACAGAAGTAAGGAAAGGCACGATGGAGAAGGAGGCAGGTCAGTTGCACCCTGCCACCCGTCCACCGTGCATGGACCGAGATACCCTCCCTGTCTGGAAAGAAGCGTGAAATGAGCCCCAGCTTCACTGCTGCTGATGCACAGGATGATGATGGTTAAAAATACTGTGTTGATTATCAGGGCTTCCCTGCTGGTTCAGGGGGTAAAGAACTTGCTTGCAATATGGGAGACCTGGGTTCGATCCCTGTGTTGGGAAGATCCCCTGGAGAAGGCAATGGCAACTCACTCCAGTATTCTTGCCTGGAGATTTCCTTGGACAGAGGAGCCTGGTGGGCTACAGTCTGGAATTGCAGAGTCAGACAGGATAGAGCAAGTTTCACTATTGATTATTGGAAATATGTTAAGACAGAAATGTTTGGGTGTCCTTATCAGGAAAAAAATGAGGAAAGCTTAAAATATATACATTATATATTTATTTTCTTTTAATTTATTTATTTTTAATTAGAGGATAATTACTTCACTAGATAATCAAAAAGCATTTGGTGAAAGATCCATTGAAAGTGCAAGAGACCAGCATAATATAGAACTGTATACTGAAAGTATAATGATATTGTTTGACATTTTACTAAAATTGCAGCTAAACTTTGAGAAACTGCCATTTGTTGAATTTTGGTATAATATCAAAGAAGAATATCCATTATTATTGAGAAATGCTACTCAATTACCTCTTCCTTTTTGAGTTACATACCTATATAAGATGAAATTTTAGACTTTGACTAAAATTACATATTGCAATGGATTGAATATAGGAGCAACTATAAATCCATCTGTCTTCGATTATGTCAGATATTAATAGGTGTCAGTGGTAGATTAATACCATTCCTCTATTTTTTTATTTGCAAAAATAAAATATGTTAAAAGACAATGATTTAATTATGCTCATTTAAATAGGTTACTAAATATATTTTAATTTTTCTCTTAATTTCTAACAAATACTGACAAATTTAACCGACATTAACAGAAACTTCTTGATGCTTTCAATAAATTTTGAGTGTAAAGGAGTGCTAAGGCTAAAATGTTTGAAAAGAATAATAACATCATGATTCTCAAGCCAGCTGAAAACTTTAAAAATTAGTCTGTCTTCCAAGACTCTTTCTGGTTTTTGGCAGCATGGTGTGATATGTGGAATCTTATTTCCCCAACCAGGGATCAAGCCATGCCCTCTGCATTAGAAGCACAGTCGTCACCACTGGACCACCAAGGAACACTCCAGGACTTTTCCTTAACCAATGCTCCTCATTGTTTTCCCCAAATGACCAAGTATTTTATGTTAGTCAAGATAACTTTTACTTCTTCTCTTGCAGAAAGCCTCCCGCACTGTACAAGGCCTTTCTCTTATTTGGTTCTGTATCTCACTATTTATACATTAAATAACAGTACTTGTAATGTTTATTGCTGTTCTTGACTGTCTTCTTCAGGGGATGGAAAGATGCCGCTGCCTCATTTGCCTTAGGGACAGGGTTTTGGACATTTTCTATCAGTATATCATCAGTACCAGCTCAGTCCTTGCACGTGGACTTTGCTTATCCTCACCTCTGTCTCACTTTCCTTTTCTTATTTTATTATCTCACCACAGAGCATCAGGAACTAAGATTCTAGAAGGACAATTTAAACTCCTTCATAAACAAATTATTCTCACCAAATTGACAGCTGTGACATTAAGTGTTTATTGTATCAATGACTACCCAGAAGCTGACAGCTCAAAGAATTCGCCCTTCCCTGAGTGCTTTTCCAAATGTCACCACGGACAGCTCGCACACAGCTGTTGAACAAGCAGGTGTCCATTCTGCGGAGCACAGTGGTAGCCTCAGCCATGAGACCTGCCATCTCTTTTTTTTTTTAATTTTATTTTTTATTTATTTAATTGTTTTTGCCATACATTGTCATGATATCACCATGGGTTATCTCTTAAGGTTTCACTTCTTACATGGCCTCCTCTCTTGCCTGAGATGAATCATTCCCTCTCAGGTTGCTGCCTGGCACAGGAACACATGCCTGCTGCGACAGCTCCGTCTGAAGACGTGCTTCCGTACGTCACTGTGCCAGCTTTCAGCTCATGCTTCCTGGGGTGACCCTCCATCATCTGAGATGCTCAGGAGTTGCTCAAATGCCATGCTGTCAGTCATCCCGTACACATGCCTGTATCACGATGCTTAGTTCCATTGCTCCAGGACCTCGTCATTATTCATCTCTTGTTGCTGTGTGCTATTAAACTTTATGTGTAAGCGACCTGATGGAACTTCTTAAGAAACTGAAGGTCACATTTAGACATATTCAAGTCTTGTAGTAAAAACAAACAAACAAAAAAAAGTTAAAAGGAGTATTTGTCTTTAGAAACTAGAACTTGATAGTTCTTCTAAGCCTGGTTCCTCAAGAATGTTAAATGTTGGAGTTTCCTTGATATATGTCTTTCATTCCTTCAGTCATTAGTTAAATGCCTGAAGGAAAAAATAAATTACTGCTTTAAAACCATATTATTGAAATACTTTAGCAGTGAGAGAATTATGTCATTGACTCCAACCTCCCACTCACACTGAGAGAGAGAGAGGGGGAGAGAAAGTGTAGCATGGAAAATATGAACCCAACAGTGTCAAGACTTCCTATGAGAAAATTATATTTCTGATATGCAATCTCAATGAAAATTTTCAAATTTTTACATTGCTCAAAAAATATAACTCTGATATGTTTTAAAATTTGCATGGCAAATTTCATGAGTTTCATGGGGATATTTATAGTGTTTCTTTTCATAACAGTTTTATATTTCCTTTTGGATATTTGGACATATATTAAAATATTCTGAGTAATGTTCCCTTGTTTAATTTAGTCTGTCCTGGTGTGTGATTGTATGTATATATGATAAGTAGTTTAGTTGAAATCTGAAGTTTGAGTCTATTCTCTTCTATTTAACAAGTAATTCCTGGCGTAGGAAATGGCTATCCACTCCAGTATTCTTGCCTGGAGAATCCCATGGACAGAGGAGCCTGGCGGGCTACAGTCCATCGGGTCATAAAGAACCGGACACAACTGAAGCAACTTAGTACGCACATGACAAGTAATTTATTGTTTAACCAGACTCACTGTTTTCACATGTAAAATTGAGATACAAATAGCATAACCCCTCTCATGAAATTTGGCATTGCCTTCTAAAAAACATTAACCTATCAGAGACTCCCCTGATGGCCTGGTGACCGAGAATCCACCTTGCAATGCAGTGGATGCGGGTTCAGCTCCTGATCAGGGAACTAGGATCCCACATGTTGAGGAGCAACTTGGCCCTTGCCACAACTGTTGAGCCCTCACACACCTAGAGGATCTGTGCTCTGCCATGGTGAAAGACCCCGTGTGCCACAACTAAGACCCAACACGGACAAATAAATGTTAAAAAAATAAAAATATTAACTTATTAAAATAGATACATTACTTTATATACTTCTATGCAAGCATCCACAGAAATGCATATTAAAAACTTAAGAAATTAATACTGCCTTCAAATCTATGTCACAATGCTAACTACTTGGCTCAAAAAACACTTATACAATATGGTGTAAATATTGATATTTTATATGTCTTAATGTTGCTTCTGGGACTTCCCATGTGGCTAAGTGCTAAAGTGCCAAATATAAGTGTGGCTAAGTGCTAAAGCCTGCCAATGCAGGAGATGTGAGTTCGATCCCTGGACCAGAAAGATCCCGTGGAGAAGGAAGTGGCAATCCACTCCAGTATTCTTGCCTGGAGAATCCCATTGAGAGAGGAGTCTGACGGGCTCAGTCTACGTGGTCACAAAGAGTCAGAGACGCCTGAGCAAGTAAACAACAGACAAACATCAGTGTTGCTTCTAGCAAATTATATTTCATTATCAACGGAGAGATTCTGATGTAATCCCTAAACGGACTCAAGTATTTGTATGAAAATACCACGATATAAAACTGTTTTTTTTTATAACTCTAGGACGGATGGTTCTTCCAGTTTGTAAACCAGTGGCTAATATTATAAATAATTAAGTCCAAGAGGTAAGAGTAGTATTGTTTGGATATATGCAAATCCAACAAGTATCAGTTTCAAGTTCCTAATAAAATTCATAAGCTGTAGACATTTACTCTCTTCTCTAGTAAGATATAAGCAAAAATCACATTTTCAGAACCATATCTAGATACATAAATGCTAGTTATTAATTGAAGTTTTTAAGTTAACTTTGTTAGACCATGTGAAATTAGCTATCATCATAAAAGCTCATTAGTGCCCCCAGTGTGTCATGACTAAAATGCAACAACTTTGTTACTTGAATATTTAAACAAACATTTCTTCAGTTTCCAGTTATCGACGGGAAAGCTGTTCACATGTTTGGTCATGACCTTTTCCACAGGACTCAACTGGCTCCCGATTTTTTTTTTGTCTGATGAGACCTGGAAAATAAACACCCCCACCACTGTGCCCACCCAAATCTCTGATCCTCTTAACCTCTCTTGTGCCTTGGAAAGAGTAAAAAACAAACAAACGAACAAGAACAAACTAAACAAACATCTGGCACACTACAGCTGTGATTTCTGGAAGCAGTAAGAATGGTCTGTGGTCAGTCTGATTCTAGCTGCTTTAGAGTCTCTTGGCTCTTCAGAAGCAGGCAAATATTTAAACATGGCTCTTTGATGCTGGACCTTAGGGAGACTGTGGTTTTAGCCAGACCCAAGGTGAACGAAGGGGTAATCTGGGAAACATAGACTGAGGAGTGAACAAAGGGAGACAGCAGGATAATGAAGACAGCAGGGCTTTTCCGAGTCCAGGGACGAAGTAAGAGATCCTTTTCCATATGCTGCTTCCTGAAGCCTTGGCTATTGAAGCTTGCCTTCTAAGTCATTTGAATGAGCTAATGTTCACCTCCTTGGACAGCAGCGCTGGTCTATTACTTCCAGGTCTGAGAGCGCCTACGTTTAGGTTCCATTTGCGTGTAACAGCAGTGCATTGTTGAAGAATGTCTTTGTAATCTGGGTCCAAACAGTAGAAAACTGTTTGTTTTCCTGAGAAGATCCTTCGCCCCGGCCCACCCATCACTCATAGGTAGTTCAGGGTCCATCAGGGTAAATGTCACCTGATTCGATCCTTCACTCCCGCACTCATTCATTCATTCATTCACTCATCCAGCAAATGACTGAGTTAATGGCATCATCAGAATGGCGAGAGCCTGCAGTAATTTCTAGGAATTCAAACGTGAAAGGAAGGAAGCCCTTTTCTTCCAGGACTGGTAAATAACTGAAACAGTGTAGTAGGACATCGGTGCAAGAATCAGGTGTTCTTGGATACAGTGAGGGCACACAGGCGGGATGGTAGTATTGCGAAGTGCTGCTGATTACCCTCTTCCAGTTATGCTCACAACCCAGCTCCGTATCTCCCCGAATCCTGCTTAGGCCCCAGGGAGGCAATGGACAGGCTGTGTTTTAATCACCCACAGGATTGCCTCCTTCACTGGACAGTCAACCTCCAGAGAACACAAAGTTAGTTTGAATTCTTTTTATCATCTCCACACTCAAAATAGCTCCTGAGGTGTCTAGTAAACGTATGAATAAAGCGCAGCTCACTAACTGGCCTCAGTTACCTTCGGTTAACCTTATATGCCTCTTTAACATTATTCTTCCAAGCCCCTCTTCTCAAAATGACTGTTCCTTTGACAAACGCGTAGCGCGATGTGTGATGCAAAATCATTCTTCCTGTAGCCGAAATTAATTTGCCCGGACATTGTTTGTAGTTTTCCTCTTACCAGAGCACTGGAATTATTCCCAAAGAGGAACTTGTTTGCTTATAGTCTCGATTGTCCCTAAAAGGGGAAAGCTCAAATTGTGACAGAATTCAACATATGATGTGACACACACACATAGCCATGAAATATTTTTCTCCCTCACCACAAAGTCACTGCAGCTAAATTTATCAGCCTGCTGCTCTGAGTCTGACATCATGCAGAAAAATAAATAAATATGTCATCCTGTATGAGCTTCCTATTGCTGCTGTTAAAAAAAATATTCCTAGTGACTGGTAAAAACTCAGTGTCATTATCATACAGTTCTGGAGGTCAGAAGTCTGAAACGGCTCTCCCTGGGCAAAAGCCAAGGTATCAGTGGGACGCCACGCTTTTCTGGATGTGCTAGGGGTGAAACCACTTTTCAGCCTGTTCCAGCTCCCAGAGGCCATCAGCATCCCATGGCTGGTGGTCCCCTTCCACCTTCAAGGCCTCCCGTGGTTGGCTGATTCTCCTATTTGCATCATCCTGACATGCTTCTGCCTCCTTCCTTCACTTACAAGGGTCTGTGAGATTACATTGGATCTAACCAGATGATACAGGGTCATCTCTCCATTTCACAGGTAACTTATTAGCAAGTTAAATTTCATCTGCCATCCTAACTCACTTTAGCATAGAATGCAGCTGAGTTCCCAGGTGCTGGGGACTCAGAAGGAAACATTTTTGAGGGGCTCTTATTGTGCTGGCCACACCCTCTTACGCACCTGCTCTAGTGCTCTCTCATGTGAAAGCGTGTCCAAGGAAAGCCTAACAGAGACCTTTTCCCCTGCTGCACCATCATGTTGTCAAGAAGTAGAGGACAGGTTAGTTGGTTCTTATCTTATGCTTTAAACAAGGAGGGTCTCTAATCATAGAATTGGATATACGCAGTCTTTTTAGATCAGAGCTGTTTATTCCAATAGGGATGGATGAGTTTGCAAATGCTGGCCTGTGCTTCCCCAGGATAATCTTGCATTCCCTATGCACTGCTTAGGAGAGGAATGGAGAGGTCTGCTTAAATTTTGTTCTTTGGCTGATAGTTCACGTGTCACAATTGGATGGCTTGCATGAGAGTTTTTTTGGTGGTTCTTGGTTCCCATAGAGACATCCATCCTGTCCTTCTGGGACTCAGGACGTCAGCTGCCTTCTGTCCTCACCACCCCACTGCAGCTCTGTTAGATTTCCTCCTAGCGCTGCTATCAGTACAAACATGTCAGCACTCTGTAACAGATGGTTGCCTTCAACAGTGAGCAGTCTCTTAATATGTCACTTGGGCTCCGAGAAACGCTGGGTACACATCTCTGAGATAGGCTGGCCGCCCTGTGAAGCACAGGCTAGGGAAAACAATAGCTGCCCTGGGAAACCTAGGGCAGAAGCCATGGATAGTGGCGGCGAACACCCAGAACAAACTGCTAACCTTTCCTTTGCTGAGGTCAGCCAAGGAGACGGCTCGTGTCCCAGTGTGGCGAAGATCCGCTGCACATCAAGGGCTTAGACGGCTGTACTTACACAGCCGAAGAGAGGCCCGTGAGTTTACCTGCTGGCTGCTTGACTTGAAACAAATCACTGAAATCTTTTAAGTTAAATGTATCTGAAAAGTAAAAGTGACAACTTTTGCAGTTTTTGAGAAGAGTTAGGTAGAAAGGACTTCGAAATTGGAAGAGCAAATTCATGTGAGGAGCTATTAATCTATTGTTTCCATTGAATATAATGTTGCCAGGCTAAATTAAAATAATCTGAAGTTGGTGCAAGTTAAACATTGGTTCTCAACAGAATCCTCAAAAATTATTTGGAAATACAGGAGCGGTTTTGTGTTGTCATGAAGAGTGGCAATGCGCTGAGCTTTAGTGGGTTGGACCCACGTGACAAGATACACTGACGTTCAAAGGACAGCCCTGCCCACTAAGCAGTTGTTCAGTGTCCTACCTACTTGACGGGCATCTCACTAAGACCCCTGCAGGAGGACGACTCTCTGAGCCTAAATCTAATGCTCTTTTGAGACGTTAAACATTTTCTGCTGGTCTTTACTACCAGTGGATTTATCCAGAACAACTGTCATGTAAGTTGAGAAAGAATACACTTTGCTGTGTTCAGACATTAACCAAACATTGTTTCAGACACTTTGCAACCCCAGGGACCTCAGCACGCCAGGCCTCCCTGTCAATCACCAACCCCTGGAGCTTGCTCAAATTTATGTCCTTTGAGTCGCTGATGCCATCCAGCCATCTCATCCTCTGCCATCCCCTTCTCCTCCCACCTTCAGTCTTTCCCAGCATCAGAGTCTTTTCCAATGAGTCAGTTCTTCTCATCAGGTGGCCAAAGTATTGGAGCTTCAGCTTCAACATCAGTCCTTCCAATGAACACCCAGGACTGAGCTCCTTTAGGATGGACTGGTTGGATCTCCTTGCAGTCCAAGGGACTCTCAAGAGTCTTCTCCAACACCACAGTTCAAAAGCATCAATTCTTCAGTACTCAGCTTTCTTTATAGTCCAGTTCTCACATGCATACATGACTACTGGAAAAACCGTAGCTTTGACTAGACAGACCTTTGTTGGCAAAGTAATGCCTCTGCTTTGTAATATGCTGTCTAGGTTTGCATTTAAACATTTACATGTAAAAATTCTTTAGAACCCTAGGAAACCAGGGTATTAACAGACACACCTTTTATGGCATATGTCACCCATCCAATACATGTATCCATCTGTATTTGTAACTATAATATGCACAATAGCTTTAATATATGAGTACCCTTATTGATGATTTACTTCAAAATGCCAAGAATACAGAAAAAGGGTCAGCACTTATTAACTGTTGTCCTCTCTGGAATATAAATCTGAGTGGATACAGCATCCAACTATGTCATGATCTGTTGCATATGCCTCCATTTCCATAATAAAATATATATAATTTTATTATTAACTACATTTTTTCACAGATTTTAAAGATAGAACATGTGTGCATGTGTGAATGTACATAATGTTATTCATGTATATTTTCCAAGTTTTTAGGCTGATTACATTGTTATACATAGTCATTACAGGGAAGCAAAGGAATAGATTATAGCACTTAAAGCAAGGAAATTGGAATTAAGCAGACAAGATTAAATCTGGTTTCCAAATTTTAGTAACTATCTGATATCAACTGATAGTGACTTGTTGATTTTCTTTTCCTTAAATTCACTGTGGCAACTGTGGCAATAAGATAAAAATTGTAATGTGCATAAATTATTGTTTTAATATAGTGATAGTTATTGATATATGTATTTACAGTTTGCATTTAGTAAGTCTTATTTTAAGAAAGTCCATCCCACTGTAAAGATGTTCTCCTATGTGGTTTTCAAAAAATTTTTGTTTTGCTGTTCACATTTAAATTCAGGACTCATGTAATCCAATTGTCTATTGACCATATATTATTTGTGCTATTTTTTTAAAAAAAAAACCTTTTATTTTGAAAGAATTGTACGTTTATAAAGCAGTTATGAAAATACAGAAAATTCACTGACTGTCTTTTCCCAGCTTCTTCCAGTGCTAATATCTAAGATATCCGTACTGTAAATAGAAAAAGCAGGATGTTGATGTCAATGGAACCCTAGTAACTAAAATAAGCTTTGCATTTGAAGTTCATTACTCATATGGCACAAACCGCTGTTTATCGTCTACTGAGGCAGAGATCTCTTCCCTGTTTCTCACATGGATAGATATCTGGTTCCTGTTTCTCACGTGGAAACACTGCCTTCCCCGGACTATGTACTGATGACTTCACTGTGGAGGGTAAAGGACAGTTCTGATCTATTTCTGGTTTTCACATAAGCATGGACCTGTTTCTGAACTTCTCTACTGTTTTCTATTATTCTATTTATCAATCCCTAAATCTGTACCACTCAAAAAACATAACATAGTTTGACAACCACTGCATGGATATACTTAATATATATAATATACTCAACATATAAGATAAATCCTATCTTGTTCTTTGGGAATGTCTTGGTTATTATTGCCCCTCACTCTTCCATATAATTTTAGAATCTTAGATGATGTATGAATAGAATATAAAGAACTATGTAAGTACTCAATAATTATCTAAATGAGATATTGTAAATGAACAAAGTACAAGAATATCTTCAATATTTATTTCCCCAGTGATTACAATCATCACAAAACAGATAGTGGATTTATATTGAAATAGATGTTAAAATGTATTCCATCCTCTGGTGTGTCTACTACACTTATTTTGCTACCAAGCTGTCCAGTTGCCTAGTTTTATTACATCTCTCTGGAGTTTCTCAGCTTGTCTTAAATTCTTCACTAACCAAATATTATGTATCCATTTAACTCAGTATTTGTTTGACTGTTTCACAGGAGTCCATTATACCTTTTGGACACAAGGCCTTTGTTTCAAAAGTACGTATTCAGATTCTTTCTATACATCACCACTTTCAGAGGTATCACCTTGTTTTGAAACAACATCATTGCCAACCTGGACTAATAAAATAGTATCTTAATATCTTAACTTGTCTTACTTCTAGTCCAGGCATGGTCGCTTTTTGTGAGTCTATTGATGAAAGTGTAGTATGAATGCATGCAAAGTCTTTTAGTCATATCTGACTCTGTGCAACGCTGTGGACTGTACCCCTCCAGGCTCCTCTGTCCATGGGATTCTCCAGGCAAGAATACTGGAGTGGGTTGCCATGCCCTCTTCTAGGGGATCTTCCTGACCCAGGGATCAAAATTGAGTCTCCTGCATTGCAGGTGGATTCTTTACCACTGAGCCTCTGAGGAAGCCCTAAATTGTAGTATGTACACAGGGAAATTTTTGCAAAGTATAGATTTACAGCTGGATGTGTATATGTTATATTTAACTATGTCATATTTAATTATCTTACTGTTCAGAATATTTTCTCATTTCCTTTGTCATTTTTTTTTTTAACTCATGAGTTGTTGGAGAAAGAAATGGCAACCCACTTCAGTATTCTTGCCTAGAGAATCCTGTGGTCAGAGGAGCCTGGAGGGCAGCTGTCCATAGGGTTGCACAGAGTCAGACACGACTGAAGTGACTTAGCATGCATACATATGTTGGAGAAGGAAATGGCACCCCACTCCAGTGTTCTTGCCTGGAGAATCCCAGGGACAGAGGAGCCTGGTGGGCTGCTGTCTATGGGGTTGCACAGAGTCGGACACGACTCAGCAGCAGCAGCAGGAGTCGTTTAAAAATAATCAGTTCTCTACCATGGGGAGACTTCCTGTTTACCTGCCCTTTGCTGATCTCTAGACTAACTTCTTCGTGTTCACCCAGCACACTCTGAATGATTTCCACTCTTAGGATGAAAGACAGGTCGTTTAGTCCAGCATATCATCAGTTCTATGCCCATGTCATCTATACGCGAATTGGGTCACGGTATTGATCTTGTCTGGGTCTTCCGCATTTTTCCTGGTTTTGTTTAAACTCCTAGTTCTGTGGGATATGAGAAGGGTGGATCAGAGGATTCGCAGTTTGGCGTGCAGACGGCTGCCTTCTCAGTGTCCGCCCCTGCGCTCGTTTCCTGGTGTGCGTGCTTAGAGAGAGAAACAGACCTCTTCTTCTCCTTCTTCTTAGAAGGTCAGAATCTTATAAGTTTAAGACCTCTCTCTTATGACCCCACTAATTACACCCTAAAAGGCCATCTCCAAGCATTCATATTGGGGCTTGAGGCTTCAGCATATGAATCCGCTGCCGCTGCTGCTGCTAAGTCACTCCAGTCGTGTCCGACTCTGTGCGACCCCATAGACGGCAGCCCGCCAGGCTCCCCCGTCCTGGGGATTCTCCAGGTGAGAATACTGGAGTGGGTTGCCACTTCTCCAATGTGAATTTGAGGGGGACACAATTCAGTCCATAACAGACCTTCAATCTCTTGCCATGCTAAGCCCACTATCATGATCACCAGAAAATTCGAAAACAGATTCACATGCCGTTATCTTTGGGCAATTGTTATTTGCTAAATAACACTGAAGAATGACACTGAACTCCGACTCAAATTCTTCCTGAAAAACTAATATGATGTTGAAAATAAATTTTTTAAAAATGTTGTAACAAGACCCCACTCATAGCCCTTATCTGGATCAGCCAGGGTTGAAGGGTAGCTAGGGCTAAGAGGCTAGCTGTATACAAAGACTGTCAGATAAACAGCATTCATAATCGGATGGATTAGGTGGACTGAGGGCACCAGGTGGCCCAGTGGGTAAAGAAGCAGCCTGCGATGCAGGAGACATAAGAGACGTGGACTCCATCCCTGGGTCGGGAAGATCCCCTGGAGGAGGGCATGGCAACCCACTCCAGTGTTCTTGCTTAGGGAATCCCATGGACAGAGGGTCCTGGCAGGCTACGGCCCATGGGGTCGCAGAGTTGGATATGACTGAAGGAACTGAGCGGAGAGGCAGAGCGCACCATACAGATCCTCTGGCCATACCATGGACTTTGTCTTTTAAAGAAAGTACCGGATGCAGACCTTGGAATATTTCCAAGAAAGGACTGCCGTCAATCAATAGAGATGCTTAAAAATGACCTGGGTTCTTTATAAAGAAGAAAGTGGAGGGGACAGGAGTTAAAGTCGAAGCATCAGTTGGAGTGACTCCACATTCTGTGAAGACATTGAGGGGACTTTAATTGGGGTTTTTGCACTAACTGAATAAGAAGTGAAATGGGTATTTTTTGCGAGGGGAATATTCTTGATGTTGCATTGACAGGATTTTAAATGGAGAAGAAAAGGTAAATGTCAGAAATAATTCCCAGGTTTCGTTTCAGTAACTGGTTTAATACAGGTGATATTTTTGTGAGGTAAGACTAGGAGATAAATAACAGGGCAAAGTCAAAGTATGTAGGAAACTCGACCTTGACATAATGATCTACCCAAATGGAAAGAAAGTACTTTCCACAGATACTTCGCCAAAATCCAGCTTCCTCACTCATCACTTAACTCATTCCCCCACATAAGATCAAGAGAAGAAAATCCAACAGCAGCAAGTACTCTGTAAGGTGAGATCCCCAACACACAGTCGGAAAAAGTGCTAGCATCATCTCAGCGATGCTCTCTGCTCCATGAGTAGCCATCATGAGAACCAGTACAAGTCCCATGAAATTACTTTGCAACATAAGAAGACTCAAACTATCAGTAGATTAAAAAATATATATAGAGAGATTTTAAACCTTCTTAATTGAGAGAAAATCCATTTTGACAAAATATGTTTTGAATTCTCTCAAAAATTAAATAAAAGAAAGGAGGGAGTGTCAAGATGGAAGGGGCATACGTAGACCTATGGTTGATTTATGCTGATAGACAGCAGAAACCAACCCAAGGCTGTAAAGCAACCATCATCCAATTAACAATAAATAAATAAAGCACAACAATGCAAGCAACTGCAGCACGTGGGAAATCAATGCTCATTGTCACTAAAAATATTAAATAAAATAGGATCAACCTTAGACAAATGTTAATGCTGCATTTAACAATATAAGTGAGGTAGCAGGTCACGCCACAGTGATTCGCAGTGGCACTTGGCATAAGGAATGAGGCGATCTATTAACGCAGAAAAGAGCACAGGTGAAGTCACCACACATATCTTTAAGAGAAAAGAAAGAGGAGCACGTAAACAAAGATGACAGGCATGACGGACAAATAATGGGGGGGGAATAACTATAAAGACTATAATAAGAAGGAAAACTGGTAAGAATTTCTGGACAACGATAATCTATCTACAATATTCAGAAGAAGAATCAACTGAAAAACTACAGTTAAAATGGCTTGTGTAAGATCAATATATAAATATTTTATAACCAATGAACACTGATTATAAAATATGAGTGAATATGTAAATATATATACATATAAAGTACTTCGGAAATAATGCTACAAATCAGAAGACATTTATAAAGATGTAACTGGGGTCTGAATTAGTAGAGGTACTGTGCCCCTGGTATAGAATCAATATGGCAAAGATATTAATGCTTCAGAACTAATCTACAAATATAGTATGGTTTACAGAAAAAAAATTTCACAGGATTTTTCACAGAGCCTGACATTAATGGTAATATATATATATAGTAACACATGCACATCAAGAGCAGAGTTTATTGTGAAAAACAACCAATGTAGAGTTTTTTCTTTAAGATATCAAAAAAGATTTTACATTTTATGTGGCTGAAAGTGTAGAATTTCTATTGAGTGAAGAGAACTGAAGGTATAAAAATGAAGATATATATTCATTCATGAAGTTCAAAGAGTCCTTATAATGAGATCAGTGCCTTTATAAGAGACCCCAGGAAACTCCCTTCCCTTCTAACATATGACACTGAGAAGTCTGAAACCCAGAAGTGGGTCTTCATCAGAACCCCAGCAGGCTGGCACCATAATCTGGGATATCCAGCCTCCAAAACTGAGAAATTCTGTTGTTTTTAAACCACTGAGTCTTGGTATTCTGTTGGAGTAAACTGAACCAAGACAGGAAAGAAAGAAGGCATCCAGAAGACCCAAAGCCTTGCAAACATAGATGCTCTCATCTGCTGCTAAATTGCTAAGTCACTTCAGTCGTGTCCGACTCTGTGTGACCCCATAGACGGCAGCCCACCAGGCTCCCTCATCCCTGGGATTCTCCAGGCAAGAACACTGGAGTGGGTTGCCATCTACTTCTCCAAACCATGAACGTGAAAACTGAAACTTAAGTCACTCAGTCATGTCTGACTCTTTGTGACCCCATGGACTGCAGCCCACCAGGCTCCTCCATCCATGGGAGTTGCCAAGCAAAAGTACTGGAGTGGGGTGCCACTGCCTTCTCCGAGGTGCTCTCATCAAAAGGAAGTGATGCTTTATTAATGAAAAGAAAAGTTAAAGGAGAAAGACCTGAAGAAAATATTTTCTGTGTATATAACAAAGGAAGAATATGGTAAAAAATAATTAAAAATTAATTAAGAATTGACATATACACACTGCTATATATAAAATAGATAATCAGCAAGGACTTGTGTATAGCACAGAGAACTCTACTCAATATTCTGTCATAACCTCTATAAGAAAAAAACCTGAAAATAAATGAATGTATGTATATACATATGTATATATGTTTATATATATCTGAATCATTTGCCATACACTTGAAACTAACAGAACTTTGTAAATTGACTATACTCAAATACAAACTAAAAAAATTTAAAAGACATATTGTTAAGCTTTTCCTTTAAAAAAAATGGAATATAGCAATAATGAAATAAAATATCAGGACTTGATAATGTAAGCAAACCTCATTTTACTGTGATTTACTTTTTTGCACTTCAAACACAGTGAAAAAGTTTTTTGCAAACTTGTGCTGTCAGATGATGATTAACATTTTTATAAAGTATTTTTAATTAAAATGTGTACATTTTTAAGACACAATGTTATTGGACATTTCACAGGGAACAGCATAGTGTAAACATAACTTTTATATTCATTGGGAAACCAAAAAAAAAGTGACTCCCCTTGTTGCGATATTCACTTTATTATTTCAAATCAAACCTACAATACCTTCAAGGTATGCTATAATAAAGAAAAGTTATTGAACTTCTCTAGTATTGAAGAATATGTAAACTAAGCCAGGGTTAATATTTCCACTGCTGAAATTGGCAAAATGTATAGTTTTATACCATCATTGCCAAGTATGAAAAAATGTATATCCCTGTGTGCTCTTGGTTGACTGTCACTTCATATGGTCCTTGAAAGGGATAAAAGAAAAATCCATAGAATTGTCAACCTAGAATTCCACACTCTGAACCTTCATTAAGTCAGACAGGCATACTTTAGATGTGTTACAAAAAAAACAAAGATAAGAACCAACTAATAGTAGAGTGTTAGCACAGATTATATTTGTTGCAATTTGGATTATCTAAATACAAGTTGAAGCTATTCAATTCAAGTTGAAGTCAGTTCTTTTTGGTCTTAAATGTGATGTGGTTGCCATAGAAACTGTTTTTTTCCAAGAAATTCTTTAAAAGAACACCTGTGTCAATAAGCATACATCTGAAATATATAAACTCTTACAACTCCATGTGCTTTAATTTCTATTTTCCTTTAAAGAATAAAGATTAATAATGAGTCTCCTAACTGTATCACTGTAGGTCAAGATGTCTCCATTTATGCAGAATTACATTTTTCATGATTTCCTGGGAAAGCAAAATACAAGTTCAGTACAGATACTTTTGAAATGATAGATTTTTTTCGGTCTGCATAGCAGGGAAGGAAGAGAAAAATGATGGAGGATTTTGAGGAAAGAGGGGTCCTGGAATGCACCCTTGATTAGTGGAAGTATTTTGAAGAAATTTAAAATCCACCTGGCACTCAGGTATAAAAAGCCATGAAGACCGAGCTGCAGCGCTGGCATTTCTCTCTGGTGCCGAGGACTGTAACGACTCACGCTTCATTGCTATGCCAGCCTGTCTCCAGCACAAGCTTCATTAAGGTTAAAACAGACGTAAAAGCAAACTGCAAGGCTAGTATCAGGGAAGTACTGGCAAGTCTCGGTGACCTGTCACGCTGACACAAACCCCAACATGCCCGACTAGAAGCTCCGCAGGAAATGTGTCTAATGACAGGGACCCCGGGATGACGCTATGCAGAAACGAGACTGGGAGTCACTGTCACGCCGCCTCACAGCCTGGAGGCTGACCTTCACAGGCTCTAACGCGATGTGAAGGATGCCCCAGCCACCAGGCTCAGAGCAACAGAATCGGCAAAGCAAGGGACTTCATCGTGTGCATAAAAATGTGTGTGTGGCGGGGGGGGCAGACTGGCACCGTGTTCTCTATATAATTTTCTAGCCATGGCAATTGCACGTATGTTAAATGACAGCGTGGGTGAGTCTAATTCCGCCTTCGTAGAACAACAGCAATAAACATCAAACGCTCACAAATCACTATTTGCGTGTGCTCCAAAGTCAATTTTTCGTGTGTGTAAGCTGCCAGGTTGCAAGCCAAGATTTATCTTAAGGGCTGGATCAGGCTGAGGTTCCCTGGAAATATATTCCTTGTTCCTGTATGTGATGGTATTACACTGCTCTTGGAAGGAGATGCAGTGTGTATGTGTGCAAACACGCGTGTACCTTGAGAGGGGAAGGGATGGACGGCTGCAGAGTGAAAACCGGGGATATTGCTCCATGTTTTCCGTGTTGTTCCTAAATTCCTAGGTAAAGGGATCCTGGGGGAGGAATCCTTGTTGGTAAAACTTTTCTCGAAGATTCAGAGCATAAAAGTTTCTTAGATTGTACTTTTATTTAGGATGGGGAGGAAACCGAGATTTCCTGCCAGCTAAGCCCTCCAAAGCTCTCCTCCATGCCCCCATTCCTGCCCATGTAATGACAGCCCTCAATACTTAAACATAATGTGCTGTTTGAGACCATGAGGTCATGATGACCATGGCAGGGCGTTTCAATCTTAAATTGTTCCTCTGGTTTCAATGTCGTTCCGTTTCAGAATCTCTAAACCTTCCATTTCCCCATCCCAGCTGAAAACAAGGGACACGACTCTCAGAGGTTCATATCGCCCTATGTAATTGCGTGCAAAAATATGCCTGGAATGACCACAGTGTCTAGACTATGCACTAATAGCATGCAAGCCCTGTCAGGAGGTAGGAATCTTTTTTCCCAGGGTTTTGGGTGTTGACTTTCTCTGGAGAAGTACCTGGCCAATGGCCCGAACTGGGTCCAGCATCATTTCAGAACACATGGCAGTCCCTGAGTCCACCATTGCTGCTTCTAGACCCTAGACTAATTACTGCACGTCTTTGTACCTCCACTGATTGATCTGCATATCAGGGCACTAGTAAGATGTCTCTTACAGGATTATTGCAAGCATCAGTTGAGAGTGTAAAAGTGACATAGGTAAAAGATTTCCTCAGGTTTAGTTTATCTGGAAATGGGCTCCTTGAGCTAGTTTATGGAAAAATGGCTTCCCTTCAAATTCATTTTTGAAAAAAACTTTGAAAATTTTTATTTCATATTTACTTTTGAAAAAAAAAGTTCTGTTTGAATTAGGGATGTGGGTGTTTGTTCTTTTCATTTTACCTCTTTAACAATAATTGTCATATAATTTACACAGTTTTGAATGAGACGTGGCAAAGATTTTCAATTCAATTCATTTCAATTGCTCAGTCACGTCCAACTCTTTGTGACCCCATGAACCACAGCATGCCAGGCCTCCCTGTCCTTCACGAACTCCTGGAGTCTACCCAAACCCATGTCCATTAAGTCGGTGATGCCATCCAACCATCTCATCCTCTGTCATCCCTTCTCCTCCTGCCCTCAGTCTTTCCCAGCATCAGGGTCTTTTCAAATGAGTCAGCTCTTCCCATCTGGTGGAAAAGTATTGGAGTTTCAGCTTCAACATAGTCCTTCCAATGAACACCCAGAACTGATCCCCTTTAGGATGGACTGGTTGGATCTCCTTGCAGTCCAAGGGACTCTCAAGAGTCTTCTCCAACACCACACTTCAAAAGCATCAATTCTACGGCACTCAGCTTTCTTTATAGTCCAACTCTCACATTCATACCTGACCACTGGAAAAACCATAGCCTTGACTAGATGGACCTTTGTTGACAAAATAATGTCTCTGTTTTGTTTTGTGTTTTTTTAATTATATTTATTTTTTTCTTTACATTATTGTGTTGGTTTTGCCATACATTGACATGAATCCACCATGGATACACATGTGTTCCCCTTCCAGAACCCCGCTCCCACCTCCCACCCAATTCCATCCCTCTGGGTCATCCCAGTGCATCAGCCCTGAGCACCCTGTATCATGCATCAAACCTGGTCTGGCAATTCATTTCACATATGATAATTTACATGTTTCAATGCCATTCTCCCATATCATCCCACCCTTGCCCTCTCCCATAGAGTCCCAAAGATTGTACTATACATCTGCATCTCTTTTGCTGTCTTGCTCTGCTTTTTAATATGGTGTCTAGGTTGGTCATAACTTTCCTTCCAAGGAGTAAGAATCTTTTAATTTCATGGCTGCAATCACCATATGCAGTGATTTTGGAGCCCCCCAAAATAAAGTCTGACACTGGTTTCACTGTTTCCCCATCTATTTGCCATGAAGTTATGGGACTTGATGCCATGATCTTAGTTTTCTGAATGTTGAGCTTTAAGCCAACTTTTTCACTCTCCTCTTTCACTTTCATCAAGAGGCTTTTCAGTTACTCTTCACTTTCTGCCATAAGGGTGGTGTCATCTGTATATCTGAGGTTATTGATATTTCTCCTGGCAGTCTTGATTCCAGCTTGTGCTTCCTCCAGCCCAGTGTTTCTCATGATGTACTCTGGATATAAGTTAAATAAGCAGGGTGACAATATACAGCCTTGACGTACTCCTTTTCCTATTTGAAACCAGTGTTTTGTTCCATATCCAGTTCTAACTGTTTCTTCCTGACCTGCATACAGGTTTCTCAAGAGGCAGATCAGATGGTCTGGTATTCCCATCTCTTTCAGAATTTTCCACAATTTATCATGATCCACACAGTCAAAGGCTTTGGCATAGTCAATAAAGCAGAAATAGATGTTTTTCTGGAACTCTCTAGCTTTTTCGCGAAGTCTGTATCTTCTCTCTTTCGTGCATGCGTTCTCTTGGGATTCACAAGGGATAGGTTCCAGGATCCCCCATCGGAAGCAAAATCCATGCATACACAAGTCCCTTGTACAGAGTGGTGAGATACAGCTAGTTCTTCATAACTATGGGCTCCACATTTCAATCCACAGTTGGTTCAATCTACGGGTGTGGAACCCACTCATATGAAGGACTTTCTATAACGTTTTATTTCCTGACTCTGACTGCCTTCAGTATTTTGTCTTTCATATTAGTTTTCAGTGGTTTGAACATCATATATTTATTTTTGTTTTCATTTATCCTATTCAGATATCAGTGAATTTTTAGATCTCATTATTATTTTTTATTGTTCATTATTATTGGAAAACTACTGCTGTTATCTCTTCAAAATTCTCCTGTGTTTTATTCACTTTCTCTTCTTTCTCTAGTATTCCAATTACATATATGTTAGACAGTTTAATATTCATTCTATGTGTGTACATTCTCAATCACTTCAGTCGTGTCTAACTCTTTGCAACCCCCTGGGCTGTAGCCCACCAGGCTCCTCTGTCCATGGGATTCTCCAGGCAGGAACACTGGAATGGGTTGTCATTTTCTTCTCCAAGGCATGAAAGTGAAAGGTGAAAGTGAAGTCACTCAGTCGTGTCCAGCTCTTTGCCACCGCATGGACTGCAGCCCACCAGGCTCCTCCGTCCATGGGATTCTCCAGGCAAGAACACTGGAGTGGGCTGCCATTGCCTTCTCTGAACCTATCTCCATATTCAGTGATTTTTTTTGCTTAGCTGGTTTGAGTCACCTGATGAATCTATTAAAGACATTGTTCACCTCTAACTGTATTGCTTTTAATTTCTAATTTGTTTTATTACCTCTTTCTTACAATTTCTTTTCCACTGCTTAAATCTCACCAGTTCTTACATGCTGGCCACCTTTTCTACCAAACCCGTGCACACATCAAATACAACTATGTTAAAAGAGTATCTGGCAGTGGTAGAGATGGCTGTGGGAAATAATAAATTCTCAAGCCTAGACCAAGTGTTCTTCCTCCATAGGCTCTTTGTACCTGGGCTTGGTGGGTGTATTTTTCTCATCCTTCTTGACTTTCCTCTTCAGAGCAGCGTAAGTCTGCCTTGCATCTATGTGTCTCGTATATTCATGAGCTGCCCTTGGTGATGCTATCATCTCAGCTGGTGAAATAAGGAGTGAAAAATAAATTGACTGGAAAAGCTACTGCCCCAAACCCCAGTGGTTCAGTGAGTAAAGAATCTGCCTGCAATGCAGGAGACACAGGAGATGGAAGTTCCATCCCCAGGTCAGGAGATCCCCTGGAGAA
The DNA here is from genome assembly GCA_007570785.1 of Antilocapra americana. NCBI lineage: Eukaryota > Metazoa > Chordata > Mammalia > Artiodactyla > Antilocapridae > Antilocapra > Antilocapra americana. Next base: position 11,996,551 of record ML663573.1, read on the forward strand.
GGAAATGGCAGCCTGCTCCAATATTCTCGCCTGGAAAATCCTATGGATTTTCCCATGGCTACAGTCCATGGGATCACAAAGAATCAGACATGACTGGGTGACTAAGCAAGTAAGCACAAAACTAGCATGCACAAAACACCTGTTGGAATTTCACTATGTTATTTTAGACAGAAATTGCACAAAATCTGCTGTACTGCTGATCTCTTTAGGGTAGGATCTTGTCATTTGTCTTTAGAGATTCCCCAATGTCATGTTATAGATTTTGAGATGTTGCCAGTGAAGGTCTGTTTAACTCTGATTCAGAAGATCCTCACACCTTTATAAATCAGGAGGGCAAATGTTTCCTGTATAGAGGCAAATGAGGATATATCCAAGAGTGGGTGTTTTCAGGTATATGGGACCAAAGAAATGTTGCTACCTGATTAATAATGGGGTCCTTCCAACAACAACCACAACTACCATCACAACAATGAGAATGGAACATTTTTCCATTAGTCTGAAGGGAGAAATCTTCCCAAAATCTCTGTGAGGAATTCAGAGGAAAGTTTCCAATATACTGTCCATAACTTCCTATATTGTATCCTCAAGATTCCTCCATAGCATTTCTAATAATTGGGAGAACTCAAATTGGGTTAGAATAAGAGATGCAATAAACTAGAGTCCCCTTCCTAGTAAGTTCTATTCCCTTGAGAGTCATGTAATAACCTATGCCCTCTGTGAAAATACAGGCAAATAATGGAAGGTAATGGAGCCTGCAATAACATGACTGTTCACCTGTTATGCTTTATGAGGCTTATGCTCTATTCCTCCAGATTCTGCAGGGTCTAAAGCTAGCTGATTCATTTAATCAGGACTCGGAAACATAACACTGTTAGTTTCTCCTGGTAACTGCCAGCCACAGATTTACTTTGATGAACTTCAATGCCTCTAAACAATGAATAAAAGGGACAAGGAAGCAGTTCAATGGTACCTGGAGGGTTCTTTATGAGCTAGTTCACAGTCATTACAAGGGTGCATCCATAATGTATAGCAACCATTTGCCATCCTATTGTGCTTTATCTTTCCAATCGTTCTCTTTACAATGAGGACTGTTACACAAGTTAAAGCCCGTTGTTAATTTAGTGCTCAAAATCATTTTTATCCAATTTATTAAAGAGTAACTCAAGGCAAGTATCTTGTTTAGCTAGGTTCTTTTTTGATTGTTTGTTTACTGAGATTCAAACGATCGAAAAAAATCCTTAATTCAAACTTGGGGCTTGCAGTGTGGTTTGCACAAGAGTTTTACAATTGCATCACCACACAGATAACCATGAATCTGAGAGTGGACGAGTGTTCATTTGTAAACAGTCTAGAATGTCTCTTGTCAATAGGACCTGATTATTTCTGTCTTACACAAATATGAAAGGGCCTAAACCGTGTGATTTAGCTTCAAGGTCATCCCCTCACTCCACCAGTAAGACTGGTTATTTGCACATTATTTGTCATCATGGACTTTACACACCTTGAGCTGAATTAAAATTCACCCTCTATAAAGTCATACAATAAAATCAAATCAAAACCATTTCTGCTTTCTATTTTATTTTTGGGAGATACTCAGTGCTAACTCAAACCAACCCACCCAAATTGTTAAGGAAAGAGCATCTCCTATAGATTAAATCCACTTGATGCCATCTAGTTTAGTTATCAATGGAGAGAGATGGTGAAACTGGAGCCAGGATATTAATCAGAATGAATTTCATGTTTTTTTATATACTCTCTCATCAAGGTTTTCACTGTATTAAGGTCTCAATATACATTAAACCCTAAACTAACAAGTAATTTATAAGAACCTCATGTCTTTCCTCAATGCCCTTATTCATGGCATCTTATATGATGCTTTAAAGTTATCTGCATCAATAAAAAGTATGTAAAAAATATGTGCTTGTGTATGCTCTTTCCTCTTGAACATTTGCTGCTAAATTAGTGAATACTATTTTCACTTCAGTGAATGATTATTTGGAATACTCTTTACTTGTAGATATAAATTTTGACTCACCACTTAAATGGTATAAAGATGAAATATATTGTCCTTTATGACTCAAAAAACTAGGAAAATAACATATAACACAGTAAGGCTGATACACAAATACACATATTTTACAAAAATGATGACTTTCACATACAATGTGGCTTATAAAAGTATTTTCATAATTGAATTCAGTTGTCTTGCTAAAAAATTCTCTTATCTGTTTAAAATAGCTTGATATGTGTACCATATATGGGCTAATGCATCCTGGCTTAGGTGGTAAACTCTTCTTCCATTGTATTTGCATTTTGCTGTCACTGTAGCTAAACCCAGACCTCATCCTGACCTCTAGCTCCTTAGTCCTTCTACCTTTCCATGCTTACCATTCTTCCCTTCCCAGTTGGCTTGGAATCATCATCCATCATTACAACCATACTATATCTTCAGCTACTTTGTTCCTTCCTTCTACCATATGATTCACTTGGAAAAATTCCTTTCTAGAACAACTGTAGGGGGACCAGCCATTCTGGTTTCCCTGGGAATTAGAAAGTGCAACAAATCGGGGTGGTTAATCACTCTGAAATCAGCTGCTCAGCCACCCACTTTCTGTGTTCCTCATGTGTTTTCCTTAGTTCTCCCAGCTCATTCCTCAGACTCCTTCTGTTCTTCCTTCTCCAGGTCAAGTCTGATGGGGCCTGCTGATTTCAGCCTTCCTCGGTCCTGCCAAGCCTCTGCTGTCCTTCTGTTGTAGATAGGGGACCTAAACACTGCTTCACACTTCTTAACACTGTAATTTAATTTAAAATTTAGTAGGTGCCTGATTTGCTTGCCTCCAGTCAGCAACACGTGCCAATAACCACATTATTTCCCCAACTAGACATCACTTTTGAGCCTGACTTTTTCTCCATCGTTCCCAAGACTTTCTCTCTCAATTTAATATCAATTTTCATGAGATGATCTGAAAATTAGGCATAAAGGAAGGGAAGAGTCTCAGGGATGCATCTCTATGAATAATTTATAAAATCTTAATGAACATTTGTTGTTCCCATTTTTTTTCTTTCAGTTTTGTTTCTTCCCATTGGGATCAGGAGGCAGCTGAATTTTCGAGCCCTTCAACATCCTGATATTTTGGATTAGCTTTATTTTACTTATTTTCTCGAGAAATTTTTGCCTAAGCTCACCTCTTTCTTTGGAGATAAAAGCAGAAAGTAAAATTAAACTATACCATATTTTGACTCTTGCCAACCATTCCCCTAAACTATACTTCAGTAAGCATATGGGTTGCTTTTCAAGTTTTTATAAGGGACATATTATCAAATGTTTTATCACAGCATATAAAAAGTCCTCTCTTTCCAACCCAAATTGGTTTCCTCATGGTCTTCCTTTTGACCACCAGTGTGAGAAAAAATGGGAAAGTGTTAGTTGCTCTGCTGTGTCCTACTTCTCTGTCCATGGAATTTTCTAGGCAAGAACACTGGAGTGGGTTGCCAGTTTCTCCTCCAGGGGCTCTTCCTGACTCAGGAATTGAACCCAGGTCTTTTGTATTGCAGGTGGATTCTTTACCATCTGAGCCACCAGATCTGACCACTAAAATTATTTCTATTATGTGGCATTTCACTTCAAGGTACCTCTTTCTTCACTCTTTGTTAAAATTAAAGAGTTAAGTTGAGTGAAAGAGAATAATTAGGTTAAGAATAATTAAGTGGAAGGGAATCTATCATATATAGTATCTGTGTTTATAGTCATCTCAGACATGTTATCCATCCAATAATAGAAGGTAAATGGAGAAGACATAACTGTTTCTTTATTCCTTAGCCTGGGAATATTTCACATCACTTCCACTTACCCTCCATGGCTGAGAACCAGCCATATGGCCATATCTGAGTGGAGAAGTAGAAAGTGTTTTCTTCCAGTGGACAGCCAATCCTGACTGATAATGCAAACCTCCAGGAGGTGAAACACAGTCAAAATCCACCAAACTGCTTTGATCAGGAATGCATGCCTTGTTTTACAATTGCTCTGTCATCCATCAGAGAAACAACATCCACTTGTACTCACCTTATTTCCTGAAACTGTTAGTTGCTTAGTCTCGTCCGACTCTTTGTGACCCCATTGACTGCAGCCTGCCAGGCTCTTCTGTCCATGGGATGTCTAGTTTTCTCTAATCCCTCAACTCTTCCCCATTTCTAGTGCTGCTATGCATAGTTCGGGCCTTTGAGATAGCGTTTGGTTTATACCACTGAGCTCTGGCCATATTCTTCCCTCCATTCATGGCACCGAGTGGTGTCTCTAAGCCAAAATACCGACTGTTCAGTCAACCCCTCTCCAAAACACGCCAAAGCTTCCCGCGGACCTCAGCTACCTGCCTAGTCCTCTCTCTCCATTCACTCACATAGTCTTCCTCCCAACATTCTCTAGTCACTTTCAGATCCTCGAGCTGAAAATGTCTTGGTTTTTCCTTTTTTTTTCCCACATCTGAGCCTGATGGTGGCTATGTCTTCTGCTTGGCACGTTCCTCTCTCTGCTTTCTGCCAAAGACTTTGCCAGGGTAACGTTTGTAGCCCAACTCTGACAGCACTCATTTTAGGCATCACCTCGCCCAACCTGTTTTCCCTGTCCCAGTTGCAAGTTCCTGGCTATATACTCTTCTTATTTCATCTCACAGTAGCTTTCACTCCCTCAGATTAGCATACAAAAATATGGTAAAATTGCCTGATTACAGTTCAGTGTGGGTTACCCTATGATACTGGAAATTTGTATTTTTTCCCTCTATTTGTAGCTGTGGCCCCTAGTACCCTTTCATGTATACAGTGGATGCTCAGAGAATGCCTCCTGCATTGACTTAAATTTAATCTATATGACACGACGTCTCGGAACACTGCCTCAAATTATTTGCCTATTTGTTACAAGTAGAATAAAATGGCTAAACATGGTCATTGTTTGTACATGCTTAAATTGAAGTTGGTAGGCTGAATTTTATATGAGAAATTTTTCAGTAATATTATCAAAATGAATCAAACACTTTCATAAGCAAATGCAAATTGAGAAAACATACATAGTTTGTGAGAGAAATGTGAAGTTTACCTTGTCATCAGAAAACTAAATCTCTCTGGTATAAAGTGCTTAGCTAATCACAAAACTACAGGAAAAAATGTATTTTAGATAGAATTGACGTATCTGTTTTGAAATCTTGTCAAATTGTTCTTTCTTCTGCAATGCTCACTAAATCTACCCTCGGTAAATACGCATGAATCTGGTGTCACTTATCTTAGGAAGAATAAAGAATGAAGTAAATTATACTAACTATAGTTAAATCTTGGCCATTTATGAAATAAAAATATTTTATTAGAAGTACTAGTAGCTTAGTCTGAAATGTGTATTTCTTTGCAACTTATAAAATTACAAAAATAATTCAAAAATAGATGAAGAACTTTTCATATCAATTTAATTCAACTAAGAGAAGAGATTCTGAATATTCATTGGAAGGACTGATATTGAGGCTGAAGCTTCAGTACTGTGGCCACCTGATGCAAAGAGCTGACTCACTGGAAAAGACCGGATGCTGGAAAAGATTGAAAGCAAAAGTAGAAGAGGGCAGCTGAGGATGAGATGGTTAGATAGCATCACCAACTCGAAGAACATGAATCTGAGCAAATTCTGGGAGATAGTGAAGGACTGGGAGGCCTGGCTTGCTGCAGTCCATAAGGTTGCAAAAAGTTGGATTTAACTTAGCAACTAAACAACAACAAAGAGACTCTTTTAGAATTATATGTAATGAACAAATAGAAAATAACTCATTTTGGAAAAATACCGCCACTTGAAATTACAAACATGTTTTAATATTAATGAAATTTTTTTTTGTTTACTCCTAAGATGTATTTTTAATAACACTGGGAAATAAAACCTTTGCTTTCAGAAACTTGATTGAATAGGAAAATAAAATATCACAACCAGTTCCCAGATCATTCACACATAATGTGAAGAACAGAGACATAAGGTATTCAAGTAGATTAATTAATTTAATTCTTACCAAGAAAGAAGCAAGCATTGAACTTTCTCTAATTGTTACCTTGTAGAGAAAAGGACCGACCTCAGCTTGTGGTCAGGGTTGGGGAGGCCAGCCCAAGGTCACTCACCTGGTGAATCTGGAGTCAGGACTTGGACCCACACAGTTAGATCCCAGAGTCCACCTTCATGTCCTATACAGAGAGGGCTGATAAAAAGTCCACATTTTCCTAAAATGAACAAGAGACTGTAAGTGTCAATGATTAGGTGTGCATTTATTAATGCGCACACAGGTTTTGACTACTCTCCTCTACCGAGTTCTCTCTCTCATGAAAGTGAAAGTGAAAGTGGCTCAGTCGTGTCTGACTCTTTGCAACCCCATGAACTATGGAGTCCATGGAATTCTCCAGGCCAGAATACTGGAGTGGGTAGGCTTTCCGTTCTCCAGGGGATCTTCTCAATTCTCGAACCCAGGTCTCCTGCATTGCAGATGGATTCTTTACCAGCTAAGCCACAAGGGAAGCCCAAGAATACTGGAGTGGGTAACCTTTCCCTTTGCCAAGGGATCTTCCCGACCCTGGAATCGAACCAGAGTCTCCAGCATTGCCGGCAGATTTTTTACCAACTGAGCTATGAGGGAATCAAACTTTATATTTATTTAGAGACAACTTTAGAATTACATGCAGTTTAAAGAAATAAGACAGAGAGACCCTCCCTGCACTTTACCTAGTTTTCACCAGCAGTGGCACCTTGCAAACTCATGGTGAGGTATCACCACGCGGACTTTGATGCCGAGTCAGTGCAGAGAGGTTGCTGCTGCTGCCAGGACTGCCCTGGGCACCCCTCCCACTGCCGCTGGGCTGACAGGCACTGATGCTTCTTGGGCTTTTTGTGTGTATGCATGCACTGTTTCTGTGCTCCTAGCTCCATGCTTTAGGGATATGAGGGAAAAAGGGAACAGAGAACTCACTACTATGTCATTTCTTGGATCCTGAGGTCCCCAGCTCATTTTCCTGCTCTGCACGTTTCAGGTGTCCTTATGTTTGTTTTTTAAGTGTAAGACCTGTGGTACATATTGGAGGAGAAGTAAGGAACATATGTCCACCTTATGGTTTCTAACATGTTTCTCTCCAAGACGAACATCGCTGATTGTTGGCTGGGTTCCTATCTGTCACCAAGGCGGGTGTTGGTTTGCTCAGGCTTCTACAGGAAGTGCTACAGACTGAGTGGCTTAAACCACCCCAAGGTGGTCTCGTGGTTCTGGGCTGGAAATGCAGGATCAAGTTGCCCAGAGGTTGAGGGAAGACTTGGCTCCAGGTTCTCTCCGAGTTCCTGGTGGCCCTTTGTCTGGATGCTCCAGTTTTGACAGGGATTCTCCCCATGTGCATGCCTGTGCCCAAATTTCCCCTTTGTATAAAATGATCAGCCATACTGAACTAGCAGTGGTGGTGGCTTAGTTGCTCAGCCATTGTCTGCCTCTTTGTGACCGCATGGACTGTAGCCCACCAGGTTCCTCCGTCCATGAGATTTTCCAGGCAAGAATACTGCGATAGGTTACCATTTCCTTCTCCAGGAGATCTTCCTGACCCAAGGATTGAACCCACACCTCCTGCTTTGGCAGGCAGATTCTTTACCCCTGAGCCACCAGGGAAGCCTTATTGCATTAGGGTCCACCCTAATTACTTTCTTTCATTGTAATCACCTGTTTAAAGACACTCTTTCCAAATAAGGTCATGTTCTGAGTCACTGGGGATGAGGATTTCGATGTATGAATTCTTAAGGGACACAATTTAGACCACAACCGGGGCCATGTATTTAGAGAGCTTTATTTATGTCTATTGCCTTTAAGAATTATCTGTAAGTCTCCATCTAGACTAGCAGCCCCCGAAGGCAGGGGGCAAGTACACAGTGCTGAACCCTGTCTCCTCCCGTTCCCTGTCTGCTGTGAATCACTACCAAAAAAATAATCTTTTGGAGCACTAGAAATGTCAGTAAAATCCATTCATATTTCAGTGGAAAGCCTTCCACATTTTACTTTGCTTTCATCTCTTTCCAGCATTTTCAGTCTTAGCTTTTCATGACCTCTTTGAGAAGCAACACTGCACAGTGATTGAAAAGCAAGAATCAAGGGCCAGATGGTCTGAGCTAAAACCCAGAATATGCTCATCAGCTATGAAACTATGGGCATGTTATTTAAAAATCTGCCCCCATACTCATCTGCAGAGCAGAAAAAATGATGGGACTATCATGGTACAGTTATCATGAGGATCATGTAATAACTGCCCAATATCCAAGTAGCCAGCCCAGGAAAACTATATATATATTGTTTGAAATACAATATGAAAATCCATAATATAAAGATATAACATGTTAGTCTCTCAGTCATGCTCAACTCTTTGTGACCCCATGGTTTGTATCCCACCAGGCTCCTCTGTTCATGGAATTTTCCAGGCAAGAATACATGAGTGGGCTGCCATTTCCTCCTTCCTCCAGGGGATCTTTGTGACTCATGGCTCAAATCTGTATTTCCTGCGTCTCCTGCATTGTAGGCACATTCTTTACCCATTATTATTATATATGTGTTATTACACAAAGTACTTCACTTTTTATTTCTTTTGCTGTTCATTTGACTATCTTTTTCCAAAGGGAGTAGAGACTTAAGGTTTGTATCTTGGATATTTTACATTATTAGCTTCTAGGTCTTCTTTTTTTCTTATTCTGTGAAGGATGTTGACATCTTTGTGGGCTGCAGTTAAAGTGCCAACTAGGTTTTCAAAGGTTCTGCAATGCCATCCTGCTGTGAGCTATCCAACAGTCAGCCTGGGATCTGGCTGAAAGTTTACCCTTTAGCTAGTTCTTGGCATCTTTTCCTGGAAGCTCTTCCCTGCCCTTGCCCCTGCCTGGGACAGCCCAGTGGCTGAGGCATGCGCAAGAGAAAATGAAAAGGAAACTATCTTCACTGATCCACATGACTGTATATACTGCTCAAAATTCTCCATACTGGCATGTGCATGCTGCAAAGGTGTTGTGGAGGAAATAAATGAGAGTTAAAGGAGGTGTGTATTTATTCCATAGACTCCGATCACAGTAGCTCTTTTAATTTGTCATTTATCATTACTACCATTGTCATGTTATTACTCTGATTGAAGCTGATAAAAATGATTACTACTTATATTTTTTCTTTTGTAGATTATGTGCCTTTGCTTTCATAATTCTTCATGTATTATCTGTTCTCCCTTTGTGAATTCTTTCTGTCTTGTGTTAAAAATAACAATGCTTTGTCACATACATTGAACCAGAAGAATTGCCCCTGCCCTTTTTAAAGACCAAGTCCTCCTCCCTTTGCTTTGAACCCCTATTTGCTGTAGTCTTACTCGTGAATTTTCATTTATCATTTTACTATTCCTTCTCTTACCATCAATTTCACATTCAGTCTTTTGGCCGAAAAGCCTACCAGAGTATATTAACAAGAGAAATCTGCTCTTATGTCCACTTCTGTCTCAAGAAATCTCCCCACAGCTCTATCCTTTTCACAGCAAAAAATGAAAAAGATGGAAAGAGCCTGTAGTTGCCTCCTTTACACCTTCCATTCCTCTTATAACACTTGAATCTTCCTAGCCTTCGCTCCACTCCACTAAAAATGCTCTTGCCAAGGTTAAGACTCCCCTTGTTACAACGTTCAGGGTCGCTTTTCACCTCACTCAATCACTTTGAGCACATTCATCTGAGCTTCACTGACAACATTTACTTGAGTTGCTGCCCCTGCTGAGATGCCTTTGCTGCATCTTCTCCCCCCTTCCTCTCAGCGTTGGAGCACCTCTCAGCGCCATCTTTGCCATGTTCTACTCTCTTACATTAATGATCAAAATCCTCGGCAAACTAGGGGAGCCCTTCTCAATCTGAGAAGGGTGATCGATACAAGTCCTACATACAGCAGTATGCATAGTGGTGAAAGACTGAATGCTTTGCGCCTAAGCTGTGAAACAACCATGGGCGTCCGCTTATAAAGTCTATCCTGCACATTATTGGAAGTGCTAGCCAGTGCAGTGAGGCAAAAAGAAAACCAAAAGTCATGTTGAGTGGAAAGAGGGAAATAAAAATGTTTTATTTGCAGCCACAATGATTGTCAGTATTCACAAACTACTGGAACTAAGAAATGAGTTGAGGAGCACACAGACCATAAGCTAAACTTTCAAAAAATCATAGTAGCCACAAACAATCTTAAATTAAAATTTTAAAGTGTCACTTAAAGTAGACCAAGCATCATGAAATCCTTTGTATAAATCTTTCAAATTGTTTAAACGATTTGTATCTGAGAAACCGAAAGCTACAAAAGACTGATGAAATAAATCAAAGAAGATTTAAAGAAATGGAGAAATATATCACATTAATTGATTAAAAGCCTCAGTATCATAACAGCATCAATTCCTTAAAAATGTATCAACAGATTGGACTCAATTTCCAATGTATATTAGTAAATTTTAATAGAAATTACCAAAGATTCTAAAATTTACACAGATGTAAGAAGAAATTAGAATCACCAATTCTGTAAGAGAAGAACAAAGTTTGATAACTCTATCTGATTTAAATATAAGTTCACAATAGATAACGTGAACAGCACTGACAATCGTCATTTTTGTGCTTAAAAAGATACTCCGCTATAATAGATAGTGAGAAAATACATTATGGCGATGATGGCAGTGAGCGGAAATAATACTCCCACTGGGTTTTATCGTCTGGAAGAGAGGGAAGAATTGATGATTATCAGACAGAAGAAATAACTGCAATAGTAGAACCCTGAGCCAACTGACATCATGCAGTGGCGAAATGGACATTTGTAATCTCTCCAAAACTAAGGTTTCCCCTGACCCATTGTGGAGTAACAATGGAGTTGGTGGGGGTTGACCTTACCTGCCTGATTCAAGGTGAAATTTCACGGTCTAAGCTACACAGGAGAAGCCCATCGACCACTCTTATGGTTACTGTGTCGGGAGCCCAGGCCTAAACACAGGGTATTTTTTAATAACATCTGTTGATTAAAGACCCACATAATCAGCCCAAAGCTAAGGGGTCAAGTCTGGATGATTATGGGAGAGGTACACCCCTTGAAAGTGAACAGAGAAGTGGGTAGCCCATGAGACTGGAGATAGCCCTGCTGTGGCATGAAAGAAGCCATCCTAGGATGGGGCAACCACCGTCAGGGGAATTTAAGAGAGGAGCAGTGACTTTAGGGAATCAGATAGAAATGGAGAAGCTCAGGTCACACCGTTCATCAAAGTTGTTCTCACTTGCAACATTGGAGTGTGAGTCAATAAACTCTCTTTTCAATTCGAGATGACTTCATGTGGTTGTTCTATTACCCAACTTTCCCCTCAGACACGCGCCCATCCCCCCAACAGTGAATGCAGATGGCTGTCTCTGGACACGCATTGTCATAGGTTCGGTGAGTGTTACCACAGACTGGCGAGAAGGTTTCTAGGGAGCAAAATGTCTTACTCTTTTATGCCTAAGGCATAGAGCCTGTGCAGTTTATGGGCGGATAGGCAGGGTGTCAAGTCGTGTTAAAATTAGGAAAACCAGTCTAAAAAGATTCCTTGGGTAAATGAGAAACACTGCTTCACAGGAACACAAACATACTCTTTCCTTTGTGACAGGAGTGAAGGCAGAGATTGAGAGCAAAGAAATACGCTGCGGATGGTAGATTTGAGTAAGAGGAGTTCGAGAATATTGTCTCTGCTTCCTCTGTGAAGAATGACGTGCGATGGCTTTCCAGACGGCAGCCTGGAGAAGATCAGGGTTAGGGTCCAAGGAGGAGACAAGGTCAGCGCCACCTCACGGCCCGCTATGGGCTGCAGAAACTCGGTGGGCAGGACCGACGGGCTCAAACTGGGGCAAGTTCGTGGCTGTGGAGACTCTGCACCCCGCTGCGGACCAAGACCACTGCTCAGACCCACAGCACACAGGCTGTTGGCAACATGCGTATCTTCCAGAGCTCTGCCATTCTTGTAAAAGTGTTTACTGAGTTTAGCCCCCTACTAGGAAATTTACTAAAGTCTGTAATTTATTTCCTTGTTAAATTTAAGTACCTGAATTCTCATTGACAGGCAGTAATGACTATAATTAAAGGCACTACCATTTAGCAACAGATGCCTTCATTGACAATGGAGTTGTAAACACAATCCCAGGTAATGATTTCATCTTTATGAGCTAGAATATAGATCTATATTTATGGATATGGTAATGTCAGACATACATGTGAAATGATATGCAGTAAGAAAATAAAAGCAAATGATTATTTTCTGTCAAGGGTATATACAACATACTTAGAAAAGAGTATCATTTTTTGAAGTTCATTATCTAGGAGTCCATACATTGTGGAGAACAAGTGTATCATTGAGAAAAGCCACATGTATTTGTGAAGTTATCACATTTATGGTCTCTGTTTTCCATGGACAGATGGAGTAAAATCTGATCTTTGCCTTTGATGTTTGTTTTCATTTTTCTTCCAGGAGAACAGAAAAGGTTTTGAGACATTTTTTTTTAAATATTTTACTCTTATGAAAAAGCAAAAAAGAAACAAAAAAAAAATAAGCCCCCAAAATGACATGCTTTAAAATAAATTGCAAAAGCAAGACAGATTTGCAAGATATGAAGTGGCCACATTTTTCCTAATTTTAAAGCTAAATTTTAAAGCAAAATTCTTAGTAAAATAAGTTCAGGGCAATATGTACATTTTCCAATATCTAGAAACCCACACAAATAAGCACATTATCATTTCTTTCTTGCCACCAACTAAAGACGGAACTATTTTGAGCCCCTCTCACAGGGCACTTGCTTGCTTTCCACCCCCAAGGATCCGTGTGTCAACAGCTCCATCTCAGCACACTTGTCCCTCTCTCCCTCCTGTTCAATATGCTCCACCTGGCGCAGAGCACAGTTCCCACTGTCATCAGCAAGCAGGTGGCACCTAACTTCTCAGTAAGAATATACTTTAGAATAGTGCACTCTATGCCACTTACTTGACCAGTATTAGCTTATATTGAACAATGTACAACTTGGCCTCAGAGTCTTCAACAATGTAGAAACTACCCAGTGAATTTTTTGTTGCTGCATTTTAAAGTAGAAAATAAAAGGCCAAGTGGATGTATGCAGATAGATGGAAATAAATTTTTATCATCAATTCTCTCTCAAGACATCATTTCTTTTCTTTTTTTTTTTTTTCTTTTTTGGTCTTTCACCTAGAAGAGAGACTAGACTAGAATCTAGACACTAAGGACACAGTCCTTTGAATCTTTTCCTTAGTGGGCTGGGGAAGAAAAAAGTGAAAGGACAGAGAAAATGAGAATCAGTACTTATTTCCTGTGCTCCTTGATCACACCATACTCGCTCTTTCAGTAGACAGCCATTTCAGTGGGTGCTTGCAACCTTACCAAGCAACGCCCTAATTATTCTCCTTTTTCCAGTTATGTTCCCTGTAACAATGCCTCACCATGATGTCAGAATTTCTGCTTACATATCTAATCTTGATTATTAGCAGTATTAGCATACTGCTCTCATCGGTAGCAAAGGAGAGACACTGGAGCTTCTGTTTCTCCTAGTAAGTATTTTAATCATAAAGACCTCACCCACAGCAAAAATGCTTATTCTCTGATTTCCCTAAAAAGAAATAATTTGAGGACACAACACACTCAAAATTCTTATTCTGTGCTTTCTCTTTTAAAAAAGCAATTTGAGAATTTATCATGTTATCTACTACAGGTAGACAAATGAACATTTAATATTATCTCAAGATTTAGGGCTTCCCACGTGGCTCAGTGGTAAACAATCCATCTGCCAATGCAGGAGACAAGGGTTCCATCCCTAGGCCAGGAAGATCCCCTGGAGGAGGGTATGGCAACCCACTCCAGTACTCTTGCCTGGAGAATCCTATGGACAGAGGAGCCTGGCTGGCTACAGTCCATGGGATTGCAGAGTCAGACACAACTGAGCAGGCACACACACACACCACATTTTGTACTAAGTGCTAAAATCTGTACAATTCCTCCCCCACCCAATTCCAAAGGCAGGTGTTTTTATACTTGAAAGTGATTCTTTCTCTGCTGATTTCCAGAATCAGAACTTCCAAGGGAAAAGAGTTACATTTGTATCATGAAATGTTGACTGAGAAAAGAGGTACAGGGACAAGCTCAGGGTTAGTCCAAACTGATCATTCTCTCTGCCCTATTGATGCTACCCTGGTACATGACCAGGGACCTAAAATAAGGTTTCCACATTATCTCTGTTTTAATATAAGGACATTTATTTCTCATTATTTACACTATTTAAAATTGAACAAATGTCCAATGGTAAGAGATTGAATAAATATATCGTAGTACAGTTATAGATAGAATATCACACATTGGTTCCAAAATCTTACATATTTATAGATTATTAGATTACTTGGGAAATATTCAATACCTTAGTTTAAATTGTGATCAAAACTTTACATAGAAGATGAGCACTATTCAAGTGTGCATACATGAGTGTGCGCACACACACACACACACACACACACACACACACACACACACACACACACACGCAGTTCTATGCATGTGCGTAAAGCATTTGCCCATGCTCTGGACACGGGGAAATCATCTCATTTTACATGCAAAGGGTAATCAAGATCAGATGCGTTAGCAAAAAGACTGACATGATGGTGAGGCGTTTATACAGAGAACATACTGCAGAAAGGGGAGTAATTAGGATGCTACTCAATAGATGGGCTTTTTTTCTTTTCTTTTTTGAGGGGAAAGGATTGAACTGAGGCACTAGGGGAATGGAGATGGTAAAAACAGAAAAGGAGTCGAAAGGGAAAGCGGCATGCCCGCATCACCTCAGATGACAAGCGCTCAGCATCTACATCTTTGGTTTACCTGTAAGTATGTACCACCTTGAGAGGCACAACTCTAGACGACTGTGTGACAGTTCAAACTTTGCAAAACTAGCTCCCAGGTCCCAGCTCATGGAAAGGAAGTGTCTAAGGGCGGCTCGAAGCCAACTCTTTGTTCCTTCAGCTGCTGGCATGGTCCTTGGTCCTCGGTAAACAGCAGATAGTGATCGATGCAGTTGACTTATAACCCTCTGGGGGAGTGAAGGTGAAGTTTTCTGCTCTTGTCCCTGACAAGCAGATGTTCTTTGCATTCCCTCAAAGACAGCTTCCCGCAGTCTCTTTTATACAGGTTCCGGTGCGTGTCATTTCTGTGTTTGATCGACTAAGGCTCAATATTTACACTGATACCTTAAACCAACCCTAAGACACACAGCACTTAAAATGGGGACAAACATGCTTTGGGAGAAGGGGAGCAAGGGATGTCCCCAAAGAACCTATTAGTTGCTGAGAATCCAATACTGGTTGGCACTTCAGCTAAATTTTTGCTAGTTCCTTCCTGCGTTTACTTCACAAAGACCAGCTGCCTCTGGAGGATGGAGAGGATGATCAACATGCGTCTCTCCCCTGCCTAGCGCTGGT
The DNA here is from genome assembly GCA_007570785.1 of Antilocapra americana. Taxonomy (NCBI): domain Eukaryota; kingdom Metazoa; phylum Chordata; class Mammalia; order Artiodactyla; family Antilocapridae; genus Antilocapra; species Antilocapra americana. The sequence continues at coordinate 12,012,072 of ML663573.1, forward strand.
CCAGGAACGTTCGCAGCGGTCGAGCGGAACACTTCGCTTGGCCCGACTTAAAAGCTGTCGAATCTGACTGGTGCCCTGAGATGCCCCGTGAAAATGCTCCGCCGCGCTGGCACTCGCTGAAAGCGGAGACCTCAGACGCCAGAGCCAAGAGGCGGGAAGCGCGGGCGCAGGGCCGCGGGCTGACCGAGCCGGGGCGGCGCGGCCGGAGGCCCGGAGGCCGGAGCGGGGGCCAGGGCCGGCGGCCAGGCTGGACCGGATGGACGGAGGGCGCTTCGGACGGCAGCGCCCGGGGCCCCGGAGCCCGGGTTGAATGAGTGGCTCCATCTCTGTCCCAAAGAAAAGCTTGTATAGTGATTCTTTCACTAACTTTAAGCAACAGATAGATACAAAAAAAAAAAATATTTGTTTCTTAGTTTAATGGTGGTCCTATTTTAAAAGCTATATATAATAGAAATGTTGAAAAGCATAATATATAATGGAAAATTGGAATACATAATAGAAAATGTGAAAATACAAAAACAGTGAGAGAAGGCAAGGACAAATTATAAGATCGCCACCTTATGGCGATCGATGTAAACATTTTGGAGTGGGCTGATACAATTTTGTGTGCACGTGTGTCAAAAATGCGTAAGGTTATACAATAAGTAGTATTTATATTCTTCACGTTTTCATTTGACATTCTATTGAAAGATTTTTGAAATAATCTTATAAGTTATTTATATTGGCTCCATAAACTAAAATAATATGAATGCCTATTATTTATTTAAATAATTATTTATTTTTATACTTTTGGATGATTTTTAATATTTTCTTACTTTCAAAAGTGAGACCAAAGTTGCTTAAAGATAACTGTTGGACTACATCTATAATTATTTACATAGTATTAATACCTAGAAGTTAAAATTATGGGATATAACATTGTTAAGAATAAATACTTGAATGACAATGTAATGGCAGGTCAGGGCATAGTCTCTGGAGTAGACAGACACATTTCCAAACTCTTGTTCTGATACTTACTTGCTGCATGAAAGTGGACAGGTTCCATTTTGTTTTTTCTCATAAGTGCATAGGACATAAACAGTTTTGCCTTATAGGATCATTACACAAAATAAATAATACAATACAAATTATCATTTGATAAAAAGCCACTCAAGATGTAAGCACTAAATATAATTACTGTATCTATTATTAAATAAAATGATGTCCTTTGACAAATATGCTATGATTCCCAAATCTGACTTGGATTCCCGCATTTCATATTTAACATGAAATTCCTTTTGAGAGTTTAAAATTCTTCTTATAGAATGCATCAGAGGATAAATTGATTTAGCTGATTTAATTTGCTGTGTGTTCTGTTTCTAAATTGGCTTAAAGCCTTTGCTTAGTAGCTGAGAAGGTAAATGTGGCATACTAACAATAATACAATTGCTTTGAGTATAGTTAAAAGAATAAGGAATAATTGTTCTGAGTTCTGTAAATACTGAGTTCTTAGGTCAAAATATGACTGAACAGCAGCAACAACTTACACAATTAATAAAAGAAAAATTTAAAAAGCAGTTCATCTTCCTTTTCAGTTCAGTTCAGTCGCTCAGTCTTTCCCAATCTATGACCCCAGGGACAGCAGCACACCAGGGTACCCTGTCCATCACCAGCTCTCAAAGTTTACTCAATGTTGATTGAGTCGGTGATGCCATCCAACCATCTCATCCTCTGTTGTCCCCTTCTCCTCCTGCCTTCAGTCTTTCCCAGCATCAGGGTCTTTTCCAAGGAGTCAGTTCTTCGCATCAGGTGGCCAAAGTATTGGAGTTTCAGCTTCATCATCAGTCCTTCCAATGACTATTCAGGACTGATTTCTTTTATGATGGACTGGTTTGATCTCCTTACAGTGCAAGTCTCAAGAGTCTTCTCCAGCACCCCAGTTCAAAAGCATTAATTCTTTGGCACTCACCTTTCTTTATGGTACAACTCTCACATCCATACATGACTACTGGAAAAACCATAGCTTTGACTATCTGGACATTTGTCGAAAAATAATGTCTCGGCTTTTTAATATGCTATCTAGGCTGGTCATAGCTTTTCTTCCAAGGAGCAAGCATCTTTTAATTTCATGGCTGCAGTCACCATCTGCAGTGATTTTGGAGCCACAAAAAATAAAGTCTATCACTGTTTCTGTTGTTTCCCCATGGATTTGCCATGAAGTGATGGGACCCAATGCCATGATCTTAGTTTTCTGAATGTGGAATTTTAAGCCAACTTTTTCACTCTCCTCTTTCACTTTCATCAAGAGGCTCTTTAGTTCCTCTTCACTTTCTGCCATAAGGCTGGTGTCATCTGCATATCTGAGGTTACTGATATTTCTCCCAGCAATCTTGATTCCAACTTGTGCTTCACCCAGCCCAGCATTTCATATGATGGTCTCTGCATATAAGTTAAGTAAGCAGGGTTATAATATACAGCCTTCATGTACTCCTTTCCCAATTTGAAACCGGTCCATTGTTTCATGTCTGATTTTAATTGTTGCGTCTTGACCAGCATATAGATTTCTCAGGAGGCAGGTCAGGTGGTCTGGAATTCCCATCTCTCTCTCTTTATTTTTTTTACATTTTATTTATTTACTTATTTTAATTGGAGGCTAATCCACAATTTGTTGTGATCCACACAGTCAAAGGCTTTGGCATAGTCAATAAAGCAGAAGTAGATGTTTTTCTGGAATTCTCTTGCTTTTTCTATGATCCAACAGATGTTGGCAATTTGATCTCTGATTCCTCTGCCTTTTCTAAATCTAGCTCAAACATCTTCCTTTTGCTTATTATTAAATCAGAGCTTTATTTTATTGATACCTCTATTTTGAATAGTAATAATACTAAGTTATTCTATTAAAGACCAACTGTGTGTCAGGCAATTTAAATTTATTATTTTACATGATGATTATTGTCAGTTAGATAATAATTAACACAGTCAGCATTATTAAGCAGAGACCTATAATTTTCATTTAAGTTTGAGACTGAGAGTTAAATGAAGAAAAGAAAAGAATGTCAGTCTAATATTTTTGTGTTCTTTGTGAGCAACAACAATACTGGGCTTCCAAAATCAAGGGTGCTCCGCAAGACACAAGGCTCAGGAGACCAACGGACACAACCCTGAGAGGTTTCGATGGAAACAGCCTACAAATGCTGTCTATCAAGACTGCAGTAAAGAGAGCTTTGCCACCTTTCTAATGATGTTACCAATACCATTAAGACTTTCACCAAAAATGCCAGGGTTTAAAGAACATCTGATTATATTTTCAAATAAGAAACTGGAACTTCCTATGCGTGCCTCAACAACCAGAGCCTTGAACAAGCTGCACCATCAGTCAGCTCAGTCTCTCAGTCGTGTCCGACTCTGCAATCCAATGGACTGCAGCACGCCAGGCCTCCCTGTCCATTGCCAACTCCTGGAGCTTGCTCAAATTCACGTCCATTGAGTCAGTTATGCCAGCCAACTATCTCATCCTCTGTCAGCCCTTTTTCCTTCTCCCTTCAGTCTTTCCCAGCATCAGGGTCCTTTCCAATGAGTCATCTCTTCACATCAGGTGGCCAAAGTATTGGAATTTCAGCTTTAGCATCAGTCCTTCCAATGAATATTCAGCACTGATCTTTTTTAGGATGGACTGGTTTGATCTCCTTGCAGTCCATGGGACCCTCAAGAGTCTTCTCCAGCACCACAGTTCAAAAGCATCAGTTATTTGGTGCACAGTCATCCAAGTTATTAATAATAAATAAGAGTGCATGTGGGTCCTATCTCTGCTTCTCCAAAGTCCAGTAGCTTTTTGGTCCACTCCAGTGGATGCTCACCCACTGGAAACTACCCTGGGTAAGGTCACTGGTGACTTCGTCTGGACACTTTTCAGTACCTTATTAGTCATTAGTGAAGTCGCTCAGTCGTGCACAACTCTTTGCAACCCCCATGGACTATACCCTGCCAGGCTTTTCAACCCATGGGATTTCCCAGGCAAGAATATAGGAATGGGTTGCCATTTCCTTCTCCAGAGTATCTTCCTGTCCCAGGGATCGAACCCAGGTCTCCCACACTGTAGACAGACGCTTTACCATCTGAGCCACGAAGGAAGTCCTAGCTGGATAGAAAGTACTTTCTTTCTGGAAACCCTTTTCTCTTGACCCTCAGGATGCCACAGCGCTAGCATTCCTCATTCCTCTGTAACAGCTTTTTGTCAGTTTGTCCTTCTTTAGTACCAGCTCATTTTAGGTCTCTTTCCAACACCCCTGTTCTTCTGGCTCTTGTCTAGATTCTGCAACTTGAACTCAGTTGTGGCACATCATCTTGCCCTGGTGGATCTCAAAGTGCCTCTCCACCTCACACCTCCAGATCTACCAACTTGCTTAGGTGTTTCCAACGATCTAACAAGTATTGCAAAAGGTAAACAAATCCTCACACTTTATCAACTGAAAATTTGCTCCTTCAATGGTGCTTCTAGCAGAAATCATTCCTGGAAATTCTGTCTCCCTCCCTCTCCTGAAGGCAAATCTTTCATGCCTTTCTCTAAAAATGTAACTGGAAGCTATCCACATGGCTTAATAACAGCTGACAATACAGAGTCAAATCTTTAATGGACTGATGCAATAGTCATTAACTGGCCCCCTCTTCCATTCTTGTTCCTAATCACTCCATTCTCTGCAACCCAATCAGAATGATCCCTGCAATATGCAAAACATAATAGGCACCATATAAAATTTCTTCAGCCTAAAACAACACTTAGGATATAATCAGAAATTCAACTAACATCTACAAGGCTTTACATAATCTAAGCCCTTATAATCTGGTCAACATCATTGGATGCTTCTCAGAGTCTCTCTCTCTCTCAACTTGATTCTACAGTACCACTACTTTGGAAATTCATATCTAACGTGCATGTCCTTTTTCAGAAATTCTTTGTATATGCTAAAACTCTTTGTTTTCCCAGATTTTCACTTGTAGTGTTTCCTCTGTACCTGAAATGCAATAATGCTTTCCCATCACTGTTCAGTTAATAAACCCAGTCTTCATTTATATAGATAGATAGATGTGTGTATATATCTGCAGGCCATAGGTACCCAGAGTTTTAAAAAATGTTACTGTGTAAAACAGTGTTCTTGTCGGTTTTCCATGCCTTCAAGGAAGCAAGAAATCTAGAACCAGAAGTCAGAGCACATGCCAAGCATTTGAGGAATGGTTGTGTGTGTGTTCAGTCACTTCAGTCGTGTCCAACTCATTCTTGTGTGGAGAATCCCATGGACGGAGGAACCTGGTGGGCTACATTCCATAGGGGTCACAGAAACTCGGGCACGACTCAAGTGACTTAGCACACATGCATAGTTCAGTTCAGTCACTCAGTCACGTCTGACTCTTTGCGACCCCATGGGCTGCCAAACACCAGGCTTCCTTGTCCATCGCCAACACCTGGAGCTTGCTCAAACTCATGGCCACAGAATCGGTGATGTCATCCAGGCATCTCATCCTCTGTCGTCCCCTTTCCTCCTGCCTTCAATCTTTCCCAGCATTAGGATCTTTTCCAGTGAGTCAGCTCTCTGCATCAAGTGCCCAAAGTATTGAAGTTTCAGCATCACTCCTTTCAATGAATACTCAGGACTGATCTCCTTTAGGATGGACTGATTTGATCTCCTTGTAGTCCAAGGGACTCTCTCGAGTCTTATCCAACACCACAGTTCAAAAACATCAATTCTTCGGCACTCAGCTTTCTTTATAGTCTGACACTCACACCCCCACATGACTACTGGAAAAACCATGGCTTTGACTAGATGAGCCTTTGTCATCAGCACACATGCATGCATGTTGGCAAATCAATTACATACATAGCCACTTACAGAAACGTCCCTCTTGGTATGGTATTCCAAGGAGTAATAGAGGTATCACCCCCATCTGAGGCTCAGACAAGAAAAGGAATGGATGTATAATGAATAGCAGTGGCAAAATGTCACCAGTAGAAAAGATAGAGAGTGAGTTTTCTCCATCATGGTGCTACGCTTGATTTGAGGTGAATTAAACTAACAGAGCCATGCCCTTGAGAAGTTTACAATCTAAGATCAACAAGGGTAGAGCTGCTGTCTTTGCTGTCTAGAGAAATAAACAGGTTAAAATCTCAGTTGCAGTGAACATCTATGACACAGCTTAAGGGAATTTACAAGGAAGCAAAGCAAGATTGAATTGCTGTATAAAGAGATCAGTCCTCTTCTCTTCTCACTCAGAAATTCATGACTCCCTTTAATCTTCATCTCTGATCCTGACAGCAAAACTGGAGTACCTTAAAGGCAAATACTTCTCATCCACTAAGAGAAACCAGTTGTCCTTTTGGAATCATGGTGGTCCTATAAAACACATCTGGATCTTACCACATTCAATTGCTATAAAGACTGACTTGGGTGAAAACGTCAGAAACCTAGGCAACTAACCATGATGCCAGTGATGATAAATTCTGCCATGTGCACCTGAAACTCTGCTCCAAAAAGCAAAGTGGAGAAGAGGTGGGAGGAGCCATGGATTCCCTTCAGCTACCATATTTGATGCATCACTTGAAACAAAAGCTACTTAGGAGGGTAAGCTAAGAGTAACAATTTAATCTCAGTGGACATGAACTTGAGCAAACTCCAGGAGACAGTGGAGGACAGAGGAGCCTGGCATGCTACAGTCCATGGAGCTGCAAAGAATCAGACACAACTTAGCAACTGAACAAGAATTTAAGCACTGCTATTAGACCATTTTATGGAGGACAAAATTATTTCCAATATCCAGTCAGTTTAAACAATGTTTAATATGGAACCAATTCACAGTAGAAAAGAAACATTTTATTTAGCTTAATATGCAGGTTTTACCCACATATAGTCTTTGAAAAAGTTTTTACAAAGAGAAACATGTGATGCTCATGTTTCTTTATAAACCAGTATTTGTCCCCTCAAAACTGGCAGCTATAACAAGTGGGAAAATTATTCATTGAAAAGTAAAAGAAAATCTCTTAAGGAAAATAAACAGCACAGATCTCATCTCTGCAAAGATGTTTCTCTTATCTCTCCATGCCCAGCCTGTATAGGCATTATTACCCAATTATGTCTCTTAAATTTTTCCCTTGACTCTTATAAAAGACTCCTAGTTTAAATGCAAACATTTTAATTTGATATGCCTTTCTATATTTATCTCATATATTAAAAGGCTTAAAGTACAAACAATACTTACACAAATATCTTATATACTTTCCATGTCCAATGAATATGATGTGGAACACCATTAGCATGAAAAACTGGTCTTCCCTCTCTTTAGGCTCCTGATGACAATTATCACAATCATTTTACTGAATCAAAGTAGACATAACACTGCACTGAATTCCTGGTGTAATTATATTTTTATCTCTCCTTTAAGAAAATGACATTAGGCTATGATGAGATGGTATACAATTTTGTTCACTAATTTCACAATTCATCTGATCATGGTGATGATAGAATTATTTCCCTGGACTGCTTTGTCCCAGGCGCTTTCAGAGTCTTTGATCTTTGATTGTCAGTGAAATTCTCAAGTGCTCATTCATCTTCATCTACCCTTTGATTCTGAGGACTGTGTCTGGACTGCGGCTCCATGGTTTGCGCTGTTTAATCACCGCTTGGTTGCCTGCCTTGCTTTCGACTCATTGCCCTCCTTTACCCTGGCTCCAGCGCTTTCAAAGTGCAAGGCCTCCTAATTGCCTGCATCCTGATCTGGCAGTCAGCTTCCTCCATTTCTGCCCAATCTGTCTCCAACATCGGCATCATCCCTCTTCAAGCATCTTGTCCTGGCAACCCACATCTAGCCATGGTGCTGATGAATGGAGATCTTTGGAGTGTATTTGTCAGCAAGGAAATAACCTAACAAAAAGTTTGCAGCAGAAGTAACAGAGTGGCATGTACAGACTGTACCAGAGGAGGAGAAGCAGGATGTCTACTGTTCATTTTACTCTAAAGAAACCCAGAGTATCTGCATCCCAAATCTGAACAACCTTTCCAGCAAACTCAGAGTGGTAAAGAAAGTTTTTCCTTCAAAGCCCAAAGACAATAATGCTATTGAGGTTTGTCTCAAATGAGTTCAGAAACTGTTGATCATACGAAGTCAAACAGTGGGTTTCTAATAGTTAAACTGGCATCAAGCATTCATTAGTGTATTTGCTGGACTGCATTTAAGCCTTCCCCAGGGGATCTTTCCAATCCATGGGGTCGAACTGTGCCTCATTCTCCTGCATTGTGTAGGTAGGTTCTTTACCACTAGCGCCCTCTGCAAAAAGGCCTAGTAGATTTTTATTAAAAGCCTAGTAGGTCCCCAGTCTGTCTCCAGTCAGAGCACAGTAAGAGTCAATCATCTTCTCTACCCAGAGAACATGTTACTACCATGTCAGATTACTCCCCTTTTTGCCGTGGATGAACTTCTCCAGGAAGCTTGAAAAGCAATTTCTAGTGCTATATTGCACTGAATTTTTATCATAAAAAAGATAAGGGAAATTTTTTATCCTCTTTCAGAAAAGTCTATTACAGCACTCAATGCTGTGATTAGAGAGATGCTGACTTAAATCTTTTGAATATAAAAAGAGAGGAAGGCAGCCTTTGGCCATAATCACTGCTCAGCTGCTTTGGTTAAACAGGAAACTCAGAAAGATTCTTCTCATTTTATTTCTTGGCTCAGGAAAGAAAATCTTTGATCTCGTATACTTGAGCAGACTTCTGGGTGTATTACGGACATTTTCACCTCCCTGTATAAGCCAGAAGGTTTGTGGAGCTGCAAAAAGATAACAAGGAATATTAGAGGAACTTTATATTTCATACCAGGGAAAGAGTTTGGCTAATGATGTGATTTCTGTGTTTCCATCAGAGTCTCATGTACTTTTTCCCTCCTGCACGCCACCCCAGGTGGTAGAATATCTCCTGAGATCTGTTTATTAATAACGTGACCACTTCTATCGAGAAACAATAGCTTCAATTTTATTTCATCAATATTGATTTTTATTCTATAATGTTTGAAAAAGTACTCTGGTTCTACCATTTATAAATGTGGAAACTGTGAAGACCATTCCAAGAAGAATTTAAGAGGAAAGAATTAAGGATAGCGTAGGTGTCCTGCAAAGTTTCCTCTTCATTAGGTAGAAAGATCTATAATAGTTTAATTACACGTATCGCAGATACCCATTTATCAATAGTCTTTTAGAAGCCCTACCTTAAAAAAGATGTTATCCCAGGTAAGAGACAGTACATTGAATGTAATAATGGAACTAATCATTAGGACAATTTTGAGGTTAATCTGCTAAATTAATCACAGTTTGAAATATGGTTTAAAGAGTAGCCAAGACACCTGAAGGCTTCCCTGGTAGCTCAGATAGTATAGAGTCTGCTTGTAATACAGCAGACCCAGGTTTGATCTCTGTGAAAGGAAGACTCCCCGGGAGAAGGGAATGACTACCCCTTCCGGTATTCTGGCCTGGAGAATTCCATGGACAGAGGAGCCTGGTGGGCTGCAGTCCACAGGATCACAAAGAGTCGGACACGACTGATGGATTAACACTTTTAAGACATGGAAATCATTTGTGCTGTTATGCACATACAAAGCATGCAGAGGGCAGGCCTTCAGTTATATTTGTCATGAATGTCCCAAATGCCTAATACAACAGCAAAAACTCAATGATCATTAGCTATATGTTAAGTGAATGAGTTCATTAATTGGCAATTATTTACATCCTGATTGAAACAGGCAAATTGTTTAACCTATAATTGGGGAGAAGTGACTCAATTACTTAACTTAGATGGCAATAAGGTATCCAAGTGAAGCTGAAGAGAGTTTGAAAAAGCTTTTAAGATTTTAGTGCATATGTTTTCAAAATCACAGCTCCAGATGGCTTTCCTGCTAGTTCATTTGGTGAGACCACTATCAAAGAAGATATTACAGCCTCAAGCTCCATTCTGTTCCAGTTTTTGTTTGTTTACATGTGATTGTTTTCTCAGTGCAAAATTAATTCATTTGCACACATATAAATGAGAATCTATAGAAAGATAATAGTAAGAAAATAAAAACCACCCACAATTCCATCAACAAGACTTACCTTCTGCAATTTTATTATTTATTATCATTTGATTTTTTTTTTCAGAAAGAAATCCTACAGGGTACGGTGTTTTGCAATGTGCCTTTTATTTAGCAAAAGTGCAGATTATGAAATACTACTTTACAACAGTTTAACACACCACAAAATATTCCATGAGTGAGTATGCTGTTGTTTTTTAAAACACCTCCTGATAGACACTACAGTTCTCAATTTTCTGATATAATAAATAAATTTCAAAATCTAAAACTGCATCAGACTGTTTCTTCAGGTTGCCTTTATATAGATAGTGTTACTTGGTAGAAAATGTTAATAAATGTTATCGTGTTATTCTCCAGAAAGCTTTCACCAATTTGCCCTCTCCCTGAAAGTCTGTAACACTGCATTTTTCACTTCACTGTTATCAATAATATGCATTATACTTGATATCATCCTCAGTTTGACTAGCCATCTGAACTAGAGTGAACATCAGCAGTGTTTGCCTGTGTTCAGCAGTTTTTCTGCTTCTTCTATGGGGTGATTATTCATATCCCTAAACAACTGCTTCCCTCGGTGTGTGTTTATTTTTCTCATTGATTTGTGAAACGTGTTTAAAACATTAACGATATCAATATTTTGCTTGTTGCATATACAGAAATTATTGTTGAGCATTTTTCCTTCCCAGGTTCTTACGGTAGGCCATTCGCCTGGTAAAGTGTGTGCCTCACAAACGTCAGTGTGTTGTCTTGGCTATAGGACAGTGCCAGCATTGCACAAATAAAAGAGACAGTATCGTGTGCAACACAATCTGAGATAGCCGAGGGCCCACCCCAAAGCGTGAGGTGGGCACTAGGGCCGTCTAAGTGGGCACCTTGGCAGTGAGAACGACCAACAAATTCTTCCACATGCATTGATTCGTTCACCTAACTAAGCACATCGGACCACCACACTGTGCCGGAGAGCACGTCAAACAGGGAGGCGTGCTGTGAACCATCCTTGCTCTATGGAGCTGACATCCTGCCGAGGGTGAGTCTTCACGGTGTCCTTCTGAACTGCACAAGGGTCAATAATCTAGCAAATAAAACAAGCAAACTTTAGAAGTGTATAGAATTAGATTTTTTTTAACACACATGCTACTGGTGAGCTGTATATCCCTAATATATGAGGAAACAGCGCGGTGAACCCTCTAAACACCACAGCTTCGTGCCTCAAATGCTGGCAGAGCACAACCCAGGACAGGAACCTAAGCAGGGTCTGGTGGATGCTTTGGTTGACAAGCTGGCTAGAGTTTAATGGGCTGAATACTAGAGATAGGAGACTGCAAGAGGCAGAGAGAGTGTGAAAGAGATAGACGGATTCAGAGAGAACAGAGCTCTGCAGAGGTCAGGAAGTGGGGCCAAGAGAGAAAAACTCCTGGGGCTTTGCCAAGGGTCCCTCCAACACTTGACCGAGTACTAATCAGTGCACACACTTGAAACACTGTCTCACGGCAAGGACAGAATCATCCAAAAGGGCTAACGTGAACAGAGGAAATATTAAAAGAGAGATCACAGAGAGAGCAGCAAAGTTAAAGATTACAGGCAATTTCTCACTGGAAACAACGGAAGTGAGAGGAGAGTAGGCAGCACCTCTGAACTGTTGGGAGAGACATCTGTCACCCCAGAAAACTAGCTGAAAATCAAGGTGCTTTCAGGCATACTATAAACACTATAGCAATGACTAAAATAAGAAAACACTTTCAGCTAATATATCAACAAGGAGATAAAACAGAATCATACAGACATACTTAAACCAAAAGAAGAGAAGTAAGAAAATGAAAAAAGAAAGGATAAAAGCAGAAAATGACAATTAACTACAACTATGTAATAGTCATTTAAAATCTAAAGGTATAAATATTTCAATTACAAAGCAGAGAGTGCCAGATTGGATGAAAAGTTAAGACCCAATGATATGCTGCCTACAACAAATGCATTTAAACATAAATAAAAATTAATTAAACGGAAAGGATCGAAAAGACATATTAGGCTAACTCCAATCAAAAAGAAATCTGACTGGCTGTATTAATAGCAGAGAAGTGTTTCAGATTAAAGATTACCAGGAAGATGGAAAGTCATTTCACAACAATAAGGGGGTCAATTATTCAAAAAGATGTGGCAGTCCTAAATATGTATACAGCTAATGAGAGAATGCATTCCACATGAACTATTTAGGAAAATTAAAGAATAAATTCTTCCCAAACCCTTCTAAGACCAAAAATCAGATACCTAATACTAAAACCAGCAAAAGACAGCAAAACAAGGCAAGCTGTCAAATACTCCTCAGAACATAAATACAAGCATTCTTAACAAATTTTTAGTAAAATTAACCCAATGATATATAAAATGAAAAATACATCTTGACTAATTCATAGTTCATAAAAGAATGCAGGGTTGATTTAATATTCAGAAATCAATTAATGTAAACTGCATATTCATAAACCAAAAAAAAAGAGAAATTACATAATGATTTCAATAGGTATAATAAAGGTTTATGCTAAAAATACAGCATCCTTTCCTGGTTGGTACCCTCAGCAAAATAGTAAAATAAGGGAATTTCCTCAACCTGATAAAGGACACCAACAAAAAGCCTGTGCTAAGGATGCTCAGTGCTGAATGGCTGACAAGGGATTTCTCTGGCAACTTCTAGTTCATACTGTGCCGAGTTTCTGGCCATTGCAATCAAGCAAGAGAAAGAAATAGAGGGCATTTACATTAAAAAGAGGGCTTCCCAGGTGGCTCAGATGATAAGAATCTGCCTGCAATGCAGGAAACCAGGGTGTGATCCCTGGGTGGGGAAGATCCGTGGAGAAGGAAATGGCAACCCATTCCAGTATTCTTGCCTGGAGAATCCCATGGGCAGAGGAGCCTGGAAGGCTGCAGTCCATGGGGTTGCAAAGAATCAGACATGACTGAGCAACTAAAACTACTACTGCATTAAAAAGAAGAAGAATCTGTATTCATAGATGACAAGACCATCTGCATAGGCAATCTGATAAAATCTACAAAGAAAGAGCTGGATCTAATAAGTGAGTTTACTAAGTTGACTAGTAGAAAATTAACATAAAAATCAATGTATTTCTATAGACTACCAATATTCAAATAGAAATTTAAATAAATAAAATATCATATTATATACATAGAATAATATGAACATATAAAATATTAAGCAATAATTTTAATGAAAAAATATGGAAGACCTAAACACTGGAAACTACAGAAACTGACTGAGAGAAATCTTTAAAAGACCTAAATAAAATATTCCATGTCTGTGGTCTGGAAGACTCCTTATTGTTAAGATGTCAGTTCTTCCAAAAATGATGAATAGAATCAATACAAACTTAGTCAGACTTCCATAAGAATTTTTTGTCAAAAGGGACAAACAAACAAAAGAACTGTAACAGTATTTAGAATACAAATGCTGGCATACCTGTAAACACAAAGAATGCAATTTTAGCCCTTGGTTTATTTTCTCTGCAGAGTTCATTTGTAAACTAAAAGGCATGTGTACATCTTAGTTACAAAAAGATGAGTGGTATGTAAAGTATAGTAATTAATAAGGCAATATTAATGAATAAAATAATTCCCTAATGTAAAGCCAGCCTTTGGGGAAAGGTAGGAGAGCAAGGATTTAGAAAGCCAAAAAGAAGGGCAGATACAAAATGTCTGTCCATGAAGAAGGGAACCTACAGGTGAACCCAGGGGCTACTCTCAATTTGGGGTTTGAATACAAAGTCTTTTTATTTTCTTCCATCTTGTCTATGAGCTTAACAAAGAATCAAGTCAATTAAATGCCAATATTCATGTTACCAACCACGTGCCAGTCACGTTACAAGTCGAAAGGAACCTAAAATAAGTGAGATAAGAGTAACTCCAACAGAATGCAGGAGCAAGGAAGGGTTTTCCAAGGACAGTAGTTATGACCTACACATGAGTATCCCAGCTTTCCAAGGGACTGTTATTTTTGCCTAACTTTTCAACATTGTCATCAAAGATCCCATTCATGCCACTGACTGTTTACATACACTACACTTATACCATCTTTCCATTTCTATTTTACCTGTTTATCTTAATCTGTAGTAGCTCAAATAACCCAGATACTCAATAAATATTTTCAATCATTGTGTTGAATTCCCCAAGGGCTTCCCTGGTGGCTCAGCTGGTAGAGAATCCGCCTGCAATGCAGGAGACCTGGGTTCAACCCCTGGGTTGGGAAGATCCCCTGGGGAAGGGAAAGGCTGCCCACTCCAGTGTTCTGGCCTGGAGGATTCATGGGCTGTGTAGTCCATGAGGTCGTAAAGAGTCGGACACGACTGAGCGACCTTCACTCACTTTGAATTCACCAAATGACTAAAGGGCTTGCCGACTGATTAGATTGGTCTCCAGTTGAATCGGGATATTCTGTGTTGAATCTGAGCAAAATGGTTATATAGTTGTTTAACCATTCTCAAAATCATGACTGGGAATGGGATTTAGCTTGTGACTATCCTGGATAATTGGAGGAATTACTGAAATGCAAGAGGTCAGCAAACGTGTTTCAAATATTGAATAATTCAAGGGACCCAGACTATGGCATGAAAATCAAGAAATTAAGGCCTCATGAGATTTAGAGGCAAAGGTGACAACAAATATTAGAGACTACAATGTCTTTAGGGATACACTCCTACATCTGGAGCGTATACGGGACATATTTATGAATATACTCTATTACATATGTCCCAGGTGGCTCAGAAGTTCAAGACTCTGCCTGCAATGCACAATACCTGGGTTCAAACTCTGGGTTGGGAAGATCTCCTGGAGAAGGGAATGGCTACCCACTCCAGCATTCTTGAATTCCATAGACAGAGGAGAACTCTGGGGATGGAGGAGCCTGGCTGGCTACAGTCCATGGGGTCACAGAGTTGGATATAACTGAGCAACTCACATACACACGCATGCATGTATATAGGACAAACTTTCAGATGTTCTGTGGACCCAGTGTTTCTGTCCTTATCACAGGCCCTGTGTTCTACCTGCTCACTGGGGTAAGAAACTGCAAAGTGATTCTGAATCATCTCAGACAGGGAGTAAAATACAAAGCCTGGACATCAAGGGAGGACCACAGAACGTCTGTAGGGTGAAAATTGTGTCAAAAAAGTAGATTCAGGGTAAGGAAAATGGCTGTTTTCTTTCTGGACTGCAAAAAAAGGTGTTTTCTTTTATTTTTCCAGTTTTGATCATTAAGTTAATCTACTGGAAAATTAATATATGTTCTATTTTCAAATATAGAAAAATGACCTTTTCAAGTTGTTCACAGCTGCAACTGTAAGAAAATGAAATTAATATCGCTGCTAAATGTGGCCACGAGCTGGAAAAGTGCCAGGGCTTCTATTCAGGACACAAATATCCATTCTTGAAGAAGCGTGTGGGAGCAGCTCAGTCCGTTTTCCAGGACAAGTGAATTTTTTAAATGTCCCCACAGGATCTGAGCACCTGGAGTCTTCACGCGGACCTCAATGGCTGTCGGTGTATGTCTGCACACCTCGGGGCAGGCAGTCTGTCCCGTTCTTGCTCAGTCACCAAGTCGTGTCCAACTCTCTGTGACCCCATGAACTGCAGCATACCAGGCCTCCCTGTCCTTCCTTGTCTCCCGGAATTTGCTCAAACTCTTGTCCATTGAGTCGGTGATGCCATCCGACCATCTCATCCTCTGTTGCCCCCTTCTCCTCCTGCCTTCAATCTTTCCCAGCATCAGAGTCTTTTGCCATGAGTCGGCTCTTTGCAGCAGGTGGCCAAAGTATTGGAGCTTCAGCTTCAGCATCAGTCCTTCCAGTGAACATTCACGGCCGATTTCCTTTAAGATTAACTGATTTCATCTCCTTGCTGTCCAAGGAACTTTCAAGTCTTCTCCAGCATCACAGTTCAAAACCATCAATTCTCTAAGCCCCGGCTTTTTATGACTACCCCTGAAAATCCACTTTGGACATCTCCAGGGCTCCTCAGATTCCACACATCCCCAAATTAAATGCCTAGTTCTCCTTTCCAATCTTGCCCTTCTTCCTGTGGTTCATTCCTGATGTTGGGCAATGCCATTTCCCCAGCGGCCCAAACCAGAAGCCTCGATTTCATCATAATCCCCCCACTTGACTTTAATCTATGAGGCCAAACATCAGCTTTGTCTGTAGGATTCCTTCTCTTTAAAATTTACCTGTGAAGTTCTCTCCCTGCCTTCTTTACCATTATAGATTGAGTTCACCAAGGTAGACACTACGATAAACATTTAAGTGTAAATGCTTTGTCTTGGAAATAGTCCCCATCCCCATCCAGTCAATAGGAGAGTGGCAAAGGGAAGAAAAGGGGACCGACCAATAAAGCATGTACTTTCACAGCATCACTGTTGTAAGTAACTGGAGGTTACTTCACAAAAGCCAAAAAGCCCTGTAAGCACAAAGCCTTTCGCAGTGAAATAAAGAAAGAGTGCCTGCATCAGGTGGGGGCATGGAGGGGCCTGCATCCACCTGCGGCTTCCCTCTGCTCCCACACCCCATGCTGTGAGCCCAGACACAGTGGATGAGGTCCGGTTTCCTCACCCATCCTGGCTGCTGCTCCAAGCCCGTGTGTCACTTCAGACAATCGCATCTGCTTTGGCAGAGTCCAGCCAAGGCTCAGCTCAACAAACGCCTCATCTGTAATACCGCCTCATCCCAGAGGTAAAATTCCACAGACCCTGGAGATGCCTACTTGAAGAGCTAGAATCCTTTTCTACTTGCTTGTCTGTCTCTCCCACAAGGCGTCAGTTCTTTCATTGAAGGGCCAGGGGAGCTTCATCTCGATCCACAGCCCCGGCCCGGCCAGCACCTGCATTGTGCCTTCGTGTTTGGGAGCATAGGGAATCATGGCGTTTGGGAGTAAAGTGGAGGGATTTTGTTTGATCTTAAAGCTTCTAGTGAGGAGTGTGTGTGTGTGTGTGTGTGTGTGTGTGTGTGTGTGTGTGTGTGTG
>ML663573.1:12029176-12124544 GCA_007570785.1 Antilocapra americana
GTGTGTGTGTGTGTGTGTGTGTGTGTGTGTGTGTGTGTGTGTGTGTGTGTGTGTGTGTGCACGCAGATGTCCAGAAGGAAGATAATTAAATGTCTGATGCAATTTAGCACCATTCCTTCCTGTTACTTTTCTGTGTTGCTATCTGAATTGATAGCCTGCATTTGGCTTAAACCCTGTGCTAAGCATTTCTGATGATTTTGGCAAGTTTCCTGATGAAGTACCAGATGTGCAGGTACCAGAATAGGGCCTGCCAGTTTATATCCAGGGAGAAATTAGTGAGCTGATAAAACTCACACCTTTCAAATGACAAAAGCTGGTATTTTAGTTCTTATCAAGGATTTTCAGCCCATGTGTCTATCTACAAAGAGACAGTGAAGACCCATTTAAAAGTAGGACATATAACAAGTAGTTATTATAAACTGAGATATAATGTCTTTGACTTGAAAGTGACTCTGGCTGTGGACCAGATTTCTCACTGCATCCCCATCATCTATGTCCTTTCTCCCGACATATAGTATATTTTTACATCTCCTTCATCACAAACATAGATACTGCTCTCTGCCAAGGAGTCAACGTGATGTTTTTGGAAGCACACACTTTGCGTTGCCAAGAGGCTTGGGGCAGAGAGCACGAAGCGCCTGGTCTGCATCCCCTTTTCCTGCTCTCTTCTCACCAAGCCTGGACCTTTTTCTCCCTGGATGACTCTCCCATGAATTCTAATTATAGGAGAGGGAGAACAGCCAGCAGGAAGGAGATATTTTATTTTTATATCTGTTGCCCATAGATTGCTCCTCACATTGCTCTAGGAAAAAAAAAATGTGTTTACAAATGTATCATTATACAGCAGACCTTAAATTGCACAACTATTAGCTGTGACTATTGTCAGAGCCGTTCTACTGCCTGGGAAAGGTCAGGTCTTTACATTTGTGTTTTTTTCATGTGATGAATAACAAATAGTGAAACAGAATTTATTGGGCTGTTGAGATTTCTCTCTCATATCTGCAGACTAGTTACTGGTTTTATATTTTCTTTGCTGACATCAGACAAATCGGTTCATATTTATTTCATTTTTTAATCCCAGAAAGGAAATCTGATTGGGGAAATTACTGCTCAGAAGAGCAACTACAAGCAAATTATATTACTTGTACAAATCTTCACACGCTATTTCATGCCTTTAGCCAAGAGCAGAAAAGCATGCTGGCTCTGCTCGCAGAAGTGCAGGTGATCGATGCATCCCAGAGGTGTCAACTGGTAGCCTCTTTCATTTCCACACACACCGGGGGCTCTAGCTGGTCTGAAACCTGAAAACAGAAATGATGTACTCTCTCCACTTAGCAGTTCCCTGGCTGGAGAAAGGCGTTAACGGTAGCTGGGAGGGGGAAACAGCGGTTCTAATGCACCGTGACCGACTCCTCACCTCCCAGGGGAGCATTATGACCGGCACCGCAGGAAAAACATCGTTGGCGGATAATCACCGACTTGCTAGGCAAGCGCATGTCAATTACATCCGCGGCTTCAAGGAGCTGCAGCAGGCAGGGGACACGGCGCTCCTGCTCACAGATGCCCTGTGACTTTGGATGTGGGTAATCTGGTTACCAGCAGGCGCTAAATCTTCATAAGGGCTTGGGCTTCAGACAAAACAAAACACGTGATCCCAGGGTTTCAACAGAAGAGATCTTTGACAGAGGAACTGTAGGTGACTTTCCCTGGTGAATTTCCTGGGTGGTCGAGTCATTGATACTCTGTCCTTCCACTGCAGCATGCACGGGTTTGATCTCTGGCTGGGGAACCAAGCGGGTTTCCCACATGAAGCTACTGGTAAAGGAAAAGAAAAAAAAAAAAAGTGCCTGCAAATGCAGGAGACTCAAAAGATGTGGGTTTGATCCCTGGGTGGAGAAGATCCTCTGGAGGAGGAAATGGCAACTCTCTCCAGTATTCTTGCTTGGAGAATCCCATGGACAGAGGAGCTGGGGGGCGGGGAGGTTACAGTCCAGGAGGTCAGAGAGAGTCAGACTCAACTGCATGACTGAGCACACGGATTGAGACCCCACATACCAGCATAGCCAAAAGAAAAAGAAAATTTCTTAAACTGAATAAAAATGAAAATATAATATGTCAACTTTAAAAATTGTGCGGGAAAAATAAAAAAAATAAGTATAGGCGAGAATAAAAAGATCTTGCTGCAAGAATGAAGTGCACAGTGCCCATGGTAAGTGCTCAGGTAACACTTCCTTCTATTGTGGCTATCGCTGTCCACTGGGAAGAGCAGAGTCTCTGCAGAGCAGCATTGTTTGCTCAGCCACAACTCTGTTGGATCGTTTGCTCTGTGACATGCCTCCCAAGTTGCCAGGGATGGAGTGGAAGAGGTAAATTTTATCAGAGGACATCTGCCATGTGAATCAAGATGGCCGGGAGAAATATCAATAACCTCAGATATGCAGGTGACACCACCCTTACAGCAGAAAGCAAAGAAGAATTAAAGAGCCTCTTCTTGAAAGTGAAAGAGGAGAGTGAAAAGGTTGGCTTAAAGCTCAACATTCAGAAAACCAAGTTCATGGCATCTGGTCCCATCACTTCATGGCAAATAGATGGGGAAACAATGGAAACAGTGACAGATTTTATTTTCTTAGGCTCAAAAATCACTGCAGATGATGATTGCAGCCATGAAATTAAGACAATTGCTCCTTGAAAGAAAAGCTATGACCAACCTAGACAGCATATTAAAAAGCAGAGACATTTCTCTGCCAACAATAGTCCATCTAGTCAAAGTTATGGTTTTTAAGCAGTCATGTGTGGATATGAGAGGTGGACCATAAAGAAAGCTGAGCGCCAAAGAATTGATGCTTTTGAACTGTGGTGTTGGAGAAGAATCTTGAGAGTCCCTTGGACTGCAAGGAGATCCAACCAGTCCATCCTAATGGAAATCAGTCCTAAATATTCATTGGAAGGACTGATGCTGAAGCTGAAACTCTAGTACTTCAGCCACCTGATGAGAAGAACTGACTAATTTGAAAAGACCCTGATGCTGGGAAAGACTGAAAAGGGGGACAGGAGGAAAAGGGGACAACAGAGGATGAGATGGTTGGATGGCATCACCGACTAGATAGACATGAGTTTGAGTAAGCTCCAAGAGTTAGTTGATGGACAGGGAGGCCTGGCGGGCTTCCATCCATGGGGCCGAAAAGATTCGGACATGATAGAGTGACTGAACTGAATTGAACTGCTGTGTGACTGGAACTGTAAGAGCCAGTTTCCAAAATGTATTCTGTTTGGTACTTGTAACCAGCCTATGAGATAAACAGTCACATGCACATTTAGCAAATGAAGAAACATGGCCACAGAGAAGCCATGCAGGCTGCTGACACTCAGGGCAACCAGGGGAGTGACCCGGTGCCATGCAGCAGCCAGAGGCCAGGTGCAAACTGCCCACACAGGAGAGGAAGAGTCACAGGATGAAGAGAAAGCACAAATACTAGAGAAAACCGAATAAGTGACCAAACACCACAAAAGAGGGACTGAGAACCCCAATTGGGAGATAGAAATTATGTCATCAAATTCTACATTTCTAAAATTCTATGCTATTCGCAAGTTCAGTTCAGTCGCTCAGTTGTGCCTGACTCTCTGTGGCCCCATGAACCGAAGCACACGAGGCCTCCCTGTCCATCACCAATTCCCGGAGTCCACTCAAACCCATGGCCATTGAGTCAGTGATGCCATCCAGCCATCTCATCCTCTGTCGTCCCCTTCTCCTCCTGCCCCCAACCCTTCCCAGCATCAGGATCTTTTCCAATGAGTCACACTTCACATCAGGTGGCCAAAGTATTGGAGTTTCAGCTTCAACATCAGTTCTTCCAATGAACACCCAGGACTGATCTCCTTTAGGATGGACTGGTTGGATCTCCTTGCAGTCCAAGGGACTCTCAAGAGTCTTCTCCAACACCACAGTTCAAAAGCACCAATTCTTTGGCACTCAGCTTTCTTTATAGTCCAGCTCTCATATCCATACATGCCCACTGGAAAAACCATAGCTTTGACTAGACGGACCTTTGTTGGCAAAGTAATGTCTCTGCTTTTTAATATGCTGTCTAGGTTGGTCATAACTTTCCTTCCAAGGAGTAAGTGTCTTTTAATTTCATGGCTGCAGTCACCATCTACAGTGATTTTGGAACCCAGAAAAATAAAATCAGCCACTGTTTCCCTATCTGTTTGCCATTAAGTGATGGGACTGGATGCCATGATCTTAGTTTTCTGAATGTTGAGCTTTAAGCCAACTTTTTCACTCTCCTCTTTCACTTTCATCAAGAGGCTCTTTAGTTCCTCTTCACTTTCTGCCATAAGGGTGGCGTCATCTGTGTATCTGCGGTTACTGATATTTCTCCCGGCAATCTTGATTCCAGCTTGTGCTTCCTCCAGCCCAGCATTTCTCATGATGTACTCTGCATATAAGTTAAATAAGCAGGCTGACAATATACAGCCTTGACAGACTCCTTTTCCTGTTTGGAACCAGTCTGTTGTTCCATGTCCAGTTCTAACTGTTGCTTCCTGACCTACATACAGATTTCTCAGATAGATCTAAAACATAGCGAAATAGATAACATTAAAGTAAAGAGTGAGACCATATGCATTGATCAAGAACATGGCATAAACTTAATAGAAATGTTAAGGAATGACATTTAACTCTATAAGAAAGAGTAACTATGTAATGATATAAATAGTCAATCAACAGGAAAAGCAAAAAGTTCTAAACATGAATTCAGTACTTAATATGCCTTAAAATAAATAACACAGAAATAAACAGAACTCCAAGAGAAAAGGGTAAGTCCTCCATTACATGAGAAAATTTAGCATCTTGCTCTAAAATAGATAAGGATGAAAAAAATAAGATTAAACAATGAATAATCTTGAACTGAGAACAACAAGAACCATATTTTTTAAAACCACACTGAAAATTTTAGAAAATTAACAATGTAAATATCTTTAAGCCAAATGACAACCAATTTCAAAGGAATAACATACTAAAAATTCAGTCCTCAGCTTGAGTACAATTAAGGTATATCAAAATCTAAGAAGCTCACCAGAGAATGAAACAAACTTCTGGCAACCAATAAGCAATTTGTATAATGCATAAATCAGAGATGTACATTAGACTAAGGTAAATATATTCACATATATGCTCAAGGCTATAGATTTACTTCAGATTACTGTTTTAGCTGCAGTCATGACTGAAAATTAATCTACCTGAGAAGTAACTGATGAAATAAATTTACAACAATTTAAGAGAAGAAAATGATGAGGATAAAAGGAGAAATTAATAAGAGAGAAGTAAGTATTAGGTAGAAATGATCAACAAGGTTATATATTGGCATTTGAACCAATATGTCTCTAAAATATAAAAGAGAGAGAGAGAAACAACATTAAGGAATAAAAAGACGTCAATTCAGTAGATGCTGAGACATTAAAAAGCTAATGAAACATATCATTGACAAGCTTCTATCAGTGCATTTGAAAGCTTAGGTGCAGGGAGTGAGTTTCTGTTGCCATTCAGCTTTCCAAAATGATTCAGGAACATACAAAAGTCCAAACAGTCCTATATCCCTTAAACAAATTCAATTAATTAATTCAAACTCTTCTCACAAATGAAACACCAAACCCATACCAAACTTCTGTTTGACAGAAGTAACCAAACATTCAAGACAAAATTGATTCCAATGTATACAAGCTCCTCCAGGGAATAAAAATATGAGAAAATGCCTCGTGTTTACATTGCTATTTCATTAATGCTCTATTGCATGATGAAAGGAAATATAAGCATTTCTCCATTTGGGAAATTTGTTTCTGTAAGTTCTCTGATGTAGATTCATACGCATTCTGCACACACATTGCAGCCACGTCATCTGATACGTGGCATTTTGATGTGTGACCTTCCCAATACTGCACATCCGTGCCTCCTGACGCTAGGCCCGATGGCGGCGGTCCAGGCCCCGAGCGGAGACCTGGCTTTGCAGACAGCGGCACTGCACTGAGCTGCCCACGACCTTCTCCTTGATGGACAGGACGTGACGGTCTAGCACAACGCACCCAGGGCCTCCTCAGGACGCAGGGCTATGCAGGCGTTGCTTTTAGTCTTTGCACCAACTCTGGAAGGCAGGCTGCACTAGTTCTTTTTACCCAGAGAAGGAAAGTGCGGTGCACGGTTCAGCAACACCCAAAACAAAGCAGGGCGGCGAAGCGGAGGCACCAAGCTGGGTCTTCAGGTCATCTTCACGACGACTGGCTCCCCTCATCACCTGTTTTCCGTAATTAAGTATGGCCCGGCTCCATTCGATTAAACAAGCACACATTCAGTGCCTCCCAGGAGCAAGGCATCCCTCTGCCTGATAGAGTGGCAATGGCTGACCTCGGAGCGCATTCAGCGAAAGTGGACGCGAGTGACAGACGGCACAGCGGGGCCAGCGCAGGCAAGGGCAGGCCCTGTTACTGTCCTCAATCCTTTGCTCCTCCCGGTAAGGAGGTCGAGTCTCCCCACGTTGCCGCGTCACTTGCCAAAGCCCCCTTCCTCAGCTGGGACTGGGGGACGCAGGATTCCTCCAGTGAGTAGGACGTGGGTGGGCAGGGCAGAGCTGAGGTCCACCAGCGGCCTTGACGTCCAGACAGGGCCCGGGATGAGGGGCTTGGGGCAGCATCGACCAGGGCTCTGTTCGCAGCTGACCCGCGGCAGCCATGTTTATCAGGTGAGCAGGAGGGAGATGCTCTTTACGGTGAGGAGGCGAGACTCGGGGGCGACTGCTACCTTAGCAAACTCAGCTGCTCTACACATGTTTGTGGCTGGACACACACACGCACACTCACAGGCTACAGTATGAAGTGAGGCAAAACTCAGGGAAGGTTCCAGAGAAGAGCCGACAGGTGACCTGAGGTTTGAAGGTTTTGGCCAATATCCACTCTGCTCCTCTAAATTCAACGTTACCTTCTCTCATCTGAGCTCGCACACACCCCACCTTAGTGATCCTGCCCCTGTCTCTGCGCCCACCGTCCTGCCCACAGGATCCACCCCCAACTGAAGCCCAAGCTCCTCTCTGGTGTCCTTGAGTCACACTGACCACGACCGCTGAACCACACCAGAAATCCCTACAGCCGTGACGCCACACTCGTTTACATTAGGAAAACAGAGAGTCTTGTTCTGCTCAGCCAGCGGGACAAACAGTTAGGGTTGACAGTGCTGTGTTTTCTTGTAAACAAGAGCAAAGTATCCTCAACTCATCACAATCTATTAGTATCTTCTTGTTTATTAACTCGTTGTGCGTGTTCAGTCAATTCAGTCTCATTTGACTCTGTGCAACCCTATGGACTGTAGCCCGCCAAGCTCCTCTGTCCCTGGGATTCTCCAGGCAAGAACACTGGAGTGGGTTGCCATGCCTCCTCCAGGGGATCTTACTGACCCAGGGGTCAAACCTGTGTCTCCTGCATTTCAGGTGGATTCTTTACCACTGAGCCACCTGGGAAGCCGTTTAACTCGAAGACATGCTTTTCTACTAATTCAAAATGGAATTTGGCTGGTTGTAGGGGTGAGGAATATGGGGACTTACCCAAGTCCTCCATCTCCTGCTCCATCCCATCAGGAATTCCCTCAGGTTCTAAGTTAACCCAACGACTGGGGAGGGACAAAATACCAGAGGAAGGGGTCCTCTCAGATGCCGTCATCTGTAAGCCTGTGGGCAGAACAAGCAACAAACCTGACATTTTGGAACAAGCTGGGACTTAGGCATTATCAGTAGAATGATGAGTGTGCTCTTTATAAAGGAAGGACCCACCAAAGCCAGGACTGCATCACTGGTTTCAGGCAGAGGTTACAGGCAGCCACAACACAGGCCTTGAATATTTCAAGACATGGTCGGCAGGATTTGGAAAATACAGGCTGCAAAGTCCAGAGTGGGTCTTCACGCGGGTCTGTCCCCCAGCCAGCCATCCGACCCAGCCAAAACTGTGAGTACCTGGCCTCTGAACTGGGCCAGCTTTTAACTTTGCATTTGACCACAGATTCTCTTGTCCCACAGTTAGGGAGTAATTCGTCTCTGAGAAGTAACTTTCAGGAAAACGTTGGGAAAAGGGAGGCAGACTGTCCTCGGCTGGCTCAGGAAATGCAGGGCAGCCTCACCTTGAAGCACGTTCTGAGGCTCCTCGCCCGCCCCCTCTCAGTGGACATTGGGTGCCGCATCACAGCTTTCAGCGGCTTTTTCCCCAAACCCTGACTTTGGGACAGCAGTGACAGAAGCCAGTAGGCCATCCACGACATTTTGATTAATGGATTACAGAGAGTGAAGAATGAGTCACTCAAAGTCACTCAGTTGTGCCCGACTCTCTGCGACTCCATGAACTAAACAGTCCATGGGATTCTCCAGGCCAGAACACTGGAGTGGGTAGCCTTTCCCTTCTCCAGGGGATCTTACCGACCCAGGGATCAAACCCAGGTCTCCCGCATTGCAGGCAGATTCTTTACCAGCTGAGCCACCAGGGAAGCTCAGATAGCAATTACAATTACAGAGAGCAACTGGGCTAGTGGAAGTACATGAAGGAGGTCAGATAACGTTTTTAGCTTGTTAGGTGTTTACATTATTCTTTTTCATAGGACATAATCAGCCTTTATAACGAAACTGTTAGTGGCACAGTCTTTTGAATCAGGTGGGTCTATAAAGTCTCTCTGTTATTTGTAGCTTGGAGCCATTGGCAAGTTTCTCAGCCTTTCAGAAGCTCGATATTTTCATTGATAAAGTCATGATGATGTCTCTGAGGGAGAATGGGGTATGGATTAAAATTAGGTCATGGAATGCTGAGTTTTCATGACAAGATCTGGTATACAGTGTCTGTTCAAGGACAGTTTGTGTGTGCGTGTGTTTTGAAAAGAAAGGAATTATTCCATGAAAGGAAAGGGAGGCCTTGAATTTAAAGGAAGTGCTGGAAAATAGTGAAGGTAACATTTGCTGTTGGTAGAGGGTGAGTGGAAGGGAAGTGGCTTAGAAATAATGAAACCAAGAGCATGGAAAAGGAATTTACAGCATATCTCAAAGCCCTGCTCAGGAGCCCTAAAGAGATTAATGCAACAGCTTACCTGTCAGCAGACACAGGGTGGAAAGGGAAGCCTTAGGGCCCACTGCCATGAAATTGATGGGAAGAACCTCTTTCAGCCTGAATATCTCAGTAAATAGTCACATGAAATTTTCTGTAAATACTCGTGCTTTACTCTTTTTAGTTTTGTACCTGCTTTCTTTTTCCTTGACTCACTTTATCTCAACAGGAGGAAAGATTTTTTTTTTAACTACTTTGCTCTCTGGAAATGCACCCGTACGCTTTCTAACCAGTACATATGGTACCGCGTGTCTGAGGACACCCGGCTCACGTGTGTGGAGGCTCGTGTGTGCACACCTGTGCCTGAACCAGGGGCGTCGCCCCGTGCAAAGAACAGCTTTTCACTGGAGGCAATTACAGGGCAGCTGCAGAGGGACACCTACAGGTCACTCTCACACAGAAGGTTAACACAGAAAAACAGGCAGGGCGCAGACATCACAAACTCTGCCTCCTTTCATTTGCTGGTAAGTTTCATGAAAAACTCATTCCAATTTAGCGTAATTCATTAATACTGCATCCTAACACCAGTAGGTACTTCTAGATCCTTTTGACTCAGTTGAAAATTATTCTAAGTATGGGTCCTAGAATTAAACACATCTCGGCACATCTAGTTCACCACCGCCGAAGCTGCGGAGTTCTCAGTGATTTCTTTTACAACCTGGCTTTTTTTATATGTGCTCTTTACTGTATGTTTTCTGATATCAGAGCCCCAGACGCCCCCCAAAAGTGGGAGAAATCAATTGCATTAAATGATGGTACAGGCTGATTCTGTAGCACCACCTAGAGCTTTGGGAGATCATGACAGTTATTTTAATAAGCAAGACATTCTCTTCCTCTCCTGGAAATTTACAGTTTGAAGGGGGGGGGGGGGGGAGGGAATGTCTTTTTATCCTCCTTACACCCATCAATTTAACCCTGAATATTTAAACCCATGGTATACCAGTGGCCTTCACTTTGATAGCATCTTTTCTTTTCTGAGAAATGTCTCTGCATGCAGTTATGAGATCACGAAAAGACATCAATGAAAGGGCCTAGAATATTTCAGGGCCTATTTTCAATCATGAAACTCAGTCATAGACAGCGGTTGGGCTTCCCTGGTGCTTCAACTGTAAAGAATCCTCCTGCAATGCAGGAGGGGTGGGTTCAATCCCTGAAGAAGGAAATGGCAACCCACTCCAGTATTCTTGCCTGGAGAATCCCGTGGACAGAGGAGCCTGACAGGCTACAGTCCATGGGGTCGCAGAAGAGTCGGACACAACTGAGTGGCTAAAGAACAACAACAAAAACAGCATCCTGGGGAAAGGATATTTTAAATCATTGCATCAGATAGGGTTTTATTAAAGATAGGAAAATATTCAACTGGACATCTAATCAAATGCATAAATGCATCTTTGACCAATGCATCTGTTTTGAATGCCAAGTAAAACGTGTTAGAGAAAAGCAAAGGAAAGCAAGAAGCACAAAGCGTCTATTATTTTTCCAGCGTGCTTCCCCATTTCCGTTCCAAACCACTTCTTTATCTCAGGCAAGTTGGCAGTCTCCGGGTGCGTCTGCCTTTAATGAATATTTCCTTTTGCAGAAGGCTGCCCAAAGCTATCAGCGGTCCCTGTTTCCTCTGAATTAATGCCATTTATAAGCGGTAAAAGGGAAGACTGTTGGCGATATATGATTATGGATTAAATGATGCAGTTTCGGGGTCAGTCTGCAGAAAGCACTTAAGGAAGACCCTGACAAGCGAAGACGAACGGACGCGAAGGCGGCAGTCTGCAGCGGCCCAGCCCGGGGCCGGCGCACGCCCGGGCTCGGCTGACCCCTGCTGGCGGCCGGGGGACCGCCCTCCCTGGGGGCCGCGGCTGCCTTCGGACCGAGACTGGCCGGCCAGCCCTCTCCCGAGCCGACTGCCGCCCGGGGACAGGCGTGCCGGGGCTGGCAGGAACGCTGGGGAAGAGACTCTGCACCCTTGGGGCGTGCGATGGGCTCGGTGGGCCATTCCTTCACGTTTCATCGGAGCCAACAAAGCGAGAACGGGAGATAAATTTGAGGTTATGAATGAAGTTACCGCTTTAGGATATTCTCTGCCCCCATGCAGTCCATACATGAACACTTCGCATTTTGCCAAAATTTGGCTGAAATAGGAGAAATGCATCCGGTAACTCTGTGAGCCTGTGCACATACCTCCATCCAGCAGGGAAGCTCTGTCTTCTCTCTCTCCCTCTCCATCTCAACAGGGCTGAAAATAAATCTGATGCAGTATTTCTTTTTATTTTTTCTCCCCCTTTCAAATTGACTTAGTATTTGATTTCCCCCTAGAGTCCGTGACTTCTAGGTCGAGCTGAGATTTCTGCCGTGCATTAAAGCTAATTTGGATTGTGAAAAAGTATAAGACCAGGAAGTCAATTCCGAGACCAGATTTCCTGAGAGGAGAATGTAGGATAAGCAGGCAGAAATTAATCAGCCCTGCCTTGATTCGCTGACTTGGGCAGGAGGGCTTGTGGGGTTCCCCCGGAAACTAAGCCTGGGGGCTGGGGTCCCAGCCCTTGGGGGTGTCGCCTGGGCTCCCTGCATGAGAGATGGAAACAAGGCGTCTGTCAGGAGCATAGGAAATCTCGGGGAGGTGGAAAAGCAGAGGACTAATTACCACACAGGGAAGCTGCAATTCCCACAGCATTCGCAGCTCTGGTGGGAGGGGAAGGGAATACATCTGAGGTCTTTCAGTGGAGCCCAGAGGTATTTTAATGCTGTGATACCACCCAATGGGGTGAGCCGAGAAAACTCACCCCGAAGGGCTCTTGGATACAGCACTGCTTTTCTCTGTGTAAAAGAGAAGCTGGCAGTAAGGGCTCCTCTGGGAAATAATGGTTTTAAAGTTTATGAATACCTGCAGGTACATCTTCCTCCTTGCCAGGCACGCGTCTCACCAGTAATATATTTAGCAGGTTCACGTCTTTGTTTTGTTTCTCTAGCTTGGTGTGTTATTTCCCTGGATTATCAGCCGATGAATATTTATATTAGAACAGAAAAAGTATAGTCTTTCCTGTCATCCTAATAAAATGTATTAAACAAAATATAGCAAAATAAATTCACATATTTCTCAAATAAATGTCATAAAAATAGGTTACATGGGTGATATGTCTTCTACCTGAGCAAAGGGATAAGACCTGATTACTGAGTGACAAGGCTCATGGACACTGCCGGCCAATTAGCAAGGATGGGGAAATATGGAGGAGACCCACGTGGCCAGAGCAGGGCACCAAGGCAGCGCCATGTGGAATGCATGATGGATGTGATGGACAGGCCGAGCTGCATCCCAGCTGAAGAGTTGACGAGGAAATCGACTTGAGTGTTTTACCTCACTTGTTCCTCCTCATAAGTGTGTTGAGTGTGACATTTATTTTGAAATTTTAATATAGATGGATTATGCTATTTTTTCATTTAATCTTGTATAGATATTTCCTATATTATGAAAACATTCATTAAAATAAACATTAATTAATAATTGGATGTATGGATTCATCCCAATTTTCTCATTACAAAGAGAGGCAAAATAATTTAAAATTTAGAGCTGTATTTTTCCACATTGTTTATTATTTTTCTAGGCTGGATCCCCAGCAGTAGAAATATGGTCTCTTGCATTTCAAGCAGATTCTTCACTGAGCCACCAGGGAAGCCCCAAAATGAGAGGACAGCATAACAAAATCTATGGGGTGCAGCGAAAGCAGCCTGAGAGGGAAATGTATAGCACTGAATGCACAGATTAGAGAAAAAGAACAATATCAACTGAGTTGCCTAAGCTTCCATTTTAGAAAGATACAAAGAATTATTAATAATAAACAAGGTCTAAATAAATAGAACCGAATAAGTGGAAAGATAGTCTGTGTCTGTGAACAGGAACACTTACTATTGCTAAATTCTCAGTTCTGCCCATCTTGATCAACAGAGTCAATGAAATCCAAATCAACATTCTGCAAGTTAAGTTGTGAATACCAACAAATCAGCCCAAAGTTTATGAAGAAAGGCAAAAGGCCAGAGCGCTGAATACGACTGAAGGAGGAAAACAGGGAGAATCGACACTATCCGCCTTCAAATGTTTTTGAACATCAGGCTCAGTAATCAGGGCAGAGGGGTACTGGAAAGTGATGGACAAGGAGGACAGTGAACAGAATGGAGGCAATAAAAGCTTCCACACAAAAATAGTCAACTGATCTCTAACAAAAAAAGCAATGGAAATCCTCTGGAAAAGGATAGTCTTTCAACAAACAGTGCTGAAACCACAGGCCCTCCACATGGTGGGAAAAATTAATCTAGACACTGACTCTACACTTTCCACAAAATTAGCTTAAAATGGAACATAGACCTAAGTGTGAAATATAAAAGCATGAAACCCCTAGAAGAAAACATAGAAAACTCTTTATGGATTTGAGTTTGACAGTGAGTTTTTATTTATTTGCAAGGGAAACAAGTTTCTTATTTGGAGGCCATGTTCCCAATCCCATGATTTAAGTCTGAAACTTGTTAAATGAATACTGGTAAGTCAATGTCAATCATCAGATTAGCAATATATTAAAATATAAAACCAAGATACCAAGAACCATGCATTTGTGTTTTGATTTGAGATAACCATTCAATATGATTTTTTATGACCCATACTTGAAACTGTAATTTTTTTAGAACTGGAATTCCTATTAAGTATTTTTAAATACCCAAGCTACTATAAACATCACTAATTAAAAATGTTATAGCCTCTGGGTAGTTCACCCTATATAGACTAATAGCAAAATGAGTACATGTTAGAAATGTGTCTTTCATTTAAGGGGCAAAACAAGCACCCATTTATTTACTGAATTATATCCTTGGCAGGATAGGCTCTTCCTAAAGTACTTTAAGAAATATTTTTAAAATTAAAGTTATTTTACTTACCAAAAGGAAAATAATTTTCAAAATTGTAATACACTTTTCAGTCACTCATCCTTCCACATTAATTAATCTGCAATTCTTTCTTGAGACAAAGTTTTGATATAGAGTGAAGAGAGGAGATGATCCATTTTCTAATTTTTTCAAAGTCACTGGCACACAGAAGAGACAGCGAGGAGATGATCCATTTTCTAATTTTTTCAAAGTCACTGGCACACAGAAGAGACAGCGGTGGGTTTATAGACTCTTTCCTGTTCAAATGCCCAAGTTCTGGCCTTCCTCTGGGAATCAATGAAAAGTAAAGTCATCAGTATGCCAGCAAATTTGAAAAAGTCAGCAGTAGCCACAGTATTGAAAAAAGTTAGTTTTCATTCCAATCCCAAAGAAAGGCAATGCCAAAGAATGTTTAAACTACTGCAGAATTGCACTCATCTCACCTGCTAGCAAAGCAATGCTCAAAATTCTCCAAGCCAGGCTTTAGTAATACATGAACCACAAAAGTGCAGATGTTCAAACTGGTTTTAGAAAAGGCAGAGGAACCAGAGATCCAATTGCAAATATCCATCAGATCATCAAAAAAGCAAGAGAGTTTCAGAAAAACATGTATTTCTGCTTTATTGACTATGCCAAAGCCTTGACTGTGGATCGTAACAAACTGTGGAAAAATCTTAAAGAGATGGGCATACCAGACCACCTGACCTACCTCTTAAGAAACCTGTATGCAGGTCAGGAAGCAACAGTTAGAACTGGACATGGAACAACAGACTGGTTCCAAATAGGAAAAGGAGTATGTCAAAGCTGTATATTGTCACCCTGATTATTTAACTTATATCCAGAGTACATCATGAGAAACACTGGGCTGGAGGAAACACAAGCTAGAATCAAGATTGCCAGAAGAAATATCAATAACCTCAGATATGCAGATGACACCACCTTTATGGCAGAAAGAACTAAAGAGTCTCTTGATGAAAGTGAAAGAGAGTGAAAAAGTTGGCTGAAAGCTCAACATTCAGAAAACTAACATCATGGCATCTGGTCCCTTTACTTCATGCAAATAGATGGGGAAACAATGGAAACAGTGAGAGACTTTATTATTTTGGGCTCCAAAATCACTGCAGATGGTGACTGCAGCCATGAAATTATAAGATGCTTGCTATTTGGAAGAAAAGCTGTGACCAACCTAGATAGCATATTAAAAAGCAGAGACATTGCTTTGTCAACAAAGGTCAGTCTAGTCAAAGCTATGGTTTTTCTAGTTTTCATGTATGGTTGTGAGAGTTGGACTATAAAGAAAGCTGAGTGCTAAAGAATTGATGCTTTTGAACTGTGGTGTTGGAGAAGACTCTTGAGAGTCCCTTGGATAGTAAGGAGATCCAACCAGTCCATCCTAAAGGAGATCAGCCCTGAATATTCATTGGAAGGACTGATGATGAAGCTGAAACTCCAATACTTTGGCCACCTAATGTGAAGAACTGGCTCACTGGAAAAGACCCTGATGCTGGGAAAGATTGAAGGCAGGAGGAGAAGGGGACAACAGAGAATGAGATGGTTGGATGGCATCATTGACTCTATGGACATGAGTTTGAGCAAGCTCGGTGAGTTGGTGATGGACAGGAAGGCCTGGCGTGCTGCGGTCCATGGTGTCACATGGAGTCAGACACGACTGAGCGACTGAACTGAACTGAAAGTCATCAGACTCTGTATCATGCATTTAAGGCCAGTGAAACTGGTCTATACCACCGTGTTCTCTGTTAACATATAATAACCCAATTTCAAAATGCCTAGACTATCTGGTACCATCTCCTACTGTGAACATATTCTGCAAGTATATGCAATGATGAGATTATCTTTCCAGGAAGAAAGCGAGAGAATCGTTTGGATCTAAAAGATAATGTTCCATCAATTCCATTTCCTTGTGGATGAATTGATTTCAGTTGCCGAATTACATCAGAAGAGAAGGAGTGAGGGATTAGCTCTCTGTCCTTGGAGAGTGAGCTGCCGCAGCTCTGACCGCCCTGAGGCAGTGGCCAGAGCCTCGGTTGCAATTAGGCTGGTGTGTACCCTGGAGATGTTTTCTTCAACTGTTAGAAGAGATGCTCTATTTCTGTCACATGCTTCAAAAGACTTCTCTGTTACCTTCTGATGTGGGTAAATAAGAACCCATGGATTAACTCATAGAACAGATACTCAATTTTAAACTTTGCTTCTGACCAACTTCTTAGTCTTAATTATTAAAAATTATATTTCATTAGTTAGCAGTAAAATTATCCACAGATGATAAAAATCCTTTTTTATCATTGCTTAATCAAACTTTGCTTTTATCAATGCTTTATCAAACATTGCTTTACTGATGCGAAAAGCATGGCTGGAAAAATCACCGTGGGATGCAAATCAGGAGAGTGAACTGAGGCCACAAAGGAAATGCGTGTCTTCGTTTCTGACAGTTACTTCGGTCCCCAGTGTGTGTCCTGCATGGATAAGTTCACTGTTATCTGGCAGAACTGCTTTTGGGTGCTATTGAGGGTGGGAGTGACAGGTGGCCCCACAACAAAAATAGAAAGAAATTGTTCCTTACTTCCCCATAAATCCTCAGTGAAACTCTAGGTGTGTAATAAAGATGCAAGCCAGATTATCCAAGAGAAAATGTTTCCAATGATTCTACGTTTTATCAAGTAACCCCAGGAGAAATAGCCTTCCGAGATTAATGTTCCAGGCAACATGGGCACATCCTCGTAGACCGTTCTTGGCATGGTTCTGGGGACTTCACTTGTAATGAGGTGAACCTGGAAGTCCTTTGTGACGATCACCCTTTAGGCAGAGGTCAGTTCAGTTCGGTCGCTCAGTCGTGTCCAACTCTCTGCAACCCCATGGACCTCAGCGAGCCAGGCCTCCCTGTGCATCACACAGACTAAACATCATACAGGTAGCTCTCAGTGTCTCTCCTGTGTTTCCAGGAATCTGTGTTGATAGAGACAAGCACCGACACCTTGGATAGAGTGGCATAAATCTAGGACCATAATTAATGCTAGTAAAGGAAATGCACCATTATGAACTTAATAGAATTGACTCTTGTGGACACATTGATTTTTACCAAGGAGATATATCAGAACACTTTTGGGCAAGTTTCCAGTCCACTTGAAGAGATAATTAGTACAAAGTTAAAAAAAAAAAAGAAGAAGAAGAAGAAAAAGAGGTTATTAGCACAATGTCTCTCCTTGACTGGGATAGAAGAGGAAAAAGGGTTTATTAGGATAGAAAAATATGTTAAAGAAGAGACTTTTAGTTCTAGGATCAACAACTCATGAACTGTGTGCCCTTGAAAGAGTGACTTTACAATATTTAAAATCTCAGTTCTATTTGTAAAATGGAAACTCTTATTTCCCTGGGAGTTTCTGGTACAGGTTAGTAGTGATACTTATAGAAAGTATCAAAGACAGTATTTAATAGACACTGGCTTCCCACTTTTTACCTCAACTTGTGTTCCTGTTTGAAAAACCCTCTGCTGATTAGGTGACTAAAGATTCGTTTGCTGAAATACACAACTGGAAAATCACATTCAAATTAGAATATATAGATATGACCCATGTGGCAAGAGGGAAAGTTTGTCAAGAATAGATTATGCAAGGGGGAACTCTTCTAATAAAAAATGTTATGAAAGAAGAACTTTCTCCATAAAAAATGTTCATCATCTGCAAACATTAATTGCTCCAGGTCCTGGAGTTCTTTTAAGAATTGGTCAACACAGTCCAATATCAGACTGCTCTGGTGGAAGGAAGACCCTGACTTCCAATTCTACCAAGATTAACCAATTTGTTCTCAAGAGACTATTTGCATACCCTATCTCCCACATACATTTTGTGATGACAGGGAATGGCTTTGTAAAATGAGTAGAACTATCATCTACAGCCACCCTTCCCATTGTCTCAGGATTTAGTGCTTGCCGGTAATGTTCTAGTCTTTGATCTGGGTGTTCTAAATTTCTGAAAATTCAGTGAGCTATACGCTGAATGATAGGTACATTTTCTATATGCATTTTATGTTTCTATAAAATAAAATTTTATAAAAGGACCTGGTAGCCAAATTGAAGAAGCTCTTACTGGCTGAAAAATGATCAAAATCTGAACATCAGATTATGTTCAGATTACTTACTGAACATCAGTAAGTATAATAAGGGACTTCTCTGGTGGTGCAGTCGTTAAGACTTTGCCTTCCAAAGCAGAAGGTTTGGGTTCAATCCTTGGTCAGGGAGTTAAGATCCCACACGCCTCTTGGGCAAAAAACTGAAACATAAAACAGAAGCGATATTTTAAAGACTTAAAAAAGGGTCCACATCAAAACAGGGAAAAAATAAGTATAATAAAGAACAGTGGATTTAATACAACAGTGTTTAAATCTTTTCCTTCTTAGAAGTACTCAAATAAATTAATAAACAAGTTTTCTGGTTACCTTTCCAGGATACTAGAGAACATATTCACTATTTCAAAGACTAGTTTTTTAAAAACTGAAAAAAAGTCAAACCTTTACCTTGCCTTTCTTTTGTGAGCAAAACCAAATCTCGAGAATTTTTTCTTAATCGTGTCCCAGCTAATTAGTGAAGAGGGAATAAATGAATGATGATTAAATTATCGACACTTGACGACAGCAGATGAAACTGTGGACTAGGGTCATAAATACCATTAGGAACATCTCTCATCACAAAAGAAAGGTAACCATTCATGTCTCCTGATGAAAGGAAGAAGACACACTCTAAGACGTATTAGATGCATTCCTGCCGAAATTTTATTTCAGATTAAGCCTTCAGATCTCACTACCAATTTGCAGGAAATTCAGGAAAAGATGAACATGTTAAAGGATACCACAGGGATGCAATTAGCGATTTCCCCACAAGAGCTGGCAGACAAAGGACCCAGTTTCATAACAAATAAAACTTCAAGGAAGAAAAGGACTCAGGTGTGGCTGTGGATTAAAAGAGGCTTAAGAATCTTGGGAATGTTATTTTGATGCCATTTCCAAAAATGCACTTTACAATTCTGAGACAATTGAACACCTACTAGATGGTTATTAACATGAAGTTTTATGTTTATGGTTTTAGGTGATATAATGATTTTGTTATATTTTTTCAGAGTCTCTTACAGGTATGCACTGAAATATTTGTGGATGGGATAAATTTATGTCATGCTTTTGCTTCAAAATAATCCAAGAGATGGAGAAAATGTGGGCATGTGTGCTCTTATCCGTAGATAAAACAAGATGAATCGTGAGTCGATAGTTTCTGGAGCTGTGTGATAAGGATATAGCAAGTGTCTCTCTGCTTTCGTGTGTTGCTGATTTTTTATCATCGTAAGCACTGAGTGTGCTCAGTTGCTTCAGCCGTGTCCAGCACTTTGCGACGCTATGGACTGTAGGCCACCAGGCTCCTCTGTCCATGGGATTCTCCAGGCAAGTATACTGGGGTGGATCTCCTCCAGGGGATCTTCCTGACCCATGGTAGATGGATTCATTCCTTTAA
The DNA here is from genome assembly GCA_007570785.1 of Antilocapra americana. Taxonomy (NCBI): domain Eukaryota; kingdom Metazoa; phylum Chordata; class Mammalia; order Artiodactyla; family Antilocapridae; genus Antilocapra; species Antilocapra americana. The sequence continues at coordinate 12,048,720 of ML663573.1, forward strand.
AAACTGAGCAAAAGAACTCTTAGTGTAACATAACGGCAACTTGATTTTAATTGTCCACTGGTTTATGAAGTATCTCCCTTACTCTGTGTTTTTTCAGGACTATATGTGGGTGGCTGTAAGCTTAGGGAAAACTGTGATTCTGAGAAATAGCACATGAATAAGAAATTCTATACACTTTGAATGGCTACCATGAATAGTTGAAACTAGACTATAAAATCAGTGATACCAAATGCCTGCTGTCACGGAGTTCAGAGTCAAACAGGGCACATGTATGACTATATAAGTAAGTGCAGTGAGGTAAATGCTGTAACCAAAGATAACACTAAGCAAATTTGTCTTAAACAATTGAGACTTGCTGGGTTTGGGGAGCGATATGAGAATTTTCAGGGTAAAAGTATATCCATTCTCTATTATTTTTCTTTCCACTCTAAAATTGACTTTCAATCTGCTTAAATGTTATATGTCTAGGTCATAGAAAACTGCATCAATGCTGCAAAATATAAGTGCCAATAATGCATAATTCGATTAATCAGTCCCCACCCCTCCAAATGTACTTTTACTTCCCTGATAACAGGCCAAATTTTCCCTTTGTATCTTCACTGCTTCTTTTTCTATGTTCTCTCATAGCACCTTCATGAGATAATGGGGTGAATGTAGCAGTAAAAAAAGAAATGAGAAAATAAATAGTATTATAATACTTTGTAATGGAAAGAGAGAAGTGAGTCATCTGTTATCTTTCAGATAGAGGATGCTCTGTGAAGTAATCTAAATGTATAGCAAGAAAAAAAGAAATGGACACCAAGCTGTCACTTACACAAGAGTGAAAAATTCTCCAAGTATTAAAACTTATCTTTTATCAGACAAATAGACAAACTGATTACAAGAGAAAATAAAGTACAACAGAGTAAAAACTTCAAGACAAATATACAGATAGTGTACATATTTTAAATAAATTAATAATAAATATATTAGAAAATTCACTTTTCAAACCATACTGGGGAAAAGAAATCTCAAAACACTGAACTGTGGATAAGTAGATAAGTACAGTTTTCCTGAAGAAAAAAAAAATTAATAAGATCAGCCCCTTATTTGTAGTTTTTCTACAGGGTATGCTGAATGGGGAGGAAATGATAAAATTTAATATAAGCACAGATTTGAATTAATGTATTTCTTTAATATTTTTAATAAGACTAACTTTAAATCTAACTTTTTCTTATAGGCCTTCATAAGTAAATTTTTGAGTTATTAGTTAACTATACAGTAATGGGAAGATATAGCAATGTAAGTAAAAACTTTTGGCTTCAAGCGCATCACTTTATTAGCTATTTGTTTGTTCTACCCAAGCCAACATCTATCTTCCTTAATTAAGTTAACAAGATTTGCTTAGAAGGAGCAAGCAAGTTTCCTGTTCTACTCTAGGCACTGGTTTAGGGCTCCAGCACCAGCCTAGGGATGAAAAATGCTGCCCAAGTCTAGCCACGGGGTTCTCCAGGGAAGAATACTGGAGTGGGTTGCCATGGCCTCCTCCAGGGGACCTTCCCACCCCAGGGACTGAACCGATGGCTCTTAGGTCTCCAGCACTGGCAAGCAGGTTCTTTACGACTGGCACCGCCTGAGGAGCCCCAAGTCCAGCCAGGAACACAATCAACACCTCTTGTCCGACTGACTTAGCAATAGAATGAAGGCTGCTTCATCGCTCAACTCAGTCGTGTCCGGATCCTTGCGACCCTACGGAGTGAAGCCCACCAGGTTCCTCTGTCGATGGGATTTTCCAGGTGAGAATACTGGAGGGAGTTGCCATTTCATTCTCTGGGGGATCTTCCCAAGCCAGGGATCAAAGCTGCGTCCCCCTCTCCTCTGTCACAGGCAGATTCATTACCCAGTGAACCACCAGGGAAGCCAAGAAACATAGACCAGGACATTTTAAATAGTGCAATTCCGTCCCCATGGATTCAACTGGCTCCCAAAGACTGAAATCGCGGGATTTTTCTAAAGCAGCCAGGAAGAGGCAAACTCTTCTTCCTCCAAGCTGAACTTTGGATTGCTGGACTTAAACGAAATCAGAAACCAAAGTCAATATAACTGAGGTAGGCTGAGGAGTAGAAACAATAGCATGTACCATTTGAATCCTTGGGTCAAGCCATGCCTGCAGCCAGTCCCTTTGGTTGCTTAAGCGAATGGTCTGTGTTTTTATTTAAGCCAACCTGAATTGACGTTCTGTCATTTACAATTTCATTTAAACTGTTAACTGTAAAAGATTATGCACTTGTTACAGTGAAACTTCTATTGTTCCAAGTGGTTTTATTATGTGTCTCAGAGAATTGACTTCATCAACAGTTTATAAGACATAGATGAAATGAACTTCATTACTTTATAAACACATCTCATTTCCAATCCCAATAGTATTTCACAGGTTGACCACTGAGCACTTTTCTGCTCTGGATAACAATAGATAGTTAACATACACGTACACAGAAGCACACGACAAAAAAGTTTACTACCTTCTAAAACCTTCAGACAACTGTGTTGGAGGTGTTTTTAATATGCTTTGAATAATGGCAGCTAGTTTAGGGGGTGCAGATAGCATCCTTACATAACAATATATTAATGATTGCATATGCAGATGGCAAGAATTATTTAACAAATAATTTCTCATGTTTATTTAAAAATCTGTCTTCCTTTTAATAAGCTGAGGTGTCAGGATATATGTTCATCTGAGAATTCATTAATTCTTTTTGGATTAGAAGTTTTGGTATTTCAAAGGAATTTTCACATGTTCCTAAATGCCTGTGAAAAAATAGCCTGCTGATATAGGTCAAAAGTCAGATTTGCACAAGAAGAAAATTCAGTAAAGATCAAAGGAAAATGTTGCTGTGACAAAGCTCCATAGCTGGAAGATAAAATTACTCTTTATTATTTTACTTTATGAATGTTCACTGGAAAACAAATGATGAAATGGTTGGATGGCATCATGAACTCAATGAATGTGAGTTTGAGCAAACCCTGGGAGATAGTGAAGGACAGGGAGCCTGGAGTGCTGCAGTCCATGGGGTTACAAAGAGCCAGACACGACTGACTGACTGAACAACAACAAATACACATAATGCAAGATTCACAGTTATTCACAGGAATGAATTTTCCAATTGGCTCTGGTTAAAAGAAGTGACATTTTTCAAAAATCTCTTTCCAAATATGAAACATTTTTTCACTTAAATATTCTCATGTGTCAATAAAAGTACAAATCAGTATATATAAACAGTTAGTTCTATTAATACACATATTAGACTTGTGAATTTGTACCAGGAATGATCTTACATAAGCTGATTGACCTCAGTTATCAGATTCTTACCACTTACAGTGCCACTTTTTTTTTTATTTTTTTTATTTTGCCATACAATGACATGATATCGCCAGGGGTTTACATAAGCTCCCCCTCCAGAACCCCCCTCCCTCCCCCCTCCCTCCTCCCTCCCCCCAGGAAATCTCGATGTACCAGCCCCAAGCATCAATCCTGGGCTGGCAATTGATTACACATATGATAATTAACATGTTTCAATGCCATTCTCCCATATCATCCCACCCTTGTCCTCATCCACAGAGTCCACGAGTCTGTTCTATATATCTGTGCTACTTTTGCTGTCTCGCATGCTGGGTTCTTGTTACCGTCTTTCTAAATTCCATATATATGCGTTAGTATCCTGTATTGTTGTTTTTCCTTCTGGCTTACTTCACTCTGGATAATGGGCTCCAGTTCTGTCCACCTGAGTAGAACTGATTCAAATGAATTTATTTTTAATGCTGAGTAATATTCCATCGTGTATATGTACCACAGCTTTCTTATCCATTCGTCAGTTGATGGGCATCTAGGTTGCTTCCATGTCCTGGCTATTGTAAACAATGCAGCAATGAACACAAAATGGATCAAAGATCTAAGCAGAAGACCAGAAACTATAAAACTCCTAGAGGATAACATAGGCAAAACACTCTCTGACATAAACCAAAGCCAGATCCTCCATGACCCACCTCCCAGAATATTGGAAATAAAAACACAAATAAACAAATGGGACCTAATTAAAATTAAAAGCTTTTGCACAACAAAGGAAACTATAAGCAAGGTGAAAAGACAGCCTTCAGAATGGGAGAAAATAATAGCCAATGAAGCAACGGACAAACAATTAATCTCAAAAATATACAAGCAACTCCTGCAGCTCCATTCTAGGAAAATAAATGACCCAATCAAAAAGTGGGCCAAAGAACTAAACAGACATTTCTCCAAAGAAGACATAAAAATGGCTAACAAACACATGAAAAGATGCTCAACATCACTCATTATCAGAGAAATGCAAATCAAAACCACAATGAGGTACCACTTTACACCAGTCAGAATGGCTGCAAGCCAAAAGTCTACAAGCAATAAATGCTGGAGAGGATGTGGAGAAAAGGGAACCCTCTTACACTGTTGGTGGGAATGCAAACTAGTACAGCCACTATGGAAAACAGTGTGGAGATTCCTTAAAAAACTGAAAATAGACCTGCCATATTACCCAGCAATCCCACTGCTGGGCATATACACCAAGGAAACCAGAATTGAAAGAGCCAAGTGCCACCTTTTTTGAATTTTGAAAGAAGTTTTAAAATATGTTTAATGTCACTGCAGTGTTCACTGTATCTTAGTATTTCATAATTTCAAGTTTGTTATTAGACATCTAATGTAAAAAACAAGATGAGTCTCTATTCACATTGGGAAGATCCCTTGGAGAAGGAAACGGCAACCCACTCCAGTATTCTTGCCTGGAGAATCCCATGGACAGAGGAGCCTGGTGGGCTACAGTCCATGGGGTTGCAGAGTCATACATGACTTCTATTCATAAAAATGAAGGACACAGGTAACTAAAAATAAGGCTGATACGACATCTACTCAGGTACCATTATCTTAGAATAAGGGAATAGGTCCAGAGAAAGAGGAAAACCAGCATGACGTGACTCAGCAGCAGAAGGGGCAGTCCAAGCCTCCGCTTTCCCCTCTTCATGCAGAGCTTTTATCATTTATAAAATACAGTGGTACATCAGTGCTGAATTGTATAACTATTTGCAATATATGATATAAACTATCTGTCCACCACTGCAAAGCTCAGAGCTAAGGTCCATAAAATTGAAAGCAAATCCTAATGCTTCATGAATAGAAATAAAAACTAGAACTGAACAGCACAATAAACCAGAAGTCTTGCTTCATATGCATGCTTAACTATTTCCAGATGAAAATGGGCATCACCACAACAATGATATAACTGCACTAATTTATCAATACACATTCTGAGCTTCATACGCCATAAAAAAGCCTTTCAAGAATAATACAGAAGTGATATAACCAGATAAACATTTGGGAAACATACTGCTTTTGGGAAACATACTGCTTTTTTTAGCTGACTGTACAATGCTAACGCTGCCCATGCTCATATATATCTGAGATCACAAGAGTCCTACATCCCAGCCGTTAATGTGATAAAGCAGCCATCTGCAGGAGGTGAGAGACACCGCTGGGAAACCTGTTCCCCGTGATGCTTCTGGTTTTGCATAATGAAGGCTATAGGTACATCAAGTTGCTTGTGTATGTCCACCTCTGTGGAACCCCACAGACTATAGCCCTCCAGGCTCCTTTGTCCAAGGGATTCTCCAGGCAAGAATAGTGGAGTCGGTTGCCATTCCCTACTCTACGGGATCTTCCCGATCCAGGAATTGAACCTGTGTCTCTTGCATTTCCTGCATTGGCAGGCAGATTCTTAACCACTGAGCCACCTGGGATGCCCATGTTTCATCTAATACTGATGTCCAAAAGCACTCTTTCTTGAAACAAAACATTCAACAGAGATACGCATGAAAATAAACTGTTCAAATGCCCTTGCTGCATAAAATTCAATTGCATGCCATGCAGTAGAGCACTGTGTGTGAAAAGCAAATGCAGAGTTTTTATTCTGATTGAAAATTTAAAATAACAGCAACAGCAACAGCACTCTGGTAACTCAGTTACAAGTGAACCGACCCTGTGTACACTTTGAGCTGGAGCCATAAGGGATGATGATAGAGCTACAGAGGTATTGTAAGCGTTGTAAATTTACAAAATGAAGATAAATACTGAGAGATGAAGAGGGCGAATACAAGTAACACACAAAAATAAAAATGAAACTTCAAAATGAAAGCAAAAAAGCCTTATTCTAGAAACAGTCAGCAGGAGGGGTTTATGGTTGAGAACCAAGCAGAGAAGGGGAAAGGAAGAACGTGGATAACGTCTGGATAGAATCCTTCAGGCAAATGAGTGCTAGAGAAGTGACAGAATGACCATCAAAATTATGGGGGATGGTGTTCTTCTGTTTGTAGACCAGCAGAGAAGCCAGAGGTGGGGGAACACTGTGAAGACGGCGGCCGTCACCCGGTGACAACGGTTATTCTGTGAGCTTCTTTCCCGTCTGTTTTCCAGTTACCAGAACGATAACCGGCAGGGTCCTCAGATCAAGTCCAGCACTTCGGCCCTGTCTTAAATGCGTCTTTTCAGTAAAATGAGACCTTTTTTCTTACACGTGCTCTGTTCCAGCAGTGATATTTACTGTAGAATCTCAAATGCAATTACTAAATTTAAATAAGAGGACGAGAGATTAATCAAAAGCAGAGACGGAGGGGACTCGGAGTGGGGCGTGGAGCTGGGAGGATGCGCTGTGTGGTTCCTTGGCAACAGCAGCTCGTCCCTAAGTCTGTCTCCAGGCCCGGATCGTTGAGAAAGCTTCCTCTGCACGCGGTTTCCAAGGCGCTCCTTCCATCATACCCAGGCGCTCATTCCAGCTGCATTGTCAGAAGGCTTTGAAGACGCAGAACCCATCTCCGAGCGCAGCCTGTGGTTTCCACAAAAATTAGATTCTCCAAAAGAGACTCACACCGAGTTCAATGAAATTCATAGATAAGCTACAGAGCGAAACACAAGCTATTTAAGAAACTTTAATTACCTAACCAAAGTAATAAAACATGTATGAGAAAAAAAGAACAGCCAGCCAGTCCATAAAGTAAACTAGCTGACAAATTAATTAGTGTTTAATAACAAGAAATTTCTATCAATTGCCAAAAGCCCTCAAATTACTTATGGAACAAGCAGACTGTTTTCATTTCTGTTCTAGCTTCAGTAACTAGCATTTGGCCATTATTCATAATTTTTTCTTTGGCGTATGCAGGATGATTAGCTGCATATAATATTAACAATCTAGGAAACTGATTTCAGAAGGTGATTTTCCACTTTTAATACAGGCCTAGTAGCATGCTTTGATGAGGAAAAAAGTCGAGCAACTCAACTGACCTCCTTTTATTCCCAAATATTGAACTTAAGAGTAAACACAAGCAATGCTTGTTTAATCAGGCCAGGTATACTACCTATATTTTAAGGGACTGGATGACCACTTCTTGAATTTCCAGGCTGACTAGACGCACAGCATGGCTATGTATGCAGGGCAAGTAGAGAACCAGTTTTTCAGATGCCATCATTCATATTTCTAACTCACCAGAAACTTAGGTGGAAAAGCAATGTTCATTGTGGAGTGTGTTGAGCCTTATTAAAGATAAAAATCTAATTAAATATAGGATAATAAAAAACACAACAAATTCAGGATCTCAGAATTAAGTCCAAATATCCACTCAGTATCAATAAATAAACATAGAATAAATACTTTTATTAAAGTAAGGACTTAGAAATGAAATTTTATTACATGTCAAACACAAAAAGTTGAACTCGAAAATCTCCCGGAAAAATGTACACACACACAGACACACACACGTGAGTAGACTTTCCACAAGAAAAAGGTGCTAAATGTGATCGATGGAGGCAGCACTTAATAATGAGGGTCACGACATTCAATGACGTTTCACACATAAACATTTACACAGCAAACAGCAGCAACCTAACTCACAAACTAGATATTTCAAGAATTGTACCAAGTTACAATTCCTTTTCCACTGGGAAAGCAAGGATAGTAAAGTTAAAAAAAATGTGTAAGGACTCAAAATAGCATTTTTAGAGAGTAATTTAATAGACATTCAATAAAAGCTATGGTGCTAACAAAGTATTTTCAAATTGTATAAAACATTTAGTCAATATTGTGAATATACAAAATTGTAAAGAGACCACAAATAAAATTTGAAAAATAAAAAGAATATGGATAGTGTTTTCTAAAACCATGGGGAATAAAATAGAGAAATAATAATAAAAATAGAAGATAAATAAAAAGTTATCTGGAAGTTTTAAAACTCTAATAAACAACACCTAGACTGAAGTAGGTACATGAATGATTATTACTTGATAATAAAAAATATTTATACAGCAAAGTTTATTGAGTATGGCTAAACTATATTCATAGGGAAATTCATAGTCCTAAATTATTACACAAATAAATAGCAGAAATTGTTTTTAAGACTGTGTTTATCATGTAGCGCACGTTCTGTGCTGAGCTAAGTTGCTTAAGTCATGTCCGACTCGGCAACACTATGGACCGTGGCTCATTAAGCTCCTCTGTCCATGGGATTCTCCAGGCAAGAATACTGGAGTGCATTGCCATGCCCTCCTCCAGGGGATCTTCCCGCCCCAGGTATTGTACTTCTGTTTCTTTTGCCTCCTGCATTGGCAGGCAGGTTCTTCACCACCAGTGCCACCTGGGTAGCTCTGTAGCATATAGATTGCATGTTTTTAAATTGCATATTTTTAATTAATTAATTTATGTAGTATATAAGTTGTATTTGTGTGTGTGTGTGTGTGTGTTGGTTTTGCCATACAATGACATGAAACCGCCATGGGTTTACATATGCTCCCCCTCCAGAACCCCCCTCCCTCCTCCTTCCTGATTCCCTCCCACTGGGACATCTCGGTGCACCAGCCCTGAGCATCAACCCTGGGCAAAGAAATTAAATCAGAAGTGATAAAGAACCCGCCTGCCAGTGTAGGAGATTTGAGAGACATGGGCTCGGTCCCTGAATCTGGAAGATCCCCTGGAGAAGGGAATGGAAACCCAGTCCAGTATTCTTGCCTGGAGAATTTTGTGGACAGAGGAGCCTGGGAGGCTACGGTCCATAGGGTCACAAAGAGGTGGACGTGACTGAACTGACTTAGCACACACTCACACAAAGACAAGAAAAACAAAATAGCCCACCCCAAAGGGATTGATGAATTAACTGACAGCAAAGCAATTATTTTTAAAAAGAAGAAAGCACAAATCTAAAACCTCAGAAGAGTAAGAGAGACAGCTACAAAGGGAATCTTAGAGTAGATGTGCTGCGCTCAGTCGCTCAGTCGTGTCCAGCTCTCCGTGACCCCATGGACTGCAGCCCACCGGGCTCCTCTGTCCACAGATTTCTCCAGGCAAGAATACTGGGGAGGATTGTCATGCCCTCCCCCAGGGGATCTTCCCAACCCAGGGATCGAACCCAAGTCTTCCACATTGCAGGCAGATTCTTTACCGTCTGAGCCACCAGGGAAACCCTAAAATAGATTCATGTATTTAAAAATTACTCTAAAATCTCCATGAAGCAGATAATTTATGAGGAAAATAGTCTATCAAAATCGTTCCTAGAGATACAAGAAACCCAAAATGAAACAAAATATGTAAGAAATTGAAGAAGTGTTAAGTTACACAAACTTTAAATAGCACAAGTTGGCAACATCGACTGAAATAGACATTTCAGGTATTCTTCAACAGTTGTACTCTAAGGAACATATCTGACTGATAACTTCTAACTGAGTAGTGTGCTACATGACTACTAATTTATTTAAATCATAGTTTATAATAGTAAGACAGTTAAAAAAACTATTGTGTCTTCAGAAAGGGACTGTTTCCTAATATGTAATGTGTGCCACTGAAATTGTAGCCACACAGAGAAAATTAACAAAGCCTCTGCTCAAAGATGACACAAGTTTGTGTGTTATTTCACATTTTGGTGTTCATTTTTTTATTTTTTTCCTATACAAGTTCTTACACACAGGATTCAGAGAAAGAAGAGTAGGAATGAAAATATAAAGCATTATTTTAATGTTGCTTTCCATTGCTTCTCAAAATGTTCGGAGCGGATGTTGAAGATACTGGAGAAGTAAGCAAATCATCCACTTTTCTTAAGTTCTAAGGGGAACTGCTAATATTTGATAGAGATTTGGCAATATTTGCTAGAGATTTTTGGAAATAAGACTTTCCATGAAAATTCCTAAGTTTTTGTTGATCAGAAAAGTATTAGAGGAGCATTTATAAACTCAGAATTCTTCATTTCATCTGTAAATGACAGCCCCGGTGTCTTTTTCGATCTGTCACCCCATACAGCAGCCTTGATCCACAGCCCCACGCACCTGAGCTTGCCTGACTTACAATTCCAGGAAATGAGTGGAAATACCAAACGGCAGCAGTTTTAGAAAAAGCACAGTAAATCCAGTGTGGGGTCAAAGTGGCACCACACAACCATTCCCTCGCATACAAAGCAGTAATCTGGAAGGATGCAATAATATTGTGTGTAACACAGATGAAACGCTTAATGACACACTGGAGGAAGAGGAAAAGAGAAGACTGTAGTTCTGCTGAAAGTCAAAATGCGCTGCTTCCCAAGCTCAGGGGTAGCTGCTCTGTTGCTTCCACAACTGACTTTATGAAGTGCCTCTCGAGCTCAGCCTCTCTTGGTGGGCCATCTGCGAGGGCACGTTTTAACTGCTGCCTTGTGCCATCCTGAAGATGCAGGAGCCAGCAACCATGAGGGAAAGGGCACGTGGTGCTTCCCCTCAGAGAGGCACCTGCCTTCTATGGTCTATGGAAGTGAAAGTCACTGAGTCGTGTCTGACTCTTCGTGACCACATGGTCTCTACAGTCCATGGGATTCTCCAGGCCAGAACGCTGGAGTGGGGTAGCCTTTCCCTTCTCCAGGGGATCTTCCCAACACAGGGATCAGACCCAGGCCTCCCGCACTGCAGGCGGATTCTTTACCAGCTGAGCCACCAGGGAAGCCCAAAGTCTTTATGTGTTAGGTGCTAAATGTGTGCAATCAACACATGGTTTCCAGGTAATGATATCATTTGATACACAAAAATATTTCATCTGAATAGGAATCCACTTCTTAGATGTAAACAATAGGTTTCCATACAAATCTAGTGAAGTGCAAGAAGGCTACTAACAAAATGACGCTGAGGAGAACAATGCAGAGGCTACGTTAATGGCATCGGCATCCGTTCTTTTAAATGATTACTTTTTGAGTCAGAGAGGATGAGCATTTCCCAGTAAGGCATCCAGATCTATGGATTTGTCCATCTTTTTTAAGCTTTTTAGTTTGATATAATTGCATATATCATCTTAAGATCTTTTAAATGTCTATAGACCCTGTAATCGTAACCTTTTCACACTCCTTATATTGGGATTATGTATCTTTTCTCATTTTTTTCTTGCTAGATATTCCATGTACTTTTATTTATTTATCTGTTTTTGTGCTCACTCAGTTGTGTCTGACTCTTTGTGACATATATATACACATACATACATATATATATATATATACATATATATACATATATCAGTTCAGTTCATTCACTCAGTCGTGTCCGACTCTTTGAGACTCCATGGGCTGCAGCACACCATGCCGCCCTGTCCATCATGAACTCCCAGAGCTTGCTCAAACTCATGTCCATTGAGTCAGTGATGCCATCCAACCATCTCATCCTCTGTTGTCCACTTCTCCTTCCTTCAATCTTTCCCAGCATCAGGATCTTTTCCAATGAGTCAGTTTTTCCCATCAGGTGGCCAAAGTATTGGAGCTTCAGCTTCAGCATCAGTCCTTCCAATGAATATTCAGTGAATATATATACATATATACACCCTGAATCACAATAAACTGTGAAAATTTCTTAAAGAAATGGGAATACCAGACCACCTGACCTGCCTCTTGAGAAATCTGTATGCAGGTCAGGAAGCAACAGTTAGAACTGGACATGGAACAACACACCGGTTCCAAATAGGGAAAGGAGTATATCAAGGCTGTATATTGTTACCCTGCTTATTTAACTTATATGCAGAGTACATTATGAGAAATGCTGGACTGGAAGAAGCACAAGCTGGAATCAAAACTGCTGGGAGAAATATCAATAACCTCAGATATGCAGATAACACCACCCTTATGCCAGAAAGTGAAGAGGAACTAAAGAGACTCTTTATGAAAGTGAAAGAGGAGAATGAAAAAGTTGGCTTAAGGCTCAACATTAAAAAAAAAAAAAACTAAGATCATGGCATCTGGTTCCATCACTTCATGACAAATAGATTTGGAAACAGTGGCTGACTTTACTTTTCTGGGCTCCAAAATCACTGTAGATGGTGACTGCAGCCATGAAATTAAAAGACCCTTACTCGTTGGAAGGAAAGTTACAACCAACCTAGACAGCATATTAAAAAGGAGAGACATTACTTTGTCAACATATGTCCATCTAGTCAAGGCTATGGTTTTTCCAGTGGGCATGTATGGATGTGAGAGTTGGACAGTGAAAAAGGCTGAGAGCTGAAGAATTGATGCTTTTGAACTGTGATGTTGGAGGAGACTCTTGACAGTCCCTTGGATTATAAGGAGATCCAACAAGTCCATCCTAAAGGAGATCAGTCCTGGGTGTTCATTGGAAGGACTGATGTTGAAGCTGAAACTCACTTTGGCCACCTCATGGGAAAAGTTGACTCATTGGAAAAGACCCTGATGCTGGGAAGGATTAGGGGCAGGAGGAGAAGGGGACAACAGAGGATGAGATGGTTGGATGGCATCACCAACTCAATGGACATGGGTTTGGGTGGACTCCGGGAGTTGGTGATGGACAGGGAGGCCTGGCATGCTGCGGTTCATGGGGTCACAAAGAGTTGGACATGACTGAGCAACTGAACTGAATATCCCCTCTCTCCTGAGCCTCCCTCCCCCACCCTACTCCTTAGGATGTCACAGAGCACCAGGCCCATGTGCTTTTAAAAATAATGCATATTCTTAAATTTTGGGTAAATATAAATTTTTAAATATGCTTATATAGCTAACAGATATATGATCAAGCTTGCTAACTTCTTTGCTCAGATATTCTTTATCTATGATTAATTTTGTTCTAGTGTTTTATGTACATTTAAATAACTCTCCATTTCTTTCTTTCATTCATTTGTTGATTTATCCTAGGCAATAAAATAGTCTACTGAAAAACACCACATCTTCGTAAATTAACAAGAAATTTGACAAGCCATGCTTGATCAAAACCATGAGGTCATCAAAGTGTCCCTGATCCCTGAGTAAGGAACCAGACACCCACCAATCATTACCCTGGGCACCTCCATCACTGGACAGGCACTGCCGCAGAACCTTCTATTCCTCCAGGCTGACCTGAAAACCTGAGCTATGAGTTACTGAAAGTTAGTAAGTAAGCTACCAAGTCTCTTACTTATAAGTCTTTTAAATGTAATTGTTTGTCTTATGTATTTAAAATTCTTTTGATTAATGTATGCAATTTCATGCTGCTATCTGTACTTGCGTTAATAATTTATTCTTACCAGTATGAAATACCTCTATCCTTGTTGAGGGTAATTTTGCATTAAGTAATATTTCTTGTAATAGTAATACTGCTGTAATAACTTTCTTTTGCTTACTATTTCCTGTTATATCTTTTTCATGCCTTAATTTTCAAATTGAAAAACATTACTTTTCCTCCAGTGAGTTTCTTCTAGGCCGCATAGTATTTTTTAAAGCAATATGTTTGGAATATATCGCATTCTGTCAATCAAAGAAAATGAAGTTTAATTTCCCAATACTTTATTAAAAATGTATTCTATTATATTTTATTGCAAAGATAAAATCTTTCAGTGGAGAAAGAATTACCATAATAACAAACCTGGTAATAAAAAACTGTAAACCAATGTAAATTCTTTTGTAGTTTCTTTTATTGTTAAAAGCCTGTAACATAAAATTTCCGTCCTGTAACATAAAATTTACCGTCTTAACAATGTTTAAGTGGACAGCAGAGTTCTATACGTGCCCTGCTGGGCAACATGCCTCTGGAACTTTATCTTGCAAAACGGAAACTTTGTAACCATGAATGACTTCTTTTCTTTTCCTGTTTTTCCTTCTCCACCTGCCCCTTTAAGCCAGCATTCTACTTTTGGTTTCTAAAATTTTGACTATTTTAGATACCAGATGTAAATGAAATCATGTAGTATTCATCCTTTTGTGACTAACTTATGTGCTTAACAATGGCCTCAAGTTTCATTCATTTTGTAGCTATGACAGGATTTCCTTATTTTTAAATAATAGCCCATTTTGTGTATACATCACATGTTCTGTATTCATCCATTCATCAGTGAACACCTGGGTTTCTCCCACCTCTTGGCAATTTTAAATAATGAGGCAATAAATATATTTGTTAAAATACCTTTCAAGATCCTGGTTTCAACCATTTTGGATATACACCCAGAAGCAGATTGGTGGGTCGCATGATGGTTGTTTTTACTTTTTTGGGGAATCTCCATAGTGGCTGCACTATTTCACATTCCACCCAGTGGTGCACAAGGGAGTGGGTTCCAGTTTCTCCACATCCGTGTCAATAGTTATTACTTCTGTTTGTTGGTTTTTTCAGTAGCCATTTTAATGGGTGTGAGGTATTATTTCCAGTCTCTTCTTGTTAGTACAGTTTCTGATGACAGCTCTTTCTTCTATTATATTTAAAACATTTTATTTCCCCTGGCTTCTTCAAGATTGTTTCTTTGTCACTGGTTTTCTGACATTTGAACACGCTAAGTGCCTCACTTCAGTTCAGTCGCTCAGTCATGTCCGACTCTTTGCGATCCCATGGACCGCAGCACGCCAGGCCTCCTGTCCATCACCAACTCCCAGAGTTTACTCAAATTCATGTCCATTGAGTCGGTGATGCCATCCAACCATCTCATCCTCTGTCATCCCCTTCTCCTCCTGCCTTCAATCTTTCCTAGCATCAAGGTCTTTTCAAATGAGTCAGTTCTTCGCATCAGGTGGTCAAAGTATTGGAGTTTCAGCTTCAGCATCAGTCCTTTCAATGAATATTTAGGAATGATTTCTTTTAGGATGGACTGGTAGGATCTCTTTGTAGTCCAAGGGACTCCCAAGAGTCTCCTCCAATACCGCAGTTCAAAAGCATCAGCTTTTTGGCACTCAGCTTTCTTTAGAGTCCAACTGTCACATCCATACATGACTACTGGAAAAACCATACCTTTGCCTAGACAGACCTTTGTTGGCAAAGTAATGTCTCTGCTTTTTAATATGCTATCTAGGTTGGTCATAACTTTTCTTCCAATGAGCAAACGTCTTTTAATTTCATGGCTCAGTCACCATCTGCAGTGATTTTGGAGCCCTACCAAATAAAGTCTCTCAGTGTTTCCACTGTTTCCCCATCTATTTGCCACGAAGTGATGGGCCCAGATGCCATCATCTTAGTTTTCTGGATGTTGAGTTTTAAGCCAACTTTTTCACTCTCCTCTTTAACTTTCACCAAGAACCTCTTAGGTGTAGTTTATCGTTTTTTTTTATCCTGTGTGTTATTTTCTCTATAGCATATTTTCTGTTATTAATTTTGGAGAAGTTTTGGCCATCATTACTTCAAATAGCTTTTTTCTATTCTTTTCTCCCTCCTTCTGTTATACCAGTTATCTGTGCTATACAGTTTTAAATTGCCCCACAATTCTGGGGAGTTTCCATTCTATTTTTTCTTTAATTACCTCTATTTGCATTACTGTTTGAAGAATTTTTATTAACTTATCTTCAAACTCACTCATTCTTTTCTCAGCCATAACCAATCAATTTATAAGCTCATCTTTTTCTTCCTAGCCATTACTTCTGATTATTTTTCCTTAGATTTTCTATCTTTCTGCTAATATTGCTCATTTGTTCTTAAATATTGTCTATTTTTCCTCCATTAGAACCCTTAGCATCTCAAACACAGTTATTTTAAATGTTTATCTGATAGTTCCAACATTTGTGTGTGGGTTCTATGTTTGTTTTGTCTCCTGACTGTGTTTTCCCTTACTTTTTGTTGCATCTTGTAATTTTTCACTGAAATTCAGGCGCAGGGTACCAGCTGAGAGGAGGTGATGTCAGCAGCACTCAGGTGCAGCTCTGTGTTCTGGTTGGGAGTTTGACCGTTTCATCTCTGCTGCAGTCATAGGTGCTAAAGCCTCAGAATCCCCTGGTGTCAATGCTTTGTCTCCCTGTTAGTTTGGGGCTTTCTGAGAACTTCCCTGCAGAGACAGTCTGCACCCTGGGGCTCGTTCGGCTGCAACCCACTGGTACTGTCCTGGAGCTCTGTTGGTATGGGGACAGGGTGTGTGAGAGGCAAGGCATTCCATAACATTAAACATAGACCTCAGCTTCTCACTGGGTCTGTGTCGCTGGGCTGTGAACTTCAAGAGTGTCTCTTGCTTCCCACCCCTACCAAGTATTCTACCAGTCCATGTCTCTGGAGGTCTGCTCCAGATAAATAAGGATATTTCAGCCGTCACTCTCTTAATTTTCCATTCTCTCTGGATTTGGGAATGGTAGCTTGCCCCATGACCTCAGTTCTCTGAATACAAGAAAAGCATTTGATACTCAGTTTGTCCAGGTTTTTCATTTTATAAGGATAGGAGTGACAACTTTTAAGCTCTTTACACGTCAGAGATGAAACAGAAAGTTCTAGGTAGTCTCATTTTAATCTAGAAATTAGCTCTAACTTTACCCTGCACTGGAGCCCCTTCTAAATTCATATAAATTCATACATTCCTGCTATAACAAAGGAAAATATACCATAGGATCATGTAACTGCACTTTCTGAGACTGCCTAAAACTACCTCGACTGCCTAGACTGCTTTACTTCTCCTTCTGACAGTAGGAATGCAAGTTTATCTTTATTATATTAGCCTGTATTGGGATAAATAAAAAAAATCAGTCATCTACAAAGCTGAAAACCATACTTAAAGATGCAGCATTAAAATAGCCAAGTATAATGCAGAATCAGGCAGAACAACATTAACTATGGTAGAATAAGAAAGATTAGGAGGGATGAAAACAAAGGACTAGGGATGTTTACCGATGCACAACACACCTTGCAGAGAAAGGAACTAGGTCATAATATGAAAATAGCTATCTAAAGAGTCCAAGAAGATAGTTATGGGAGCTGGTTAAAGATCCCAACATAATTTAAAGTTTAGTGATAAATGTTGGGCAACAATGATTCTACCAATTACATCAGGGAAGTCTAGCCAGCGGAGCTCACGCTGGGGTTGGTTCTGGCACAGGATTTAGTCTGGGGTGGAGAGAAGGGTAGTAGTAAAAATGAAAGAATTTGCTTAGAATGAGGAAGAGCAAAATCACAGAAGCTCTTAGAGATCAGGAAACTTTCTAAGTCAGGTTAAGAAAACAGAAACAAAATTCTCAGAGTTGGGTAAATAGGCACAGCTCCACTCAAAGAAATGTGTATGCTTTTTGGCTAGATATAATAAATGTTTTCCACATATGGTTAAAGTCATCCCCTTGAAACGGAGGTGAAACTCACCCAATAAATATAGATCAGGTCACCCCAGGTATGGAAACGTACGATGAGAGGGCCGGAGGAAGAGTGCCTGGCAATAACTACAGATATGAAGCCACAGTGTCCTCTACTACACTCGCATCAGTTGCTAATGAAGTGGGAAGGGGGAGAGTGAGGCAGAGAGTTCGAGAGATGAGGCGCTTTTCCTAACATATTAATAATTTTGCAGTTTAATGTGTCTTTTGGCTATTTGCGCTAATGTTTCAACATTACTCTGCAAGCTACTTTAGTAGAAAAAATAACGTTTCCCCCCTAAAGTCACAAGGCTGGAAAATACATAGTTTCATATAATAAACAACTTTTTTCTATGAAAGTGTGCAATGTCTTATAAACAAATTCCAATAGCTGAAGAGTTTAAAAGTTAACAAGTTGAAATGTTTTACAATTTATGATATTCTTTCATCTATTTTGCCAGAGGAAAGCAAAATATTGAAATGTTTTGAAGAGGTTAAGTTAGAAAGTCTTGACCTGAGGAAAATATTCTATTTTCCTTTATTTAAAGACCACTTAATTTAGAATAATATCTAATTATTAACACCAAATCCAATTCCAAAAGCAAAATTTAATGTTCAAACAAGTGAGAGTAGGTGCCATCTCACCTCAGCGATAAATGGCTGATACTTTTTAAATGCATTTTGAGCCAATTAGCGAACTAAAATACTATAAAATTGCAATTTTTTTGTTAAGCTTTTCTGGATAATACTTATATGGTTAAAGATTGAATTGTAGGACTTCCCTGGTGGCATAGGGGATAGGAATCTGCCTGTTGAATCCCTGCTCTGAGAAGATCCTACATGCCATGGAGGAACTAAGCCCTGTGCCCCAACTTTAAAGCCCTCACGCCTCAATTACCAAAGCCCTTGTGCCCCAAAGCCCATGCTCTACAGCACGAGAAGCTGCTGTAATGAGAAGCCTGTGCAAAAAAAATTTTTAATTAAAAAAAATTGATTATATACTAAAAGTAACATTTTGGAAGAAAATATAAATTAATATTTGTATAATCTTGGGGTTAAGGAAATGTTCCTGCTCCTTTTATTCTATTAACATCTAGGTAAACTCTAATATGGAATATATGCAACCAGACACTAAGAAATGTTCTAGTTAGCATAATCCATACTGGAGGTCGTTGGCCTCTGTGTAAAAGTTACAGGCACAATATTTCACACCCATAACTGGGCATGTGCTCACTGATTCTTGACCCCTAGCATCACTGTACGATCTCATAGAGCACATCACTGTTTAGCACAGTTGGTCTACGTGCCTAACATTCTTGGAATATTCTCACAAAAGCAGGTGTTCCGTGGCAATTCTAAATAAAGACAAAACAACGAAGCAGCAAATCTGAGTGCTTTCTGATTTCAATGGGAGAATGAAGATGCTTTCCAGCTATGGCCCCCAAAGGCAGAAATCTTAGAGAGAAAGACTAATAGATTCAATAACATAAGTGATTGAAAAACCTCTGTAGCCTTGAAAATACACACATAAGTAAGGATAAAAAGTAAATGAAAATCTGAAAAAAAATTGCAGCTTGTGTCATAAAAAGGGTTACAGCTTTTATTACTTAGAGGAAATGTTATCAATAGAAAAACAACTTGATTCATGAATGAACAAACCACCAAAGAAGAAATAGAGATGCTGAGAAAACACCTCAGTGTGGTTAAATGTGCAGTCTTACTAGTAACCAAAGAAATTTGGAAATTAATAATGGAGCAATCTTTTCCTTTTTTAATCCATGAGAATACCTAGCATTCATGAGAATAAGTGAAAATGTAAGTGCAGGCACATCACTTAGGGTGCAAATTAACACAGGTTTTCTGGCAGATAACGTACCGGGGCATCCGGTGGTCTCCTAAAGAATCCTATGAAGAAAGCAGTAGTTCTGCTTCTAGCAGTTCATTCCAAAGAAACAGTGAGACAAATGCACAATGACACCACCGAACCGATGCACAATGACTACCATTTACGATGCACTTACTGCATTCCAAGAACAGTGCTAAACACCTCACCAGTGCTGTTTAAATTCATCATCACAAAACCCGATGAGTACCATCCCCAGTTTTCACATGAAGAAACTAAAGACTCAGACTAGTTTTGAAACACGTCCAAGTTCTCATGGGGCTGCAGCCGGTGGTGTGGTGGTAAAGAGTCCACCCGCAGTGCAGGAAACGCAAGAGAGGGGGTTGGATCCGGTGCCGGGAGGGTCTCCTGGAGGAGGAAATGGCAACCTGCTCCTGTATCCTTACCGGGAAATCCTATGGGCAGAGGAGCCCGGTGGGCTACAGTCCACGGGGCCTCAAAGAGTCAGACAGGAGTGAGCGACGGGGCACACGCGCACGCACCAGCCTGGTGAGCTGCCGTCTACGGGGTCGCACAGAGTCGGACACGACTGAAGCGACTTAGCAGCAGCAGCAGACTACAGCCCACCAGGCTCCTCCGTCCATGTCATGTCTGCCTCTTTGTGACCCCATGGACTGTACGTAGCCCTCCAGGCTCCTCTGTCCTTGGGATTCTCCAGGCAAGAATACTGGAGTGGGTTGCCACGCCCTTCTTCAGGGGTTCTTACTGACCCAGGGATCAAACCCAGGTATCTTGCATTGCATGTGGATTCTTCACCACTAAGTCAATGGGGAAGCCTATGTGTGTGTGTGTGTGTGTCTGTGTGTGTGTCTGTGTGTGCATTGATTTTATATATATATATATATATATCCCTAGTTAGCCTTCATTTAGGAAAATCTAGTTTAAAATATAAAAAACACGTACACTTAAGTTGGAAAACATTTACATTAAATCAATGAGCAAAATTTCCCTCATCACTTCACAGTATATGTCTGTGAAGGGGAGAAGGGAAGACAGCAGCCACAAAATCCAAACCCAGCTAACCTCCACGTCCCGCTAAACGTCTCTTCCTTGCCTTTGTCACCGTGACCATTTAGTACTCACTCCAAGGAGGGAAAGAGCAGGTCACTAACGTCCCCTGTGTGTGTGTGTGTGTTCCTTGGAAAGGGACTCGAAGGCAGACAAGTGCAGGTGGTCATTTACTGCCCATGAGAAGGTACTAATAAGCAGAGAGGAAACAGCTCTGCCCAGCGCTGCCTCGGCCCCCAGCCCCGGCTCTGCGGTGTGGGTGCAGGAAACTAATGAACCTGTTATGTTGCCAGTCATAAAAAGGGCCAATGGCTCTCTGTGCAGTAATGGACTCTACAGTGAAACCTACCTACCGGGCTTCATGAGGAACTAGGAAAGAATCGATTACCTCATTGAGGTTAGCCTCACAGAGCTTTGCAGCAAGATAATCTAGCAGGGGTCAATCCACTGCAATTTCATGAAAATTTAAAAAAATGGCTCTTGAACTGCATTTCCCTCAATTTTAAAAGGAAAAAAGATACATTTTCCACTCACTCAGCCACGTTGTCTTTATCACAAGTCAAAAACAACCAGAAGAACAAGGCAACAGAAATGAATGAGGAAGTGAATCATTGTTTGGTCCCTAACTGTATAAAGCAATAAGCGCTCATATTCACATGGTACTTTCAGGTTCACTGATGATTCTTTAACAGTCTTGGGAGGCGGCGCTGCCATCTCTGCTTCACACTTGAAGTTCCAAACCTAGATTTAAACTCAGCTGTTTCTTCCAACCACAGTGAGCTGTTTGTGTCTTTTCTCTCTGTTTTCCTTCCCTCTCGTTTCAAGCAGATGGTCAGACAATATGCTTCTTTGTCTCAGGGAATATTTATGGCAGGCAGGGAAGACAATATACTTGGAATCAAAACTTTCTTCCTCGCTTCCTTCCTAGCATCGTTCCTTCCTTCCTTCTTCTTTCTTTTCCTTTCTTTTCTTTTGGCAAAGCCCAGGTCCTCTAAAGAGATGATTCTGTGTATCCCCAAACTCAGAGACTCTTTAGGAGGCAGCAGGAGGAGATTTTCCTGGGACTAGGAAGGTAGGATGTAAGAGAAGTCTAGCGGTTCTTGGATGGCAGTACTTTGTGGTTAAAGATGTGGATAAAAGGAGAAGTACTGATGAAAAACGTTATAAAAATAGAAGGAAGGGGGCATACAAAAACCTGATGAAGAGGAGCAGCTATTCAAAGTAATGACCTTGAGGCTGAATAACCATCCCCCAAAAGATATTCGTGTCCAAATCCCCAGAACCTGAGAATGGGACACTCCATGGCAAAAAGGACTCACAGATGTGATTAAACTAAAGATCCTGAGATGGGGTTATGATCCTGGATTATCCAGTCTACCCTAAATGTAAATCATGTAAGTCCTTACAAAGAGGGAGGCAGGGGAGGTCTGGGTATGGAGGAGGAGGTGTGATGATGAAAGCAAGAAGTTGGAGTTTTGTAGAGAAAGAACCGAATGCCCAGAAATTAAAGCCCCAAAGCCTCCAGAGGGAACTCGGTCCTTCTTGTACTTGCATTTAGACCCTGACCTCCAGAACCGTAAGAGAAGAAGTGTGTGTGTGTGTGTGTGTGTGTGTGTGTATAAGACACTGTGTTTCTGGTTATGTGTTACAACAGCAACGGGGAACTAGAGAAAATAAGAAATCAAACCCCAGTGAAGAGAGATGAAAGTCCACAGATTACAGGAGGACTTAGAGGGCTGTATAGGATATATGGATTCTAAAAATCCACACTAAACATATTAGAAAGAAATTTTCAAACCTCAAAGACACAAGAGTGTCAAGACTTTCGAGATTTCAAAATTGAACACCTGAAAAGGAAGACTTGTTAGGCTGCTCGACAGAAGTAGTAGTTGAAGGAAGATAGTTAAATGGTCCTTTCAAAGAGATGAAGGAAGCATTGTGTAAAGCAAACTAGAATTTTATATCTGGTGGCTCAGTGGTAAAGAATCCGCCTGCCAATGCAGGAGACATGGGAGCAACACCTGGGTCAGGAAGATGCTCTGGTGAGGGAAATGGCAGCCCACTCCAGGGTTCTTGCCTGGAGAATCCCATGGACAGAGGAGCCTGGGCAGCTACAGTCCATGGGGCTGCTAAGAGTCAGACACGACTGAGCCACTAAACAATAATACTCTCTAAAAACATTCATGAACAAAATGCCCCAGGAAGAAATGGAAGATGCAGGAGATACATGGGAATTCACCATGAATAAATAACTAAATAAAATTTGTAGTTTCTGAATCAGTCAAGCTGAAAATGTCAGTATTTTCATAACAGTTTGATGTAACTAGCAGCAACATGGTGGTGATGGCGATCAAGACATCGAGGAACAGAGAGGAGAGAATGCTTGAGTATTGCCGTGTGCGCAGACACATGCTCCATACAAGCACTGCATAAAAATCCGACCTCAATTACCAATATATGTATTTGTTTTATAATCGTTTATGGGCTCTTGGAGAGCTAGCTTCCTCGTCATCATGAAATGCCTGTCTTTACCCCTGGTAATATTCCTCATTCTGTATACAATTTCACTGGAAATTAATGTACTTAACAACTATTCTTGTTTAGTTGCTAAGTCATGTCCAATTCTTTTGCAACCCCATGGACTGTAGCCCACCAGTCTCCTCTGTCTAGTTTTATTTCATTTAGTTTTTGCTTTGGCTTCTTTTCACTTTTGTTTATTTATGAAGTATTTTTCCAGCTGGTATTCTTGGCTATGTGGTTTGGTGTCTGTAAATGATTTTGAGAGTCCTTGTCTGTTATTTCTTCAAGTATTGGTTTACACTTATTCATTCTTCTGGGAGTCCAACTATTACATATATTAGGCCTCCTAAAAATTTCCAGCTCTCTGCCTGTTCTTTCCTTCTTGGTTTCTCTGTATGTTTTAGTTTGGGTAATTTCTATGGACTTAGGTTTAAGATCATGGCTTTATATCTAGACCTGTAGTCTGCATTGAGCCTGACAAAAGGGTTCATCTCTGTTGCTTCCCTTGTTTTTCATTTATAACATTTCTGTGTGATTATTTCTTACAGTTTCCAGTCACCTGAAATTATGTCTCTTCTTATGTAACATATTCATAATGGTTATCTTAAATCCCACACTGGATGTCTGAGGCCAGAGCTGCCCATCCGAGGCCTGTCCTGTACCTTCAGACTGAGTGCGGCCTTGGCCCCCGTCATGCTCCATAAACTGCTGTGAGGTGGCTGTGCCGCGCAAACCGGGGCTCTTCTTGCAGCTGCTGGGCGCGCACCCCGACGCCCAGCTCGGAGGCGCAGTCTGCGCACCGTCCAGAGCCGACTCGGGTGGAAGTCCGCCCCGGCGCCCGCCGGGTCTCCTGCGCAGCCAGGGCGCCTCCCACCGCCGCCGCAGCGCTTTCGCCCTCCGCCGTCCCCATCGCCAGTGGGCGGTCCACGGTGCCCCCCGACAGCCCACGGCCTTCCTCCTGCAGACCAAGCCTCCGCTCCTGGAGAAGAAGCGGGGCTGCGTCCCCGGTGGCTCCGCTCCCCCAGCGTCGGCCGGTCCGGGCGTGTCCTCGCGACCCGCCTGGGGCTCCTTGTGAGGTCTGGCGCGGCTTCCGAGGGAAATCCTGCCAAGGTGCGAGCCGCAGGACCCCCTCTTCTCGGGCTGGCCCACTGTCCGCTGCGGGCAGTGCCTAACCGTTGTTGCTGATAATGCTGGACGCTGTTACATCTAATGATAACAACGAAGTGTCAGCTTGTTCAGATCACTGTGTGAAGGGGATGCTGCTTCTTTTTTATGCTGCTTTTATTCCTTCAGTAAGTTCATGAAGAATTTCTGACCAGCTTATCTCAGTGACATCCTACCCAGACAAACATCGCTTGTGTTCTGTTCCTCCCTGGAGGCTCTTGTCTCTCTCCGGCGTGAAGTTAGCTGTTTTCCCTGAGATGTCAGACCTCTGGTAAACTCAAGGGAAGCTTTTCATTTTGAGTTACCCAGTTATTCTCACTGGTGTGTGGGTGAGAACAACGCTCTCAACAGAGAAGAGCCCTCTGCCAGCAAACACCACCCAACCTCCTGCCGTTTCCAGACTTGGAACCTTTACTTGCCAATGTCAAAAGCAAGTCCACCAAAATGTCAAAAAATATTTTTGTTATAAATTTCGTCTAGTTAAAGCAAAGGTGCAGCCCACTTTTCAAAAACAATTAATTCAAAAGAGAAGGAGAGGATGTATATATTTTCTTAATTTGGGGTTTCATATCAAATTACAGCTACTCTTTAAACAAAGAGTAGACCCATTTTATGATATTTAGGACTACATTGTAAGCACTCATTTGATAAAAACTGTTGTTAAAACTGCTATATCTATTATCTAATTATAATAGACACTTGCTACCATAATCTTATCATTGCTTAAAGAGAAAATTGTTTATTTTTTTAGTATTGAGCTGATTTATTCAAGAGATTTGGACGCCGTATGTTGATATGATGCCCCAGTTCACCAAATGGTACCTTGAATGCCAAAGCAAAGGAATTTATCCCCAACAAGGAAATAAGAGGTTCTTGATACTCAAAAAGGAAAAGACAGTGGTTTTCTGCTCTAAATAATTTCTGCATGTCAAATATTATTTAAAAAATCAAATTTACACTAAATTTATAATTACTAAAATTACTTTTCAAAATACAAAAAGCAGAGACATTACTTTGCCGACAAAGGTCCATATAGTCAAAGCTATGATTTTTCCAGTAGTCATGTATGGATATGAGAGTTGGACCATAAAGAAGGCTAAACACTGAAGAATTGATGCTTTCAAATGGTGGTGTTGGAGAAGACTCTTGAGAGTCCCCTTGGACTGCAAGGAGATCAAACCAGTCCATCCTAAAGGAAATCAACCCTGAATATTCATTAGAAGGACTGGTGCTGAAGCTGAAGCTCCAATACTTTGGCCACCTGATGCAAAGAACTGACTCATTGGGAAAGACTCTGATTCTGGGAAAGATTGAAGGCAGGAGGAGAAGGGGATGACAGAGGGCGAGATGGTTGGATGACATCACTGACTCAATGGACATGAGTTTGAGCAAGGTCTGGGAGTTGGTGATGGACAGGGAAGCCTTGTGTGCTGCAGTCCATAGGATTATAACGTCTTGGACATGACTAAACAACAACAAAATTATTTTAAGCTTAGTAAAAGATGTTTCATATTAAAAAGTAAAAGAACAAGCAAAGGACATTTCAGACAATGACAAATTGATGGTGTTCAGTAAACCAAGGACAATATTCCTTTGGTGGCTACTTGTCCTTCTTGAAGAAGATTGACTCCTATTTTAGAAATGAGCTGATAATGTTAATATTGATAGGAAAGCAAATTGATGTTATCTCAAATAATTGCATTAATTATAAGTTATATATTACTATATGTGATACAGTGGGGTTATTCCTTTGTCAGTTAGATTATAATGAGAAGTTCAATAAATCAGAATTTCAGAAAGCAAGGTTTCTAATTCTGGATCTGTCACCAACTTGATGTGGCAAGTTTTACTGGGTCTTCATCAAGATTCATTTTGACCCAGTTCATGAGTCTAAATAGGTCAAATAGACTAATAAACACATTTGTGGTACTCACACTTCGTGCTAAATGTTACAACGAAAATGTGACAATTGGTGAGACGGATGAGAGTCCAACCTCCGCCAACAACTAATGGAAACAACAGGTGTCTGCTGGAAAATACAGGACAGGGTGGAGAATATCAGACCCGCTTAACGTGCATATGCTTCTCATTTAGTAAATGGCATCCCTGCAAGCTCAAGCAGAGCGACGCTGACTGAGACAGAGCTGAGGAGTGACACATCTTATTACTGCATCCCTCAAGGCTTGAAAATAAAATTTGTATTTTAGAATACGCTGTGTGTGCTAAGCCACTTCAGTCGTGTCTGACTCTGCAACCCTACAGACTACAGCTCGCCAGGCTTCTCTGTCCATGGGATTTCCCAGGTAAGAATATTCGAGTGAGTTGCCATGCCCTCCTCCAGGGAATCTTCCTGACCCAAGGATCGAACTCATGTCTCATTATGTCTCTTGCACTGCAGGTGGATTGTTTACCACTTGCACCACTTGGGAAGCCCCATATCTTAGAACAGTTAGATTTACAGAAAAATATGAAAATATGTAGCGATTCTCCATAGACCCTACATTCAGTGTTCACTATTATTGACAGCGCCCATTCACTGCAGATGGTGGCTGCAGCCATGAAATTGAAAGACCCTCACTCCCTGGAAGGAAAGCTATGACCAACCTAGACAGCATATTGAAGAGAAGAGACATTACTTTGTCAGCAAAGGTCTGTCTAGTCACGGCTATTGTTTTTCCAGTGGTCGTGTATGGATGTGAGAGTTGGACGGTGAAGAAAGCTGAGCCCCGAAGAATTGATGCTTTTGAACTGTGGTGTTGGAGAAGACTCTTGAGAGTCCCCTGGACTACAAGGAGATCCAACCAGTCAATCCTAAAGGAGATCAGTCCTGAGTGTTCATTGGAAGGACTGGTGCTGAAGCTGAAGCTCCAGTACTTTGGTCGCCTGATGCGAAGAATTGACTCATTGGAAAAGACCCTGATGCTGGGAAAGATTGAGGGCAGGAGAAGATGACATAGGATGAGATGGCTGGATGGCATCACCGACTCAATGGCCATGGGTTTGAGTGGACTCCGGGAGTTGGTGATGGACAGGGAGGCCTGGCATGCTGCAGTCCATGGGTTGCAAAGAGTCGGACACGACTGAGCGACTAAAATGAACTGAACCATTAAAGTGGCATATTTGTCACAAATAGTGAACAAATACTGAAGCACTAGTATGAACTACAGTCCATACTTTACTCAGAGTTCCTTCCTCTTACCTAATGTCCTCTTCCTCTTCCAGGATCCCATCCAGAAGACCACATAATCTTTCCCTGGGCTACTCCTGGTTACTCCAGTTTCTCAGACTTTCTTGTCTTTTATATCCTTGACACTTTTGAGGAGTTCTAGTGAACAAGTTTTTATAAGGTCCCTCACCAGGGATTTCTCTGATGGGTCCTCTCATCTCCAGCCATGGGTTATGGGTGTGGAGGAGGCAGATCATGGAGACAGCAGCTCTGCCGACCACCTCACGTTGAGAGCACAGGCTCTCATCACCGGGATCACTGGGCTGCTGGCATGTTTGTTGGGCTGCCCCTCTGTAAGGTGGCTCTTTTCCTCTTTTCCACACTGCCCTTTTGGGAAGGAGGTCGCTGCATGGCCTGCTTTAAGGAGGAAAGAGCTATGCTCACCTCCTGAGGGTGGATGTTCAAAGTCTAAACTCCAGGAACAATTTCACTTAGACGTTCCCTATACCCTCTTATCCTCTAAAACCAGTGTCATTTTTACTGCTAAGAATAAAGTACCTCATTTCATCAGTCAAATAAAGCTGGTTCTCATGTCTGATTACCTTTTCAACATACAATACAAGGTCTATGAGGATGTTTTAAATGAGAACCAAGACTCTTGTGGTCTGAGAGTTTTGCTGCCTTTGTGAGGGACTTCCTGAAAGAAGGAACACAGTAGTACACCCCAGCCCTGCGGAGGAAAATGTGGGCTCTCCAATAATGGTAGAGACAGGGTCGGTTTCGATCTCCAGGGGCAAAAGCGCTGACACTACCTCTTCTCATTTCCAGAGTTTTTTCATTGAGCTTTCTGAAGTCAATGATAGCTTATTTTCTGAAATGTAACAACCATATACACAGGCAGGACAACTCAGTGTTAATCTGATCCAGGACTGGTCATGACCCAGCAAAGTAGACTCCTTGCTTGCATGTTTAGAATGAGATACAGATGCTTAATAAAAGTTAAGATAAGTAAACTTAATTGGTAGGCCTTAGGGGCTTATTGTATAGAAAGACAGGGGAAATTAATCTAAATAAATGTTCTGAGACAAAGAATAAGATACATCACATAGTGAATTGATCATAGAAGGCCAAACCCCAATAGATACAGCGGTGCGTTTTTAAAGTTGCTTTGCATTTCCTAGAGTGGTCAATTAATTCAAAGTGCACTTGATCTAATGTGCAGCATTTTATTCTTGAATTACTAGCTAGTTTCTTCATCTCTAAAATGCTATAAATTAGAAAAATATATTGATTTAATAACAGCTTTATGAGGGAAGGAGTAAGGTACATAGCTACATTTCATTTATTTTAAAGGAAAAATTGATTGTGAAATTTGAGAAAGCATGAACAACATTTTAAGTCTGTCACAATGTTGTCACAATTTTCTTTTATTCTTGCATATATCCTAATAATAGCATTGATCATTTAATGGTGGATATGTAACTTAAATGTTATCAATAAATTGTTTTTTAAAAATTTACACCTCTAAACACAGACAAGTATACACAAATCTTGAATAAGTGATAACAAAAATAAAAATATATTTTAATGAACAAAAATACTTTTTTACATTTTTGATGTAATGTTGATATGTTTTGGGCTTTGCCAGTGGCTCAGCAGCAAAGAATCTCTGGGCAGGAGACACAGAACTCAGGTTCTATCCCTGGGTCAGGAAGATACCCTGGAGGAGGGTATGGCAACCCGCTCCCGTATTCTTGCCTAAAAGGTCCCATGAACAGAGGAGCCTGGCAGACCACAGTCCATAGGGTCACAAAGAGCTGGACATGACTGAAGCAGCTGAGCACAATGATGTGTTTTATGTTATAGCTTTTGAAATAGTATTTTTACCTCTTCTAGACTTTAAGTGAGACTTACTGTAGTATATTTTATGTTTGGTAAAAATATTCCCCTTTGAAGTGTTACGTTTGAAATGAACTGACAAACTTCCACGGTTGTGTGGCAACTACTCTAATCAAGGTACAGCACTTCTCAAACACCCCCTGGACATTCACGTACAAGTTGGCACATGGGTATGTCTCCATTTCCCTGGATAAATTCTTAGAAGTAAAACTGATGGATCCATGAAGCCTAACATAGCCATTAATACGGTTGGACTTGAAAACACCATTTTGTTATTTTTAATTTCCCCATCTATTCTTTGCAACTTATTCCCCCTTTATCTTCTTTTTGGTTAACAAGTTATTTGTGGTTTATTTCATCGCTAGTGGCTGATACAGGGTTTAAAAGTTAATTCTTAATTTGCCATAATCTAACTTCAATAGTATTTCATCATTTCACATACAATCATTAGAACTTTATACCATTTTACTTCCATGTTCCCTCTCATTTTTTTTATTAATTTGTTTTTTATTGACGGATAATTGCTTTACAGAATTTTGCTGTTTTTGTCAAACTTCAACATGAATCAGCCATAGGTGTACATACATCCCCTCCCCTTTGATGCTCCCTCCCTTCTCCCTCCCGTCCCACCCCTCTAGGTTGATGCAGAGCCCCTGTTTGAGCTTCCTGAGACACACAGCAGATTCCCATTGGCTATCCATTTTACACATGGTAATATAAGTTTCCATGTTACTCTTTCCATACATCTCAGCCTCTCCTCCCCTCTCCCCGTGTCCGTAAGTCTGTTCTCTATGCCTGTTTCTCCACTGTTGCCCTGTAAGTAAATTCTTCAGTACCGTTTTTCTAGATTCTGTATATATGTGTTAGAATATGGTGTTTCCCTTTCTCTTTCTCTTTCTGACCTCTTCACTCTGTATAATAGGTTCTAGGTTCATCCACCTCATTAGAACAGACTCAAATGTATTCCTTTTTATGACTGAGTAATATTCCTCTCATGTTTTATGATATTGCTTTAATCATTTCCCCTCTACATATGTCATGAACTCTGCAATATATCATTGCTATTTTTTTTAACAATTTTCTTTTGAAGCGATTAAAAATAACATAAACTGCATTTTATGTTTATCTTCATTTTTACTGTTTCCAGTGATTTTCATTATTGTTTGGGTCCAAATTAGCCTCCACTATCATGATGCTCTATCTGGGGAATTTTTTCAATGTTTCTTGTAGTGCAAGTCTGCTTGGGTATGCCTCATCTCCAATTAGAAGGCCTCTCTAAGGTTTCTTTGTTCTTCTGTAGGTAATGTTGCTCTGGGGGTTGTCTTTTTATCTTTGGTTTCCTGGAGTTCTCCTATGTTGTGACTAGTTGTGGAGGGTTTTGGGGGGGATGGAATGGGGGATGTTTCTGAACTTCTTTGATCTGTGGTTTCCATTCTTTCATCAACTTTCACTCACCATCTCTTTTCTTTTCCTCTCTGTTCCTCTCCTTCTAAAATTTCAGTTTCAATTATGTTAGAAAGGTTGATGTCCCCCAGCCTTTGAATGCTCTATTTTTTCATATTATTTTTCCTTACAATCCAGTTTGGAAATTTCAGCTACTAATTCAGATTCACTAATTCTTTTTTTGTGTCCAGTCTGTTGATGAGTATATGGAATAAGAACTTCTCTGATACTTTTTTTTATTTCTAGTATTTCTATTTAATTATTTTTTTAGGTTCCAAATTTCCACTGAAATTTCCTATCTATTAACTTATGTTGAACTATGCATGTTCCACTGCCTGTTACCCTAATAAACATAGTTGTTTTCAAAGTCCCTGTGGGTGGCACGAGCATTTGGGACTTCTCTAAGTCTTCTGTTGATTTCTTTAACTCAGCACTCAATTTTCTATCTTGCTTTTATTGTGCTGCTCACTTTTACTTGAACACAGGATATTATAGAATAAAGGGGTACAGACAGATGTAAATTCTCTTTATCCCCCAACTGGCACATCTCTTCTAAGTCTGTCCGCGGGGAGCATTGATTCGGTCTGTGGTCGCCCTGAGCTTGGTTTTGAGGTCACTCCCTCAGCAGAGCAGGGCTCCACGGCTTCAAGTCCCTGCAGCAGGGGGCTGCTGC
Organism: Antilocapra americana; assembly: GCA_007570785.1. Classification (NCBI taxonomy): domain Eukaryota; kingdom Metazoa; phylum Chordata; class Mammalia; order Artiodactyla; family Antilocapridae; genus Antilocapra; species Antilocapra americana. Next base: position 12,080,049 of record ML663573.1, read on the forward strand.
TTCCTTGTGCATGGTGTTGGGCCTCAGCTGACAGAGGGACTCTCTCCCTGTTTCCTCTCCATCATCAGCTTTCAGAAGTCCCCTCTGCCCACCCTTGGTCTATGCAAGCCCTGTGTGCTCAGAGGTGGGACTGAACTTTCTCAGATCCTTTTGCTTACACTCCTCTTCCAGAAGCAATCAACTTTGTGTGGGCTGGAGGCTGGAATGCTACTCCCTCTCACCACAGGATTTGACTCCACATAGAGAAGGGTCTGAGGCGATGGTGCCACTTCTCAACTGCCCCCAGCAGCAACCAAGCACCACTGGGGTGCCCGCTTCATCCAGGAAGGAGTGTCCCCAGTTCCCTGCCCTGTTCTCCCCTCAAAGCACCTGGAGAATACACGAGAAAGCATATGGACATATAGACTCCTCTCATGCCCCAGCTCCCAGTTATTCTGGGTTGTTGTTGAGCCAACTCTTGTCTTTTAAGAATTTGTTAAAACTTAAGCTGCTTTCTTCTTACCCTCTTTTACAAGGACCACCCCTTTCTCCCACACTCCACTAAAAGCAAAGCAGTCCACATGCCCTTAATTTCCTTGGAAGGTCTCGGCTGCCTTTGTCATTCAGAACACCTGACTGCTCTCTGATGGGTTCAAGGAAAGTTATCTTTTGTAGATTTCCTGACTTTTTCTCATTGTTGGGATTCAAGTGGCATTCCACTGCAGCTTTGACATGCAGGGTCGAAGCACCACCCTTATCTGTTCTGTCCTGATCTTAGCTATTTTCAATGGTGAAACATGGTATTACTATTGTAAGTTTTCTCTAATTTTAAGGTTCTTAAACCATAGGCTCCTAGAGAAATGGTTGTTTCAAGGGTTCAAAGGAGAGCTACATGGAGCATTTATTTCCTAGTAACCAAGGAGAATACTAGTCCTCTGATATATAAAATGATATTTAATCATGTAATTTCTGAGTCACAAATACCACACTAGTCTGACTCAATTGCCATGGGAACATCTCAAGTTATAACCAGTTTAAAATGATGTATTTAATAGACCAAAAAAAAAGTGAGCTATACTTACTTCTCACATACTATACTCACTAAACACTCCCTAACCCAGTTTCCTCTCCTAAGGAAATCCTGTCAGGCCTCTTAGCCTTTCAGGCTCCCCCATAGTTTTCATCAAGTTCAACAGCCAACAACCATCCTGTAACTCCATGTCCATTCATTGGTCAGTTTCTCTGCTTCCCTCAACATGGGTCTACTTTGGTCTTAGAAGTTGTGTGTGGGGAATCCCTTCTTTTCCCTTCTCCCCCTCCACCTTTTCTCCAACATGCTTGTGGTTTTCTTGAACCCCTTCCTCATCAGGGTGAAGGAGAGAAGAGTTTAAACTGATGTTCAGCCACCAGTTCTCCAAGCAAAGATCCTGAGTCATTGCGCTTGCTGATCTCAGAGGTGGGAAGGCTCCTGGGATGGCAAATGCACCACAGAACACAGAGATGAGAAGAGACGCCCGCAGCGGCTCTCCTGAGGATCGGCACTCCTCTGGCCTGGAGGAAGGAGGGCGGGCACGGCGCCCCTTGTCTAGTGCAGAACAGTGTCTGCTGCTGGCACACTGGGCACCTGAGTAATTTGACTGTCCACCTGAGCCTATCCCCTCTGGCATCTTCAGCAATGCCCCTTTCCAGCTTAAGACTTCTCCTGTCCTGGCTTCAATATCTGCCTCCTCTCGCCCCTCACGTGGCATAAACAAGCAGCACTTATGTACAGGGTCTACATATAAGCCCTTAAAACTGTGCGTCTTTGGTGGAAGGGCAGCTCTCTCACAGGGCCACCCTCCTTACTGGACCTGCCCGCAACAGCTGGCCAGCTGTGGTGTCTCATGCTTTCAGGCAGGAATCAGATGCCAGTTCTTAAATAAAAATGAAATAACAGTCAGCACACGGATGACTCGCTCGAGGAAACGCTGACCGCCAACTCACCAACAGACTCGCCTATGTGTGTGCTGAGGGTGGGTCACGGGCCCGTCCCGGGAAATCTAGTGTCAGTCTCCCAGCGGGTCTCTCATCTGCACTACGACCTCGACCCGGCAGTTCTCACACTGCAATTTTTATTTTTTAATTGGAGGAAAATTGCTTTACTATGTTGCGTTGGTTTCTGCCATACAACATGCATCTGCCATAGTTACACATATATTCCCTCCTCTGGGGCCTCCCTCCCCACCCCCATTCCATCCCTCTAGGTCACCCCAGAGCACCAGGTTGGGGTCCCTGTGCTATATATAGCAACTCCTCACCAGCTATGTGTTTTACTCATGATAGTGTACCTTGAGAAAACCACCATTCTAAGAGACCCGTGTACCCCAGTGTTCATTCTAGCACCGTTTGTGATATCCAGGGCATGGAAGCAAACTCGATGTCCATAGCCAGGTGAATGGATAAAGAAGATGTGGTACATACATACAATGGAATATTACTCAGCCATAAAAAAGAATGAATTTGAATCACTTTAACTGAGGCAGATGACCCTACAGCCTGATATACAGAGTGAAGTCAGAAAAAATAAATTTCGTATATTAACTCACATTGTTGTTTCATGTTGCTGGCTTCACACATACCAAGACAGAAAGGGTCCTAATTGAACGCTGAGTTAAAGCCTTATCACCCTACAGTACTTCAGTTTAAATATATCACAAGTAAGATAATTGACATATCCATAAGACAATCTTAGCAGTTTTTTTAGAGATGTAATCAGAAAATATTTTGCAAGCAGTAGGCTTAGAAAGCAAAGCATACAGACTGTGCTACTGCTTGCAAACAAAACGGTCCTGTAAACACTAAAGGCGCAATAATTGCCTTAAATGGTGAAGTTCCTTTTTTTATTTCAGGTAAAGACAGAGTGGTAAAGTGTGGAGCTCAGAGGGGTACCCTGAGAAATCTCAAGTCCTGTGTTTGAATAGAAACTCCACCATAAATAGACTCGCAATGTTGCCCTAAGCAAGATGCTGTCTCTTATTTCTTTCATTTTTCTCATGTATAAAATGAAGAGACTTCATTGCAGGACCACCTTAGAAACTACGTAGAAAGATTGAAATTTGTTGTTTCCTCCACAGTCCTTCTCTGTCTTCATCTCCCACTTCTCTCCAGCCATCACTTCTCTCCTAAATTGCTCTTCCCCCAGTTTGCTTCCATGTCTTTTCTTTCCACCAGCCTTTCAGTCCCACTGCCGCCTGCCTTTCCTTCCCGAACCCCATGGGAATCCCCGCCTCAACGCACAGCCTGGCACCTTCTCCACTCTCATTCTCCACCTGTCCGCCCACTACACACAGTGATGTTTTCTGGAAGTTTCCTCCTTTGCGTCCACGTGCTCTTCTCCTATTTCACTCTTAGTGCAAATCGCTCACTTTGTGATTTCCCTTCTTCAGGCTTATTTACTAGATTTTTCTGCCTCACTTTTCATCTTTAAAATAAAAATAATGGTAGTAACTCAGAGGATGTTGCTGAAAACTCAATGCATTGCTATTTGGAAAGATCTGAGAACATGCCTCTTATAAAGCAAGAGCAATATTGTTGTTCAGTCACCTCGTTGTGTCCACCTCTTCACAACCGCATGGACTGCAGCACAGAGTCACCTGTTAATGTATTTATTGAGATGGGTGGGAATGTTATGTAATACTAGACAACATTAATCATGTGCTTATGTCCAGGCACAGTTGCAAGTCCTTCAAAGAAAACAACTCAGAAACAATATAAGGTATATATTGTAATTCTTACAACAGGTTCAGAAAAGGCCTAATTGTCTCAATTGTATAGAAAAATGAAGAGGTAAGAGATACACCCAATGATGAGAAAGCTTATGTTTGCACCTCAGTTAGCTTGACTTCAAATCTCGTGATCCTTCACAAGGTCTGTTTTCACACAGTAACTGCCATGGCTGTCTTTTTTGGTAGAAAAAACTACCTGTAAATATTATTCAATCCCTTCTGCGTTCACTGTCTTGTTGTTATGTCACCAGCTGCACAGTTACAATTTCCAGAAATATCCAAGATTTTTCAATTTCTCTCAACACTCCACATTCATCAAATTGGTGACTCTTTCTCGCTTTACCTCTGTTTTGTCCTTTACCCCGTGCCCTCCCCTCCAGATCTCTGCTGCTCTGCCTCCCAGAACCTTGTTATCTCTTGCACATTAACTAGGCATCTCAACCTTTCCAACCTCTCCTCCAAAACCATTCCACAATGTCTTCTATAAAATACAGGTATGTTCATATTATTCTTCCTTATTATGTATAAAAATCTGAAATTGTTCCCTATTTCGACAGAATGAGCTCAGGAACAGCCTAATATGTACAGATAATTGAAAAATTGATAGAGGAGAGATGGATACAGTTATGGACTGAGCATCATGTCCCTTTAAAATTCCTGTGTTGAAGCCCTAGTCCTCAGTGGTAGTATTGCATGTGACGCTTTTAGAAGGTGATTAGGATTAGAAGGGATTTCCCCAGTGACTCAGTGAAGAATCCACCTCCCAATACAGGAGACATGGGTTAAATCCCTGGATCAAGAAGATCCCTTGGAGGAAGGCATGGCAACCCACTCCAGTATTCTTGCCTGGAGAATCCCCATGGACAGAGGAGCCTGGTGGGCTGCAGTCCACAGGGTTGCAAAGAGTCAGACACAGTTAAGCCACTGAGCATGCATGTGGGGATCAGTGAGGTCATGAGGGTGCAGTGCCCATGATGGATCTGTGTCCTTGCAAGAACAGGAAGAGAAACCAGGAGATTCTGTGTGTGTGTGTGTGTGTGTGTGTGTGTGTGTGTGTGTGAAGAAAGGGGGGAGGGCGTGGGTGGAGCTGTCTACTTACTGGAAGACAACTCTAGCCCGGTTCCAACACTGTGAAAAGTGCATTTCTGTTGGTTAAGGCTCCCAGTCTATGATATTCTGCTATGGCAGCACAAGCACTTTAAGACAGAGGAAGAAAGAGCCATTTCTTGATGTCACAAGCATACACAAATAAGCAAATTCCTCCCAAATAAGAGGGCAAATTATCTTTTGGCACAATAAACTACCTTATTATCTTCCTTTTCTTAAATTCCTCTTTAGTTTTCTTTCCCTTCCAAGAAAAATTCCAGTCATGTCTCAGAATTCAGCTCTAAAGTGAGCTGCCTTAGCTTTTCCTGCAGGACTTTGTCCCTATCAGGAGCGGCAGTTCCATCTTGCATGTTTTGTTTCTGGACCCTCGTGCCATAGGGCAGCGCAGGCTTTTGCATCACTGGGACCCAGCCCTTAGCAGACTGACTGGCCAACAGTGCGCAGTGAATATGGACCGAGTTCATTCCAAGTGTCCCTTTCATGTGGCTTTTGTGTTAGGGGCCAAACAAGGAAGTAACAGAGAAGAAAAGACATTAAATGAAGAGTTCCTGTCTTCACACAGCTGACCAGCTACCTTGGAGAAGGAAAGGGCAGCCCACCCCACTATTCTTGCCAGGAGAATCCCATGGACAGAGGAGCCTGGCGGGCTGCAGTCCATGGGGTAGCAAAGGGTCAGACATGACTTAGCGATCCAACAACAACCGTCTAGCGCTGCAGTTAGAAAGTGCTGTTCAGACGCAGGGGCTTCCCTGGTGGCTCAGTAGTAGAAGGATCTGCCTGCTGGTGAAGGATACACAGGAGATATGGGTTCGATCCCTGGGTCGGGAAGATCCCCTGGAGGAGGAAACGGCCACCCATTCCAGGATTCTTGCCCGGAGAATCCCACGGACAGAGGAGCCTGGCGGGCTGCAGTCCCTGGGTGTAAGACCATCAGTAAAGCAGCAGGTGTGACTGACACCAGGGTTCATAGTCGAAGGGGTCGATGCACCCGCTTCTGCAGTGACCCGCTCTGCCCCACCGGGTCCTAGAGACAACAGAGCGCTGTGTCAGAGGAAGGCGTGCTCCTCACATGGAAGTGGCTTCCGGTGACCTGTCATTTTCTGTGTGCTTTTACAACACATTCAGTTTTAGTCCACGAGGATCGCTCCCTCTGGAGAAACCTATCGCACTGCACATGCGTGCACACACATGTGCATGCACAGATCTGCACACTCACACGTGTGCACACACACACTGACGTGCACTCTCACACCCCGCACACTGACGCATGGACGCACGCATGCATCCTTACAGAGGTGCCCTCTGCCTCTCCCTCCCTCTCTCTCACACACACACTCACACACACCTGGCGGCTGAATCCTTGTGGAAATGAGTCTCCTGTCTCTAGACACACTATGATCTGAGTGTTAACTCAGCTTTCAACTGGGGGAAAAGGCAAGCCTCAGTTTATAAAGTAGACTGAAGAAATGTGTGAGACTTTTTCTTGATTTTCTAACATTTCCCCCTCAAAAAGGTGAGGTGTTTCCATTTCCACACTAACCTGTTTCCAGGAGAGAGTCCTGTTTCCACACAGAGATGCTGGCTGCTCTTCTTCAGGTGGGAGTTTAGGTTCCGCAGCAAGAGTTCCAGGAGTGGCTGGGCTCCACGCAGCTGCCTGTTTCTCAGTAAAGTGCCAGTCGTCCAGATACTTCTAAAGCATCTGAGTAAGAACCACTGAGGACACGAACTCGCCTATGTGAGGCCTAAATAACATTTCCTCTGTCCCTGTGACTGCCTGCCGTGGAGATGCTCAAAGGGCCCATGCACCTGAGGATGCTCCGAAGTACTGGTGCACAGGTAAAAATCGTTGGAGACGCGCTGCACGCCCTTCACCTCCACGCATGAAGTTAGCAGTACCGGGCCCGGAGGCCCATCGCTGGTCCTTAGAGAACTGTAGGCTAATCAGGGAAAGACTCGTCTTCTTCCGGGTCAGGGTTTCCCTCATCGGCTCTTCTGACACTGGAGGTCAGATATGTCTTAACTGTGAGACTGGAAGTGTGTGGGGGCGCTATTCTTCATAGGTTTTTATCAGCATCCTGGGCCTCTACCACTGAATGCCAGTAGCTGTTGTTCAGTCGCTAAGTCGTGTCTGACTTTTTTGGGACCCCGCGGACTGTAGCCTGCCAGGCTCCACTGTCCACGGGATTTCCCAGGCAACAATAGTGCAGTGGGTTGCCATCTCCTTTGCCAGGGCCTCTTTCTGACCCAGGATTCGAACCCGTGTCTCCTGCGAGAGCTGCATTGGCAGGTGAACCCTTTAATGCCGAGCACCAAATGCCAGTGGTAGTCCCCTCCTTTTTCTTAAATACATTTATTTATTTTTCTCCTAGTGTAAGTAACTGAAATGTACTTTCAGAAAGAGACACTTTGTGACCACAGATAGAACTCTTCCATGAATCTAAACATGTAGATTAGATTTTTTGCCCCACTTCTAATATTTTTTCATTATGATTTCGTAACTATTTTCTTATTTTCTCTTTATTACAAACCACATTTCTTTATTTTCTAGCCTCAAGCGACTAAAGTGATAAATATGACAGTTAAGAGCAGCGCTGTCTCTTCTTTGTAGATAATTAAATGCTATTGCCTACAGTCTTAGAGTAATCTTAAATTTTCTACTCAACTGATATGAAAGCGTACACTTAATATACAACATAAGTTTTATTTTATCAACCAGACCTACGTGCTTTCAACAAATGCAGATCTCTAACTGTAAATTGCCACACACTTTCCAAAGGCAAAGGCCACAAGCTACTGCCTCCAAACATGATTCATTTTTGTTAGGAACTGACCAGCAGGTGATTATTTTCCAATTCCCTCAGTAGATCTCTAAAAAATTCCTTCCTCTTCCACAATCGGGAGTCTCTAGCTGAAGGTCTGACATTAGTTCTATTTGTGGAAATTCATTCACAAATGTAAATTGCAGTAAACTCTCTGGATTTGAGCCACTGAAAGCGATGTTCATGAGTCAATGGCCTTGGAGGATGTAAAAGAAAACTCGCAATATTACTTAGTTATCTTTATCTATCTATAGCAGATTAATTAATTATATTTTATTCAAACTTACTTAATTTTGACTTGAGGATAATTACTTTACGATGCTGTGTTGGCTTCTGCCACACATCAGTGTGAACCAGCCATGGGTATGCATACGCCTCCTCCCTTTGGAGACTCCCTCCCACCTCCCGCCCCATCCCACCCCTCTGTGTGGTCACAGAGCGCTGAGTCTGAGCTCCCTGTGCCATACAGCAAACTCCCACAGGCTGCGCACTTTGCACGTGGTAACACAGGTGTCTCCATGCGCTCTCCCAGTTCATCTCACCGTCCCCTCCCTCCCCCTCCCAGCCGGTGTCCACAAGTCTGTGCTGTGTGCCTGCCTCTGCACTGCCACCTGCGCAGAGGTGCAAGGGCACCATCCTCCTAGATTCCAGGTGAGTGAGTATCGATATATGATATTGCTTTTCTTTTTCTGATTTGCTTCTCTCTGTACAATAGGCTCTAGGTTTGTCCACCTTATTAGAACTGAGTCAAATGCATTCCTTTTTATAGCCAAGTAATGGCGCTTACGCCTTGGAAGGAAAGTTATGACCCACCTAGACAGCGTATTAAAAAGCAGAGACATTACTTTGCCACCAAAGGTCCGTCTAGTCCAGACTATGGTTTTTCCAGTGGTCATGTATGGATGTGAGAGTTGAACTATAAAGAAAGCTTAGTGCCAAAGAATTGATGCTTTTGAACTGTGGTGTTGGAGAAGACTCTTGAGAATCCCTTGGACTGCAAGAAGATCCAGCTAGTCCATCCTAAAGGAGATCAGTCCTGGATGTTCATTGGAAGGACTGATGTTGAAGCTGAAACACCAATACTTTGGTCACCTCATGTGAAGAGTTGACTCATCGGAAAAGACCCTGATGCTGGGAAAGATTGAGAGCAGGAGGAGAAGGGGATGACCGAGAATGAGATGGTTGGATGGCATCACCAATTCAATGGACATGGGTTTGGGTGGACGCCGGGAGCTGGTAATGGACAGAAAGGCCTGACATGCTGTGGTTCATGGGGTCACAAAGAGTCAGGCATGACTGAGCGACTGAGCTGAACTGAATGGTGTTTAGGGAAACCCCGGATACAAATGAAACCAAGCGTTGACCTTCACACTCAGCTCTCCTGACACCTCCTCTCACTTCCCATCTCACAGGCCATGGTCCACACAATGGTGCAGCGATGCTGTCGTGATCCTCTCCCCCGCATCCCCCAACCCCCTCCATCGAGGGCAATCTGAGAAGGACAGAGCCCATCACAGGTCCCTGACATGGAAATTTAAAAATATAAAAACAAAATCACAAAGAACATTTTTTTATATTTGCATATCTCATGACAACACAGATTACATCAGTTACAATTTTATACACATATACAATTCAACCCCATCTTTTGGAGACAAAATATATAATATCAGTAGTGAGGTATCCACTATTTACAGATACCAGTGAAGTCTTATTTCACCACAGGATCTAACACTATTTAGATGCACACAGAGAAAGTCAATAGAAGTCTGTGAGAGATTCCTTTTTAATTAATTTTGATTAAATATTCAGTGAAACCAAGTTATATTTCCCAGTGTACAACTTTTAATGACTCTGTCTAATGCTCATATGATTTCCTTTGTTAAATTGTTTCCCTGTAGCATTTTCTTTTCTCAGTGTGTTAGAAAAAAAATGTCAGGGAGAAGACGCGTTTATTGTATTTTAAATTTATGCTCACTGCTGAGTAGATGCCCAAAGGGCATTTGATAAATGCCATTTCATAAATCAAAAATATAAATCGGGGGGCAAAGATCGCTCAATAGCCTATCAGACTAATGTGGACATCCTCACTCCGTGCCCATAATCTGCCCACTTGCAAGCTGGGCCTTAAAGATCCATCTAGTACTTATCATACAGCATCTGTTTCATTAATTATTCACCCATGTCAGAGGACTTTACTACGAATATTTAAATATGAAACCCATGAAGGAGTGTCAATATTTGCTTGGGTGGGGTTGCAGATGAACAGCTGGTTGAATATCATGCATTTGTTGCTATGATAGGTGGTCTCTTTGCTTTGTCAACGTTTATCAATGATCTGAAAGTGAACGTGAAAGTCACTCGGTCATGTCTGACTCTCTGCAACCCCATGGACTGTACAGTTCACGGAATTCTCCTGGCCAGGATCTTGGAGTGGGTAGCCTTTCCCTTCTCCAGGGGATCTTCCCAGCCCAGGGATCAAACCCAGGCCTCCCACACTGTAGGCGGATTCCTTGCCAGCTAAGCCACGCGTGTTGTGCAGGCTATTAGACAAATCACAGGTTCAGTATTTGCAATGGTTCTAAAGCAAAATAGTTTTTAATTAGAAAGACCTCCAAATCCTAGCTCAGAAATTTAATGTCATGTGGCTGCGTCATTTTATTGAATCTCTCCCCTCCACAGGATATTCACAGAGGAAACTGAAATACCTACTCTCACATGGAAGGGCTGCTGGGTGAAGAAAACAAAGTATAATATTTCCAAAGTGAAGGTGGAACCACTCCGGGCAAACCTGATAGCATTTCTATTCTTAATACATAAATACACCACTTTTGGATAATCTTGATCATCAATATGTGGATTTTCAAGGTGACAGGATACAAGATCAATATACAAAAGTCACTTATAGTTTTACATGTTATCAATGAACAACTGGATGATAAAATTTTAAAGCAACATTCTTTGCAATAATATCAAATACTGAAAATGATTAAGAATAAATACATCCAAAGACACTCAATATTTCTTCAAAATACTTATAAAACTTTGTTGAGCAAAATTAAAGAAATCTTAAAGCATTTATATCATATTTATTATGATATACATATGATGTATATATTATGATATAATTATCATGTAGCTGGAGAAGGTCATGGCAACTCATTCCAGTATCTTGTCTGGGAAATCCCATGCATGAAGGAGCCTGGCAGACTACTGTCCACGGGTTGCAAAGAGTCAGACACTACTGAGCAACTAACACTACACTCCTAATTATCATATAGAGTATGATTATAGGATACAAAAGTCAATATTGGGAGTAATTTCAACCTACTGATTTCAAAACATTATAAAGCAACAGATATCGAGATATTGTGGGATCTGAATGAGGATAGACAAATATATTATGAAACAGAATCAACAGCCATATCTATGCTACCATTTAAATGGAAAATTGATTTTCAATTAAAAAACAGCTAACAATTGATAGGGAAAGAAAGATTTCATCAACAAAAGGTGGCAAAAAAACTTTATGTCCAAGTTTGGGGGAGATGCCTCAAATTCTAATTTACACTACTTTTTTCTTGGTGTAAATAATCGAAGTTAGGACACTTGAGGAAAGAGGCAAAGTGTTCTGGTCACAGGAAGCGCTCCTGTTTGTCGCTTAGTCTCTGAGTCCTGTCCGACTCTGTGACCCATGGACCTTGGCCCTGCCAGGCTGCTCCGTCCAAGGGATTTTCCAGGCACGAATACTGGAGTGGGTTGCCATTTCACACATCAACAACAGGCCTGTGTGTGTGTGTGTGACTCACAGTATTTTTTCAGTATGATTATCTAGACGTTTTCTTATTCTGTCTGCAAACTGTACATCTGATAAACATGATGTGGAGGGCAGTGCTATATCTTTCTCATGAATAATTAGATTGTATTCTCTACACTTGTAGACCAGTCTAAATTTCCTATGAAAAGGATATAAAAATATGAAGCCTTAAAATACAAGGTGAATCTATTAAGTTATTTAAATCAACCAGATTCAAGTCTTTTAAGCAACCCCATGGACTGCAGCCTGCCAGGCTCCTCTCCATGGGCATATACACCTGCCAATCCAGGAGACCCGGGTTCAATCCCTGGGTGGGGAAGATCCCCTGGAGAAGAAAATGACAACCCACTCCAGTATTCCTGCCTGGAAAATCCCATGGAGAGAGGAACCTGGCGGGCTGCAGTCCATTGGGTCTCAAAGAGCGGGACTCGACTGAAGTGACTTAGCAGGCACGCACCTAACATTACGTTGAGGGACCTCAATCTTAGTTAAGGAAGCCAGACCCAAAAGACTGTACATGTGATTCGTTTTCTGTTGTTGTATCCCAAGTGTCCCACACACTCGGCCGCTGACATAACACTCATCCAGCATCCCACTTGTGGATTGGGGTCTGGACACAGCTAGCTGGGTCTTCCACGAAGAAATCAAGGTGTCAGCCAGACTGAGCTCCTATCTGGAGCCTCTGGGGAAGAATCTGCTGGCAAGCCCCTTCAAGTGGCCACACAACGCAGCTCCTTGCAGTGTTAATTCAGAGCTCCCCATTTCCTGCTGGCTGCCACCTCCCGAGGCTGCTGTCCTGTCCCCACAAGGGGCCTTCTCCTTTTCCAGAGCTAGCAAAGGCTCCTGGGGTTCTTTTAGTGCTCCCCATCACTTCTCTGACTCCCTCTCTGCTCCTAACCAGAAAAAACTCCCTGCCTTTAAAGCGCTAACGTGATCAGATATCATCTCGCCCATTTCTCTTTTGTCATATAAATTACCAGGGTCACCATTATCAGACCAGGGGAGAGGAGTCACGAGGGTGCTTTAAATTCTTCCCATTATGGTGTTGTATGGGAACATACAACAACGCATGTCACGTCATACAACAACATACATAAAACAACGCAAGCCCACAGATACAGAAAGCAAGTTAGTAGTTACATGAGGCAGGAGGGAGGCATGAGAAGGACCATAAGAATGGCGTGAGCAATGGCCCTGGGCAGTGGAGAGTTCTAGGACTGGATTATGGCCAGAATACACAGCTCTATCACTTTACTAGTAATAGCACTTACATTTAAAATGAGTAAACATATGGTACATACACTGTACACCAACAGAGTGCTTAAAAATATTCAATACAATGACAAAGAGTAATATATACAAATGTGTAAATAAGCATATATATATATGTATATATACATATATATAATAATATATATAGTTAGTTAGTTATTTTAGTTAGGTAGGTAGGTATCTTGGGATAGTTAAAGACTTCTTAGAAAACAAGTAAAAAGAAATTGCCATACAGCAAAATTTGTAAATTAGACTTTAAAGACATTTTTAAAAAGAGGATTAAAACACTTCTGCTCCATAAATGCCACTGGTAAATAATAGGAAGGCCATACACTAGAAGAAAATACTTTTATCACATGTATCTGACAAATGACTTACATCTAGAATATTAAAGACTTCTATAACTCAACAATAAAAAGGCAAAAAACTCAAAAATTGGCAAATGAGTTGAACACATACTTAACAAAAGAAGAAATATGAGTTGCCAGAAAGCATATAAAAGAGTGTACAGCATCATCACTCATCAAATAAATACAAACCATGCCCACTGCGTAAAAACCACGGCTAGGACTTCACTGGTGCTCCAGCAGCGAAGAGTCTGCCAGCCAACGCAAGGGGCACGTCTGGGAAGGTTCCACACGTGGCAGGGCCACTCAGCCTGTGCGTCACGGCTACTGAGCCCAGGCTGGGGGTCTGAGTGCATCACAAAGAGAAGCCACCAGAAGGAGAAGCATGTGCTCCACTTGCCACAACCACAGAAGGCCTGCATGTAGCAACCAAGATCCAGTACTGCTAAAAAATGAGTAAATAAAAATAAACTAAATTTTCAAAATAAAATAAATAAAAATGAAAACTATGCCTTGAATAATGCCAGACCACTAGAATGGCTAACATTTTTTTTAATGAAAAACTGATGATACTATGGTTGACAAGAATGTATAGAAGCAGAAACTTTTATGCATTGCTAGCAAGAATTTAAAAGTATCATAGAAAATTCAGAGAAATTAAAAATATACCTACCATCAGTAATATCACTCTTAGTTGTCTATGAGGGAAATTTTACTTATATACTCAAAGCTTTGTTCAATATCGCTCATCATTATTTTATTTATAGTTAAATTATGAATGTTTCATAACCCTGGAAGCAACCTAAATGTAAAGCAACAAAAATGGGAAATATTGTGTGCTACATTAACACAATGAAATGCTGCAATGAAAATAAATGGATTAACACTACTCATCAAAAATAAGTAAAGCACATATGTATACCCTTGAGTGAAAGAAGCCAGACATGAAATGAATCCATTTCTCTGAAGCAAAAGTACCATGTGGGCATGGCAGGGGAAGTTGTGTGTGTCCAGGGACTCTCCGCTTTCCACTCAAGTTTGCTGCAAACCTAAAATTCCTCTAGGAATAAAATCTTAAAAGAAATGCAAGGAAAGGATTAAAGACATAGTGTGAGAAAGGATGTCAGTGATCAAAAATATGACAATTTGAGTGTTTTCAAAATGTAATAACTGAAATGCCAGAATATATAAAACCTATAAAATGAGTGTTATTACTCAAAGGAGAGTAACAGAGAAAGAGCCAGAGAGAAGGAAGAGGAAGGACAGGGGAGGAAGCATCAAAGCACTGGTTGCCATTGGCGGTAGGAAAGGCATCTTTCTAGTTTGGGTCTCACACAGAAGAGACCCTGGCCAAGGATGTGTGTGCATGCAGTTTATTTGGAAAATAATCCCTGGAAACGCCAGCAAAATAGTGAGGACTCAAGACGGAGAAAGGAGGAAAGCTTGAGAAGACACACAGAGTGCGCATTGTGAAGCTTACTGTCAGGGTGATGTGCTGGGGCTTGATTCTTGGGGAGGATTCAGGAAGCCCGTGTGGAACAGACTTCAGAGGCATCTCACGAGAGAGGAGCCCCCAGGTCTCCTTCCACCTGTTCCTGTCCAGTATCAGTTAGAGCAAAGAGGAAGGAGGTCATGGGCATTGACTTCCCTTTCTCTCGGGTGCGCTGTGGTTACCAGCAAAGAGGGCCCGACCACGGGAGCAGGTTGTCAGGAACAGCGCGGAGGTCTCTGTTGGTGTGAGGTTTGAGAAGCTTGTGCTGAAATGCTCAAACTCCAGGGAACATGGGCAGGGAGTCACAGTGCTACTAGGGACCACGGCTTCTCACTCTGAAGGTGCCAGAAAAAGCAAAAGAATTAAACACATTTCTGTCATCCTTTTCTGAAATGTACTTCAATGGAATCAAAGAATTCTAGGTGGTGAGAGGTATGCTTAGAGAACAATTCCAACTACTAACTATAGAAATGAGAGAAAAAAGAAACAACCATTTTTCAACATTTAAATAAAGTGATTAATTCAGGCAAATATTGTCATTTGATCAAAGAAGGAAAAATTTCAGTGGAAGGTGTAGGCTGCCTCCACTAAAGGGAATGGCCCATCTTGGCATCAGCAGGAGTGGGAACCAGGAGGCTGTGATTCGGTCAAAGGACGAAGCATCACCAGGAGGGCTTTCACCCTCATCAGTTGACCTTTCATCTAACCAATCCCTTAGAACTTGCTTTACGTTTACAGGTAACCCAGAAGATGGAGGATCGAGGTAAATGACCACACGAAGCCGCCAATAAATCAAGACACCATTACTTTCTACAAGGTAATTGATCCACTTACTTTGAGTCAATGGCATGAAAACAAAAATGATGGGGTAATTGTATCATATTTTAGAAGAACTAAGAGACTGAACAAGTGCACACAATGAATGAACTTTCTGAAGTCTGCTTTAAATAAACCAATTGTAAAATCCTATTTCTGAGATAATCAGAGAAACTTAGAGTGTGAAATGAGTACTAAATGTTATCAGGAATTACTGTTCCCTTTCATAAGTGCAGTGAGAGCATTATGTCTTAGTAAGAGAATGTTCATATGTTTAAGAGAAACATGCTAATTGTATAGCAGTAAAATCATAAGCAATCTGGAAATTTGCTTTAAAATATTTCAGTAATGTGTGTGTGTGTGTGAGAGAGAGAGAGAGACAGACAGACAGACAGACAGACAGACAGAGACAGAGAGAAAGTCACCAGGTACGGCTGAATCTGGGAGGGGCCCTCTATAGGAGATACAGCTTTAGAAAAGGAACCAAAGACAAAGTAAAATTAGAACTATACCGAGTAAGTGTTTCTCTGCCAGGTGTTTCTGGGATCATCCAGGCACATCTAGAAGAAACACCCCTAAATGTATTGGACTCTATCCTGGGCCTTCATCTGCAAACAAAGGAGAAACTCTGCAGACAAATTGCTTCTCTCTTGCTGGCATCTGTAATACAGCTACTCAATAATACTGTTCTTTTGCTCTCAGACTCCCAGTGGGTACTAGTTATTGTCAAATTTTCTTTTGTCTTCTTCATTATCCATTATCCATGTGCTGCCTCCATTTCCTTGACTAACCCCTTCCCCTTCGTTTCATTAGTCGTTAACACAGAGCCAAGGTCCCACCTGATGTAAGACCTCAGATTTAGAAAGAGGACCAACTTATAGAACCAGTAGCTTTAAGAGTCTGTCCAATGTTTCAGTTTGTCTGTTCCCAATCACAAGGAGTAGGGCTGGATAAGTACAAGCTTGTAGGACCATCTTATACCCTAGGAAATAAATATGCAGAAATAGTTACTCACCCCTGTAACTGAGGGGAAAGATTATTGGTTAAAAACCCCTGTGTTTCAGTCCCTTGATCTCATCTCCCTGCAGCTATACAATTGATCGGTAATCTATAAAAGCAAGGATCGCCTTCTGATCCAAAGAAATATCTGTTCAACTCCTGTGTTGTGTCATGTCCCTCATTTCCTGTCTAGTGGACCTGGCAACCTAGGACCTGTACACAGGTACTTCATTTTCCTCGGAGAAGTAAAAAAGCACTACTGAATTCTTGACTGATTTCCCATCTGTCTGAACTTATCTTGCAAATCCATTATCACCCCATCTCTGGATCTGTTAGCCTCTAACGCCACAGGTAAATAGTATTACACAACATGTATGTTGATTAATTTGAAAAGCAGTATTCCAGGAATTTTTTTTTAAAAACTGATCAAAATCAATTCTATATTTTAAAAGAAAATTTCCCTCAGTTCATGATCAAGGTCAAAGCCAATAGTGATGGCATGCTGATACGCTGTGATGAGAATGAGCTTTACCTCTGTGGTCTTCCTCCCAAAGACATGTAACTGAAGTCTAATCACAAGAAAAACATGAGACAAAGCCCTGCTGGGGGACATTCTGCAATATATTTGACCAGTACTATTCAAAATTATTAAGGTCATCAAAAACATCATAAGAAACGGTCACAGCCAAGAGGATAAGTATAGGGGTATATAATTTATATAAAAGTTAATGCTCAGCATTAGTATTTTTGGTATAAG
The DNA here is from genome assembly GCA_007570785.1 of Antilocapra americana. NCBI lineage: Eukaryota > Metazoa > Chordata > Mammalia > Artiodactyla > Antilocapridae > Antilocapra > Antilocapra americana. Next base: position 12,097,218 of record ML663573.1, read on the forward strand.
TATCCCAAGTACTAAATGAGACAACTTGAACTAAATGATTATTTTTTTGTTTGTCTGAAATCCAAATTTACCCAAGTGTCCTATTTTTTATTTCCTAAAAATGGCAACCCTAATAACACCATTCAACAAGTCTCTGCAATCTAGACTCTGATACCTTTCTGATTTATACAGAACACCTTGCCCAGTCAAATTTCAACTGTGACCTTTTGATAAATGTCATGTTCTCAGTAGATTAATTACCAGATATGGGCCTTGATAAATTTTTTGGATATAACAAGAACAAGCAATAAAATCAGCAAAAAACAGGTGGGAGTACATCTAACTCGAAAGCTTCTGCACAACCCAAGAAGCTATCATCATGTAGTGAAAAGGCACCTGCAGGTTGGAAATCAAATAGTTTCAAACTGTGTATCTGATAACAGACTAGTATCCAAACTATCCTTGCAAAATCTTGTACAATTCAACAGCAAGCAAACAAACAAAAATTCTAAATAACCTAATTAAACATGAGCAAAAGGATGTGAATAGATATTTCTTCAAAGGTAGAGGAATGGCTGAACGGTCCTTAAAAGATGCTCAACATCACCAGTCATTAGGGAAATGCAAATTAAAACCAAAATGACATATCATCTCACACTTGTTAGGATGTCTATTTTCAAACGAGATAACAAATGTTGGCTTGAATGTGGAGAAAAAAGGAAGCCTTCCGCATGTTGGTGAGATTATAAATTGGCACAGCCATTACAGAAAATAATACGGAGGATCCTCAAAAAATTAAAACTGGAGCTACCAGAAGTTCTACTTTTGGGAAAATACCCAAAGGAAACTAAAACACTAACTTGAAAAGATATCTGCACCTCCATATCCATAGCAGGGCTGTTTATAATAGCCGAGGCATGGAAACGATTTGTGTCCATCAGTAGATGGATGAAGAAGCTGTGGTATACACACACTGGAGTGTTGTTCAGTCATAAAACACGAGGAAGTCTTACCATTGTGCCAACACGGATGGACCTTGAAGTTGTTATAAGTGAAGTAAGTCAGAGAGAGACCAGCAACGCATGATCTTACTTCTGTGTTGTTCAGTCGCTCAGTCATGCCCAACACGTTGCTACCCCATGGACCGCAACACTCCAGCCTTCCCTGTCCTTCACAACAGACTAGAGGAAAAGCGCTCAGATTTGTGGTTACCAGGTGCACAGGGCACAGGAGGGGAAACTGGAGAAAGGTAGTCCAAAGGTGCAGGTTTCCGGTTATAAGTGCTGGTGATGCGCAGACACCACGGTGACAACAGTCTAGCTAGCACTGCCTGCAATACTTACGAAAGTTGTTAACGGAGTAAATCCTGAGTTGCTATCACAAGGAGAATGTTTTCCTTTTCATTCCTTTTATTTTTATTGTATTTAAAGAGAATTATGCTAGCTGGGCCTACTTTAGTCATCATTTCATAATATATATAAATCATGCTGTACACCTGAAATTTATACTGTTTTTGTTGCTTAGTCGCTAAGTTGTGTCCGACTCCTTTGCAGCTTAGTGGACTGTAGCCACCAAGCTCCTCCGTCCATGGGATTCTCCAGGCAAGAATACCGGAGTGGGTTGCCATCTCCTTCTCCAAGGGATCTTCCTGACCCAGGGACAGAACCTGCATCTCCTGCACTGCAGGCAGATTCTTTACCACTGAGCCATGAGGGAAATTCACACCATAATGTATGCTAATTATTTCTTAATGAGACTGGAAAAAGGCTTTAAGTCAAAATCTGAAAAAAAAAAAATATATATATATATATCAAGGTGTTGTACCAACGATTCAGAGAGGAATGGGAATAAAATTATTCAGTAATACAGGGTCTGAGGATCAGAAGATAAGTGGAGTGTATTTATACAAGATGACATATAATGCTCTTTGAATTGTTGTCCAACTTTATGTTTTGTGTGCTAAGTCACTTCAGCCATATCTGACTCTGTGTGACCCTATGGACTATAGCCCGCCAGGCTCCTCTGTCTATGGGATTCTCCAGGCAAGAATATGGAGTGGGTTACTGTGCCCTCCTCCAGGGGATATTCCACCCAGGTATCAAATCCATGTCTGCATTGACAGGCACCTTAACCAGTTCATCCTAAAGGAAATCAGTCCTGAATATTCATTGGAAGGACTGAGGCTGAAACTGAAACTCCAGTACTTTGGCCACCTGATGCGAAGAGCTGACTCATCGGAAAAGACCCTGATGCTGGGAAAGATTGAGGGCAGGAGGAGAAGGGGTCGACAGAGGATGAGATGGTTGGATGGCATCACCAACTCAATGGACATGGTTTTGGGTAGACTCCAGGAGCTGGTGATGGACAGGGAGATCCTGGCGTGCTGCTGTTTGTGGGGTCGCAAAGAGTCAGACATGACTGAGCAACTGAACTGAACTGAACTCTGAAGTGTCAGTTTATGTTTAATTATAGTTTTTATTGTCCACATAAGCTGGTGAAATAACTCAGCTGAGAACAACCTTTCTCTGAAAACGTTTAACCAGCCCAATACAGCTTCCATGTCATCTTAGAAAAAGAACATGGATGTTGGACTTCACGTTGCATGCTGCACATCCCTGAAGCAGAATTAGGCTTAGACTGAAGGGGAAGCTGTAGACATGAACAAGAAGACAAAATGAAATCAGAAAAGAACGATTTTTCTCTGCAACAGCCTGAGGCGACTCTCTTACATCTTTAAAATATGCATCAGCAGTTAATGAAAATGTAAGGTCCTGGCGAAGAAAAATCAGAATTCAAGTGTGTGAGAAGCTGTCGGTTCCATGGCCCAAGAGCCCTATAATATTAACCTCTATGTAAGTTTAAATTATACCTCTGGTATTGAGATTACAGAACAATGTCTCTCAGCATAAGCATCAGAGAGAGGCTGAAAGTTTCTGCATTCAGAACCCTTCTCAAGTGCTATATTAGAAACTGAAATTTTAGTCTTGCAAAGAATATTAAGTTCCATACAATATTTAGGGTATTTCAAATTTAGAAATAGGTGTTGCGTATGATCAGATTATCAAACTGGATGAAAATAAAGAGAAACACAGAGAGATATCTGTGCATATTCAATAGTGCGTGATTGTACTGATCAAATAATATGTGCCTACTATTGATAAAAAAGAGTAAATTAAAATTATCTTTAGTAAGAATCGTATTGTAAGAGACTTCTTTTGTAGAACTCTAGAGACATTGTCCTGGAGGAAAGCAAGAGGGGAAACCCGCTCACTGAAAGTAGATTGCAACTTGTCATGTATAGTCAATGAAAAAATGTTTTCACTGTCCATTTAAGATTTGAAAACATGAAATTTTATTCATAGAAAACCCTCCCATTCCCAGAACTCTCAAACTTCAAACTTTATAAACTTCTGATGAAGTCATATTCAAATATCCAAGAATAAGTTATGCAAGCATATGACCTCTGTAAGTACCACATGGCTTTAAAATGAAACTGAATTTTACTAAGTCAGATGTTAATTGTCATGTGTCTAATCAATCGCCAGCCCAGGATTGATGCTCGGGACTGGTGCAGCGAGATTTCCCGGGGGGGAGGGAGGAGGGAGGGGGGACCCGGAGGGGAAGCATATGTAAACCCATGGTGATATCATAACAATGTATGGCTAAAACAATAATTAAAAAAAATAAAATAAAATAAAATAGAAAAAAAAAAAATAAAATGAAGCACTGTGACAAACAAACAAGAAAAAAAAAAGAACAAACCAGAATGTCACTGGAATATTACTTTCACTACTGTCTTCCTCTTTTTCCCAATCTCTTTTCCTCGCTCTGTCTCACACACACACACCCCTGTGTATATCTATATCTATACCCAACTGAGTGTATATGCTCATGGATATCATATGAAAATTAACACACAGGAACTGAAGCACTTAGCAGCTTCCTAAGTAGAATTGCAACCTACACTCCAAGTTAGCCAAACTGAGTACTGTCTTCCTTTACAAAATTTTTATTGCTCCCCCTGCTAACTGAAGACTCTATGAAGAGTTAAAACTGCAGAATCTGTCCCTGACCATTTGGGGACCAGATGGGTAGCATGTCTAAGACAAGCTGCTTTCTAAAGGCAACACACCACATGATGTAGACGCACAAAACAGCTTCTGTCGTGATGCTGGCGGGGGCAGCCTGAATAGCTCTGGTGGAAATTAAACAGAGGCTTCCAGTTGAAAACTAATGTATGCAGCACACACATTTGCCCCGTTTCCCTCCAAGACTTTACAGATAGCATAGCAGCGAAGGGCAAGAGGTGCTAACCCAAAGGCAAAGAAAGCGAGAGCAGAAGCAGAGAGTAGGGGTGGTTACTGGGTTCACCCAAGCGGTCAGCAGGTGAGGGCTGGGCACTGGCCAGGTGCCGGCGCGAGGGAGAGGGGAGGGGGCTGAAACCCAGAGCAGCACAGGGGACCACACGGAGGGCGGGGACCCCAGCTGCCTCCTCTAGCCACTCCAGCTCCACCGCCCTTCATTCCATGACACTGGAGGCTTCTTGCCTGTGAAAACTCCAGCTGGGGGGACGTGGACTTGAGAAACCAGATATGGGAGAAGCCTGGGCTGAGGGGAGAGGCTGGAAACAGGGAGATCAAATTCTGTAACTGGACTGTGGAGGCTGCGACACCTTTCCTTGACAAACACCCAGAAGGCACGCTGCCTCTTCCGTGTCAGCCACAGACAGGATGTTGTAGGACCCTCTCTGGAGAAACTTAAGAGCCACAGAAAATCCCTCCCACAAGCTGCATGGTTTTCACACCCCACCCACAGCAAAACAGCCCCTTTGCCACTCGATTGCTCTAAATGTGAGCTGTCCCCTCAACAAATCTTGGCTCTGCACACGAAGATTTAAGTAGGCTTTTTAGGGGTTTACTCTGAAAAAGGAACAGAGAAAGAATGACACCAAAACCAATAAAAACCATCATAAATGGAATTTTTAAAGCACCATTGTTTTTTTTCAGACCTTCAGAAGAATAGAATAATTATTCAGTTCAATTCAGTCGCTCAATCGTGTCTGACTCTGAGACCCCATGGACTGCGGCACACCAGGCCTCCCTGTCCATCACCAACTCCTGGAGTCCACCCAAACTCATGTCCATTGAGTCAGTGATGCCATCCAACCATTTCATTCTCTGTCATCCCCTTCTCCTCCTGCCCTCAATTTTTCCCAGCATCAGGGTCTTTTCCAGTGAGTCAGTTCTTCACATTAGGTGGCCAAAGTATTGGAGTTTCAGCTTCAACATCAGCCCATCCAATGAACACCCAGGACTGACCTCCTTTAGGATGGACTGGTTGGATCTCCTTGCAGGCCAAGGGCCTCTCAAGAGTCTTCTGCAACACCACAGGTAATTCTTACTAATTGACCTAATAAGGCTGCATAGCAAGTGTCAGGATGGATCTCTGGGAGCCAGACATGGAGAGAGAGCCAGCCGTGGGTGGGGAGTGCCTGTGCTGAGTGGAAGGGAGAGGGGCCAGCTGGGCATGGCCAGCTCTCTGATCACAGCACAGGTCTCACTGCAAGAGGGGAGGAGGCAAGGATGGTTGAGAAGAGACTGAAATCGGGACCTTCCTGAGGATGCGGACGGAAGGCCCAGAGCAACAGGACTGTGGGAGGAGCTGATGTCTGGTGGGACTGCTGGGGTCCTAGTGCCCTGCCCCCCTCATCAAGTGGGGGAGCCGGAGTCCAGCACCTTCCCCACTTTGGGTGGCACTGTTAGAGGTCTAGCTCCTTTTCTCACACTGAGTGGAAATACTTGGGTTCTAATACCTTCACCTTGGAATGTTGGGGTTCTAGCACCCTCACCCCTGCCTTGGGTAGAAAGCTCCTGGTTTCAGCACTGTCACCCTACATTGGATGGGAATATTGGGGTTCCAACTCCCTCACTCCATGTTTGGTGGGAAGTCCCAGGTTCTCACTCAATAGGGACCTTAAACTTCCAGATCAAGGTATAGTCAGAGAATAAAGAAATGAAGTCTAAACAATATCTTATCAGTAAGACTTATACGCACTCAGCACGCGTGTGTGCTCAGTTGCTTCAGTCGTGTCCAACTCTCTGCGACCTCTAGGACCATAGCCAGGCTCCTCTGTCGATGAGTTTTGCCCAGCAAGATTACTGGAGTGGGTTGCCACTTTCTCCTGCAGGGATCTTCCTGACCCAGAGATCGAACCCACATCTCCTGCATTTCCTGCATTGAAGGGAGATTCTTTACCACTTCGTCACCTGGGAAACCCATTCATATCATGCCCAAACTTCAATATTGAAAGAACTCTAATATTTGGATTTACAAGCTATCCAGGATTCTTATATACAAATTAGAGTCTTGATTGGGATGCAATGAGTGTCTAAGAACTTGAAAAGGGCATTCGACATATTGGGGTGAATCTGGAACCTTGGAATTCTCACATTCCTTTGAGATCACCCTGACATGGGGAGATAAAAGGTTCTCTGATTTTAAAGGAGATGATGAGCTCCCATAAGAACAAATGCCAACTGCTTTCACTTAAAAGCCAGAAACAAGATGGGTCATTTTTCTTATTAGACATAAGGACTGGTGAAACAGTCAGAAGGCTTTGATCAGAGATCCTAGACACTGGAAAATTTCTCATTGTATCTTGAGTGATGAAAAATACTGTTGCCATTTAAAAACATATCTTAACACAACATTGTAAAGTAACTATACTCCAATAACATATTTTTAAAAAATAATAAAATTAAAATATCTTGATAAATATAATCAGAATAACTCTAGGACTGCAGAGCCAAAATCTAACTTGAGTACATTAAGAATCAAAGCCTCTTGGACCCTTCTCAACCCAATGTCCCTTGACGAAGAGAATATGAACTTCCCCTAAGGAAAATCTTGCCAAACCACAACTATGCCCCATAAATCTTTCTTCATGCCTTTTCATTTCCCAAGGTGAAGTAACCTTGTAAAAAGGGAAGGTGAAAAACTAAACCTCCTGAAGATGATTGGACAGACTCTGGTGCACCCAAATTCCTGGTGATCCAAAATATCACTGTATTTCTTCTGTCAGCATGGAGTTAAGGAAATCAGAAAATAACTGGGCTTGGCCCAAGGTTTTATCACAGTAGGTTTGGTGAGTACCCAGACCACTGTGATTATATTGCCTATTCTGGAGGCAGAGCTGAAATAGATATACTCAATAGCTGGAAGAATTCCCACCTGCGGTCCCTGACTATGAAATGCAGACTGTTCTGGTAGAAAGAGCAAGTAGAAGCCCCTGGGAGTTAACTCCAGTGACCAAAACAGGAAAACAGAAGCAATACCGCATCCCTAGGAGATCTGCAGGTATGAATGTCGTGTTGAAATATTGAGAGATGCAGGGCCATGATTTCCATCATGTAACTCTAATTTATCCATTAGCTATTTGCAGAAAGGAATGAAATTCTGGGAAATCATCGTGGATTGTTGGCAAGCAGAAAGCAGGGTCAGCGATACACGGGGCGCCTCAGTAGGACAAAGGGTGCTCAAGAGCACGCTGTGGGTCCTGACAACCTGGGACTGTTGCAAGAGGAGCTAGGTCCTCATTCCATGCACCCGTCTTGCTCGATGCCTGATGAAACCATACTATGAGCTTCATCAACCTAGGCTCCTTCTGCTCAAGAGATAGGGGTTTATTGTATCTTTTTGGAAATGAGTTTGTCCACATTGCACACACATACATGGCTTTTCCAGTAGTCATGTACCAATGTGAGAGTTGGATCATAGAAAAGGCTGAAAACAGAAGAAAGGATTCTTTTGAATCATGGTGCTCGAGAAGACTCTTGAGTGTCCCTTGGACTGCAAAGAGATCAACCAGTCCCTCCTAAAGGAAATCAGTCCTGAATATTCATTGGAAGGACTGATGCTGAAGCTGAAGCTCCAGTACTTTGGCCACCTGATGTGAAGAGCCAACTCTTTAGGAAAGACCCTGATGCTGGGAAAGATTGAGGGCAAGAGGAAAAGAGGGCAACAGAGGATGAGATGTTTGGATGACATTACCGATTCAATGAACATGAGTTTGAGCAAACTCAGGGAGACAGTGAAGGACAGGAAAGCCTGGTATGCTGCAATTCATGGGTGCTGCAGAGTCAGAAGGACTTAGTGACTGAACAACAATACACACATATTTGCATGTGGATACATAACAACCATTAACATAGAAGGCCACTGAATCCTACTAAAAACACACCGGAGTTCTTCAAGTCACACTCAGAGTCACACCAAACACCTGGCCCAGCATAGACCTTTATGTTGCTGCTGCTGTTCACTCGCTAGGTCTGAACTCTTTGAGAATTCACTCTTTGAGATCCCATGGAGGGTAACGTGTCAGGCTTGCCTGTCCTTCACTATCTCTGGGAGTTTTCTCAGATTCATGTCCACTGAGTTGGTGATGTTATCTAACCATCACATCCTCTGGTACACTGGAATTCTTCAATTACTATAAAAGAACCAAAACTGGAACCCCAAAAGCATAAAGAGAACAGAATGCAACAAAAAGAGAAATGAACAGTTGGATGCAAATATTACCTGGCAAGTTCCTTATATTTCACATTGAAAGACAGAACTAATGCTAGATATTTATGCATATGTTCTCTACTTTGTGGTTGTTTTTGTCTAGTCGCTCAGTCATGTCCCACTCTTTGTGACCCCATGGACTGCAGCACACCAGGCTTCCCTGTCCTTCATCACCTCCCAGAGCTTGCTCAAACTCATGTCTATTGAGTCAGTGATTCCATCCAACCATCTCATCCTCTTTTACCCCCTTCTCCTCATGCCATCAGGGGAAACCAGCATCAAAACTATTGACAAATAATCATCTACTCAATCTGAAACCAACTGTTCAGAAATCCGAGATTAGTGGATTTCATGCCACAGGATATGGGGTCTTAAATATATCGATTTTTATTTAAATACATTTTTCCTTAAAAAGTATTAGCTTGAGAATTGATAAATCATGTCACTCTGGGAGTAAACAAAAATAACTGGCAATTGGTAACAGTTAAACAAGCTGCTGTCTTAGGTGGATTAAGTGATAACTCACATTCTATCATAATATTGTCACCTCACATTCAGATACATTACTGTTCTCCTGCTCCATCTTGCAATTAGAGAAAAGCAAGTGTTTCTCTAATTTTCTCACAAGAAAAACAAATGCCCCAAGGTCAGCAAAGGGTTTCCCTCCTCATGGTTTTTCTCTGCCAGAAATATCACATCATCGTTAAGAAAGTATCATGTTTTCAGATCATCTTAAAAACAATCAGCTCAGCCTTGAAGAGTGAACTGGAGTGGAAACTGGGCAAATCAAGTGATGTGGCTCTTGTTAAATTAGTCCAAGAAAATAGAAAATGTTGATACTATAGCCAAGGCTTTCTAAGCCTCCAGTGAGGTGCTTTTCCTCTGTCCTGAAAGTTCCTTTCACCTCTCCAGGGTTTTGCTATACAGCACATCAAACAAATAACGCTTCCTCTCCTGTGTGTGCTGTCTCCTGCTGTGGACTCTGCACACAGATACCCCAGAGTATCTGATCCCCATTTGGGATCAGAAATAAGTCACTGTATCAACCATGAAGCCTAAGCCAATGGCAAGTACAGAAACTGTGTCCTCGTCTTGAAGCGTCTATTTCTTTCCTAGACTAAATCACAGTTTCTGTGAGGCAAATTCATTTTTGCATCCGCTCAAGGGACACTTATTTCATGGGACTCACCTGGCAGGCCAGTGGTTAAGACTTCACTTTCCAATGCAAGAGTGCTGGTTGCATCCCGGATTGGGAAGCTAAGATCCCACGTGTGCTGGGGCCAAAAATCCAAAACATAAAATAGAAGAAATATTGTAACAAATTCAGTTAAGACTTTAAAAATGGTCTACATTTTTAAAAAAAGACACTTATTTCAAACAAAGCAATCGAGCTTTCCTGAGAGTTTCGCATTTCTTATAAAAAGCCCAGATCCGCCTTTTATGGTTAGGAGTGTCCCAAGTACTGAAAATGACCCACGCCAGCACCAAACCGCTACTTGATCCCTCCAAGCCTCTCTCAGGGTATCTGCACACTGACTGTGCTTTTATTCCTAACTAGCTCCTAAGGGGGCCCCTGAAATCTTTGTGGACCCGCAGTTTATACACTGACAAATCTAAATGAGCCTGTGGGCTGAGCCACTGCCGTCTGCTGGCATGTAGGCTGTGCTAAAACCCCTAAACATTCTTCCAGGGCTTTAGAGGAATCCAGACCACCAGGGCTCCACATGTTACAGAACGGCAACACTCACTCTCTCTGGACCTCCTCCAGCACCGCCTTTTGTCCTGCCCCATCTCCAGGTCTGACTTGGTACATGTCCTACAAACAGGGGCCAGGTGTTCAGTGCTGCCGAGCCAGAAGTCATTTCCATTTTGGATGGAAACTAACAATTCCAATTTAATTCTACTTTAAATCTTTCAGAATCATTTGTAAATATGGCCTGACTTTTCAGCAAAGCTAGGTGCCTCTAAGCTCTAGTTCCCTGCTTTTGAGAGAAATTCAATATATGTTGATTGATTTTTTTAATTCATCAATTCTTTCTACTAGTGATAGGCAGATGATCAATTTCAAATATTACTAGAGAGTATGCCAATTTTATTAGGCTGAGTAAAATACTATTATTATGATTCAAGTGAAGAAGTCAATTATTACAAGGCACAGTTTCTCAAGACTCAAATTATAACAAGCTAGACATACTCATGTCATAGCCTTGATGTCAATAAAGTCTCTGTGTGTGTGTTTAGTAATTACATTCATAGATGGATCTTCCAATATTGTCTCCAAAGCTTCAAGAAAGGAAAAATCAGGTTTCTTGTTAAATTACTTAGGCATTGTAATTTTTAATTCTAAAGCAGAACCTCAGTTTCTACTATCTCTAGGAATTTTTGAATCTAAATGAACTAAAGTACCAAACCAGTGTATTGACCACTCTTGCCTCAAGACTTGAAATCAATAAGCTCTTTAAATCTAATAGTTTCATTACTTGAACTATTCAGTCATTCACTCACAGAAATAAGAATGCATACTGGTATAATCTAGAGAAGCTTAGAAGATAATTAAATCAACATCATTTTAGTGAAACATTTTTTTTTCTAGGAGTCTAGTGCACTCAAATGAAACATAATCAACAGTGATTCTCCAATAGTTTCTCTTCCTTTTTAGCCTCATAGTGCTGCCTGTGGTTCAGGGGAAGACAGAATTAATTGAACACCTTTTCATTATGTGAACAGATTTTATTTCTCACACAAGACACCACAAGGCATAAATCCCAGAGGTAACATATACCTGATGTCTCTTTGAAGGTCATCCCCATTTACTATTTCAATCCAGGAAGTCAAAGAGAAGGAAACCATGCTAAAATCAAAATTCTCTCACCTCAGTTTGTAGCATTGTAAAATTTGCCTAAATTCTCTGAATATTTGGAAAATATTAGGAAAACAAATGGAAACAAAATTCTAAGAATTTTGCATAAATGAAAACATTCCAGTTAAATTCAAGGTAAAACACTTCAAGGCCTTTACTCACACTTACTAGTGGCTTGTGGCCAAGCATAGCATGGCATAGCATATTTTAAGTATGTGCGTATGTGCTAGGTCACTTCAGTCATGTCCAACTCTGTGTGACCCTATGGACTGCAGTCCGCCAGGTTCCTCTGTCCATGGGATTCTTCAGGCAAGAATACTGGAGTGGGTAGTCATTCCCTTATCCAGGAGATCTCCCCTACCCAGGGATCAAACCCACATCTCTTATGTTTCCTGCATTGGCAGGCAGGTTGTTTATCACTGGGCTTCCCTGGTAGCTCAGCTGATAAATAATCTGCCTGCTATGCAGGAGACCCTGGTTCCATTCCTGAGTCAAGAAGATCCCTTGAAGAAGGGATAGGCTACACACTCCAGTATTCATGGGCTTCCCTTGTGGCTCAGAGGGTAAAGAATCCACCTGCAAAGTGGGAAACCTGATTTCAATCCCTGGGTTGGAAAGATCTCCTGGATGAGGGCATGGCAACCCCCTCTACTATTCTTGCCCTGGAAATCCCATGAACAGAGCCTGGTGGGCTACAGTCCAAGGGATTGCAAAGAGTCAGCACAGCACAGCGCCCCCTGGGAAGCCTCATAGTGTAAGTAGACCAATTTAAAGTGATTGAGTGGATCCCAAAACAAGACCCAACCTTATACTGTGTAGAAGATATCCATTTAAAATACAAAGATGCATAGAAATTAAAAGTAAATGAATGAAGAAAGGTGAAACAAGCTGAAACCAATGGAAAGAAAGCAGGTGTAGCTGCATTAATTCCACGCAAGGCAGACCTCAGAGCAAGAAAAGTTACTGAGATAAAGAGAGGTATTTATCATGATACGGGGTCAGTTCTCCAAGAGGACCTAACAATCCTTAATGTGTATACACACAGTGTCAAAATATGTGAGGCAAAAACTGATAGATCTGCAAGGAGAGATAGATAAACCCACCATTTTATGTGACATATCAACACCTTCTACCAGAAATGGACAGATCCAGTAGGCAGAAAATCAGTAGGGACACAGCTGATCTCAGTAATACCATCAGTCAACTGGATACAATTGATACCTGTAGACTATTTCATCCAACAACTGCACAATACATTTTCAGCTCAAGGTCATGTGGAATATTCACTAGGGTAGACAATATTCTGGGTAACAAAACTTACCTAAAACAATTAAAAAAACATAAATCACACAATGGCTGCTCTCAGACCGCATTAGACTTAAATGAGAAATCAACAAGGGAAAAATGGTTGGGAAATCCTAAAATGCTTGAAGAGTAAATAAGACAGATTCACATAACCCATGGGTCAAAGAAGAAGCCTCAAGAGACATTAAAACTTTTTTTTTAATAAATGAAAATGAAAATGCAGCTTCTCAAAATGTGTGCGATACAGTAAAAGCAGAGCTTAGAGGGGAATTTATATATTGAATGGATGTATTAGAAAAGAAGAAATATCTAAAATCAAAAATCCAAGCTTCTATCTCAGGCAACTAGATCAATAAACTGATTAGCCACTAGCCAGGATAACTAAGAAAAGACATGAATTACTACTGTCAGAAATGAAAAATAAGCCACTAAAGCAGCTCACACTGACATGGACAAGAGAGTCAAGAAATGTTATAAATGACTCTAAGCCCACAAATTTGATAACCCAGATGGAATGGACCAACCAACGATGGAATCACCAACAAAACCTGCTAAAACCCACACAAAAAGAAGCAGACTACTTGAATAAGCCTATATCTATCTCAAAAATTGAAACACTAAGCCTGTGTGGGTTCACTGATGGATTATACCAAACATTTAAGGAGAAATTACACCTGTTCTCAACAGTCTCTTCCAGGAGATAGAAGCAGGAGGAACGCTTCCTAACTCATCTGTAAGCTTGGAATTACCTTAGTATAAAAACCAAATAAAGACATTACTGGAAAAGAAAACTACAGATTAGTTTCTCTCATGAACATAGAAGCAAAATCTTCAAAATATTAGCAAGTCACATCCAACAAGCTGGTTTCCAAAGGGGAAAAGTGGCACTGGGGTAGATCAGGAGGTCAGGGTTAACATCTACACACCACTGCATACAAAATACACAACCAGCAAGTACCCACTCTATAACACAGGGAACTATACTCAATATTTTGTAACAACCTACAAGGGAAAAGAATCTGAAGAAGAAGATAGACAAATAGGTAACTGAATCACTTTGCTGTACTCCTGAAATTAATACATTGTAAGTCAGCTGTAATTTAATTAAAATAAACTAAAAAGATAAAAATAATTACACATCACAACTAAATGGGATTCATTCCAAGTAATGCAAGGCTGGTTCAACATTTAAAAATCTATTAATGCCATCTATGCGCTTCCCTGGTGGTGCAGCAGGTAAAGAATCTGCCTTGCAATGAGGAAGTCACAGGAGACAGAAGTTAAATCCCTGGGTCAGGAAGGTCCCCTGGAGGACAACATAGCAACCCACTCGAGTATTCTCACATGAAACACCCCACGACAGAGGAGCCTGGAGGACTATAGTTCCTGGGGTCACAAAGAATCAGACACCACTGAGTGACTAAGCACACTCGCAAGTACACAATGTGATCCGTATCAGCAACGAGACTCTCGAGGGACTGAAAACCTGCTCCCGGGTGATTTTCTCTGCCTGCGTAATGCATCTTGATTACAGATGCCGATGAGCACGATGATGCTAATTTAAAAAATAATGCCTGGCACCCCAGTAAATGGCAATAGAGAATTACTAGGACGAAACAGAGGTTCTTTAAAGTGCTCTATGAAGAGGTAAAAGAAAATCTGAAAACTTGGGAGGCACTGACGACGTCCAGAAGAGAAGCAGAGACTGGGTGCTGAAGCCCCCATTTGTCTAAAAAAAGATGGGAATTTGCCATTAAGTAGGTATGCCCTCAAGCGTTTAAGCTTCTCTCCACTCAAAGGCCGCCTGCTTGGTTGGCCTTTCCTGACCGCCACCCACCTGACCCTGTAACTCTCTGCCCCCGAAGCACGCCTGTGTCTCTTGTCTCACTCTCACTCCCGTCCCTGCCTGCCTTCTTCACTGGAATATCAACTCCCTAATCAGGAACTTCTCTTAGCCATTCACTGTTCATTCTTGTGAGAGCAGATATCCCGTTAGTAGTTGTTGAATGAATACACCCTGGGTGTGGTAGGTCTGTGTCTCTCTGTGGCTAGACCCACCCACGTCTAGGAACATTGTTCCAAATGGAAAATAATCCCATCAACCTGAAATTCAAGCTGGAAATTTAGACCTAAGCATCTAGTAATGTGGGCTTCCCAGGTGGCGCTAATGGTAAAGAACCTGCCTGCCAATGCAGGAGGCCTAAAAGACATGAGTTTGATCCCTGGGTGGGGAAGACCCCTTGGAGAAGGGAATGGCAACCCACTCCAGTGTTCCTACCTGGAGATGCCCAAGGACAGAGGAGCCTGGCGGGCTATAGTCCATGGTGTCGGAAAGATTCAGACATGACTTAGCATGCACACACTTAGTAGGATGGCTCTATGACTGTGCTGTTCTTCTAGGTTCACTGGTTTTCTCTATAAATAAAAACAGTTACATAGAGTAAATGTCAGGTTGTCTTGCTAGAAAAGGCAAACCTGGACAGTGTGTTAAATATTAACATAAGGACACCTGTTCAAACCACTCCTGAGTTAGAAAGCTTATTAGCAAACACACTAATTACTAAGTATTTTTAATTCTACAAGGCTACCATCATTAGGTTTACTCACCACTTCCCAAGCAGTTCAACCCAGAAAACACAGATTTTCATCAAAAATTCCTATTTTGGAATAAAAAATATATATACTTCTGTTTCTATAATGTCCTTCAGACATGATATGAACATATTAACCTAAAATTGAAACTCTAATACTTTGGCCACCTGATGTGAAGAACTGACTCATTTGAAAAGACCCTGATGCTGGGAAAGATTGAAGGCTGGAGGAGGAAGGGACACCAGAGGATGAGATGGTTGGATGGCATCACTGACTCAATGGACATGAGTTTGAGTAAACTCCAGGAGTTGGTGACAGAGAGGGAAGCCTGGTATGCTGCAGTCCATGAAGCTGCAAACAGTTGGACATGACTGAGCAACTGAACTAAACCTAAAATTTGTGTATCATTTTCCAAAGACCTTTTCTAAGCAAATGTGTATATTTAGAAAACAATGAATTGCTTATGAAATTAAAGGGGGTTAAACCCCAAACATCAGTGAAAGAAATAAGGAAAACAAAATAATAGGTCAAGAGTATTTGGTTGAGTGTATTAAACCTGAACCACTTATTCCAAGTAAAATTTCTAATATCTAGCTCTTACTGATAGAGCTTCCCTGATGGCTCAGATGGTAAAGAACCTGCCTGCAATGCAGGAGATCCACGTTCAATCCCTGGGTTGGGAAGATCTCCTGGAGAAGGAAATGGCAACCACTCTAGTATCTTGCCTGGAGAATTCCACAGAGAGAGGAGCCTGGTGGGCTACAGTCCGTGGGGTCAAAAGAGTCAGACACGACTAAGAACTAACACACTTAATGATATAAATAAAGTCCTTTAAGGAACATCCTGAAATATGCTCAAGATTCAGGAGTATCTCTATTGAAAGAAACTCTTGAATTCCTGCTACTAAAATCCTTGCACATCTATGGAGAGGGCAACTCAACCAGGACCTTAGCAGCAGGAAATCCAACAGAAGATCTAATTGTTTATCATTTTAGTCGAGATGTGGCTCAGATGGTAAAGAATCCATCTGGAATGCAAGAGACCACCGCAGTGCAGGATACCCAGGTTGGATCCCTGGGTTGGGAAGATCCCCTGAAGAAAGAAATGGCAACCCACTCCAGTATTCTTGCCTGGGAAATCCCATGGACAGGGAAGCCTGGGGGCGGGCTACAGTCCCTGAGGTCATGCAAGTCAGACACAATTTAGCAACTAAACCACCACCACCACCACAGAAGTATTACAAGGTTATAACTTTGTTTTTTTACCTGCTTAAGTCAGAGTTGATCAAGTTCAGGAAAAATTATCTATTTGGATCAAACTCCTGAAAGATATTGATTTATAAATCAGAATGCCAATATTAACAATTGATAACATGAGCTACGATAAAATGGCTCAGATGGTAAAGAACCTGCCTGCAATGCGGGAGACCCAGGTTTGATCCCTTGGTTGGGAAGATCCCCTGGAGAAGGAAATGGCAACCTGCTCTAGTATTCTTGCCTGGAGAATTCCAGGGACAGAGGAGCCTGGTGGGCTACAGTGCATGCGATCAGAAAGAGTCAGACACGACCGGCAGACTACACTTGCAATGTGAGCTACAGCTGAAGTATCTCCTGTACAATCAATAGAAATCATGTCATCTACAAATTTATTTTCAGGCCACATCTTTATTTTACTTAGTTTGCCTATTGTAATATGCTCTTAGGTGCTTTCCCCAGAAATTAAAGGCACTAAAATTACCTGGCATATTTCTGTGATATGAAGCAACTATTAGCAAGATCAAAAATCATGTTAATTAAGCACCGAGTCTACTAATCTTCATAAAGTGACTAGATTGCTAGTTGAAACTGCAGACTCAAATAGACAAAAGAGTACAAAAATTAAAAGTCAGTTTAAGTTCACAATATAGTCTGTGGTCACTGGAAATATTTATTCTTTCCCATGAATAATTACCCGTTTGTCTGGCTCATGACTATATTTTTATAATAATGGTTTCTTTTTTAATAAATTATGTTCTTCATGAATTATGGATCTCGTTGTCTCTCAAACCCAGTACATACAGTTCCTCTAGCCATGTCACATGTGTCAAGAAATTACTCAGAAAAATGGTACATATTTACCTGAAAAGCTGAGAGTTGTTAACTTCAGATGCCATTACCAATTAAAAGTGCATTGCTGATAGGCATGGATTTCCTGATCTTAGCACTAAATTGATCTACCTTGTGATATGAAACCTGGTTTTGCTTAACACTGGGCATGTAAGTATTGATTTTTCTTCCTGAGTTATGTTTGCACTGAAGTCTAAAGTTGAATTTTTAATGCAGAGCAAATTAAGATGTTTTAAGCACCAAGTAGATTTGATATGTGTGAAAGCATAGAAAGGGATTATTTTAGCAGGGGTTCAGTGAACATCTGCAAATGATAGATCTGAGTACTTTCTCCCTGCTCAGCTCACAGAGACTGCATATCGAACTACATGGAGATTTTTCAAAAGACAAACTGCTTGAGTTATAATAGAATGAAAGTGCTGATGGGAATAAATCTTCATTGCCATCCTTAATGTTGTTTATCTTTATATGTCGCTGCTACATATTAAGTGTTTATATGGAACACCTCAGCTGGAGGAGATATTACTAGAAAGTAGTATATACAAGAGTACACACTGTTATTGATCCGCTTCATATGTGAGAGCTGAGGGTTAGGAGTCGTACAACTCGCTCAGCTCACAATACCAGCAGGAGGCAGAGTGAGAATTTGCTTTAACCCCTTGTTTATTGATTTAAAACCCCTTGCTCTTTTCAATTCCAGTACCCTCTGACCATTTTCAAACCGTACTGAAAGAATGAATTTAACAACACGGGTCACACCAAGTGATATATAAATTACTCTGAGGGATGAATAAGAAAATAAGCTTAAGCAAACAATAAACTCTAGTTATTAGGAATTTCTTGCCTTTCTCAATGAATTGATTGAGTTATTCTAATACTACTTTCTCTGAATTTTAGTATTGGGCAAAGAAGTAAACACTATACACTAATGAATCCATTATTTTCAATACGAAGTATAAAAAGAGGTGATAATAAACCTTTGGCTTTGAACTGGAATTGGAGTTCTCAGTATGAACCCATAATTTTACAGATGGACATAGATACAGACATTCATATTGGTATATACATATATAGATGATATCGGTTCAGTTCAGTTGATCAGTCGTGTCTGACTCTATAACCCCATGAACCCAGCACGCCAGGCCTCCCTGTCCATCACCAACTGCCAGAGTGCACCCAAACCCATGTTCACTGAGTTGGTGATGCCATCCAGCCAGCTCATCCTGTCGTCCCCTTCTCCTCCTGCCCTCAATCTTTCCCATCAGTGTCTTTTCAAATGAGCCAGCTCTTCGCATCAGGTGGCCAAAGTATTGGAATTTCAGCTTCAGCATCAGTCCTTCCAATGAACATTCAGGACTGACCTCCTTTAGGATGGACTGGTTGGATCTCCTTGCAGTCCAAGGGACTCTCAAGAGTCTTCTCCAACACCACAGTTCAAAAGCATCAATTCTTTGGCACTCAGCTTTCTTTATGGTCCAACTCTTACGTCCACACATGACCACTGGAGAAACCGCAGCCTTGATGAGATGGACCTTGGACAATCAGGCATGAGTGTGTGTATATGTGTTTCCTGTCTCTGCTTTTTCAAAGGAACTTCAGTAAGTCCCCTACATATGAACCTTCTCAAAGATGTGAGCATTCGTCCATCATGTCAGGCGTGAGGGAAACAGCAGCTTGCCTCCCCTCTCCTGCTGCTCCTGGTCCTTCAGCTCTAGCACCCCCGGCCTCCTCTCCCTCCTCCTGACAGTGGCTCTTCTTCCCTGTTGACTCAATGACAGCCCCGGTATGCCAGGGTGGTACTGTACCACTGTACTTTGCAAGGTACTGTGCTACAAGAGTAAAAGTGCTTTCTTTATTTTTCATGTTTCTTATGTATTATTTGTGCAAAAAATATTATAAACCCATTACACTACAGTATTATATAACCAACCATGTTAGTTGGCACCTAGAGCTTCCCAGGTGGCTCAGACGGTAAAGAATCTGTTTTCAGTGTGGGACACCTGGGTTCAGTCCCTGGGTTGGGAAGATCCCCTGGAGGAGGAATGGAAACTCACTCCAGTATTCTTGCCTGAGAAATCCCATGGCAAGAGGAGCCTGGTGGGCTACAGTCCGTGGGGTCGCAAGAGTCGGACAGGACTGAGCGACTGAGCACAGGCAGCCCAGGCTAACTTTGTTGGACTTAAGGACAAATTGGACTTACAAACATACTCTTGGAACAAACCTTGTTTGTACACAGTGGATTTACGGTACTATGCAAACAGGAAGCATCAAGAAGCTGGAATGCTTCTGTTACTGTTAGACAAAATGGACTTCAAGGCAACATCTAGGTAAATGTTAAATAAATGGACTATCAGCTGGCCAAGCTGATGTACATAACAGAATGTACACTAGGAGTAGAACTTCAAAATGCACAAAGAGAACTATGACAGATGTGCAGGAGGATATAGACAAACCCACAACCATAGTTGTATATTTCTATATCTCTCTCTCAGTAATAGAGAACAGGACAAGATAAAGAATTAATATGGGTAAGAAATATCTTAACGGAATTAACAATCTCAATGAAGTGTGACGAATTGGGAGATTGGGATTGACGCCTATACATTACCATGTGTTAAACAGACAGTTTCTGGGAAGCTGCTCTATAGCACAGGGAGCGCGGCTGAGTGCTCTGTGAGGACCCAGAGGGGTGGGATGGGGAATGCGAGGGAGGTCCAAGAGGGAAGATTGTATGTATTCATATAACTGATTCACATTGTTGTAGAGCAGGAGTTAACACAATCTTGTAAAGCAATTTTACCCAATTAAGAATTTTTTTAAAAGATGAGAAAAAGAATTAATAAGCATAAGGAATATCTGCACAGCTCATCTTAGGTCACATTTAAAGATAATAAACTGTAACGTAGGGCAAACATGTCTGTTGCATAACATATTTCCACAAATTACTGGCTTAAAACATCAGATGTTTATCATCTTGCGGCTTCTGTGGTACAGGATTCTGGGCATGGTTTAGCTGGGTCTTTAGCTCCAGGATCCCAGCAGGCTGATAAGAGATAACAAGACTCATTCTGCTAAATACCAATTGTCTTCAAAAGCGCATGATTCTCTCATTTAGTGGATTTCTTTCTGCTGAATGATTTTGATTCACTAAAGTCATTCTAACACTCCAGGTCATTTGAAGATTTGATTTTTATGCCCTTTCTCAGAACTTTATATTCTGTAATAACTGTCATTTACTTAAGAGCTAGAAAATCAAGATGACATACCTTTCTCCCTCAAAGGAACAAAATGGTCAAATCATCACAAAAAAAAAAAAAAGGACATGAACTCATACTTGGTTGTGTATAAATTGAGAGGGACAATAGGAGGGTGCATTATCTATAGAGAATTTTAAACGGTAAAAGCAGGAGTCCCCAACCTCTAGGATCTCACCTGATGGTCTGAGGCGGAGCTGATGTGATCATAACATAAATAAAGCGCACAGTAAGTGTAATGCACTTGAGTCACCCCCCAGTCATCCCCCGTCCAGGTCTGCAGAAAAACCATCTGCCACGAAACCAGTCCCTGGTGCCAGAAAGGCTGAGGCCCGCTGCAGCAAAGGTTCTGCTTTGACCTGTCCCCATGCCTCTGCGATCCTGAACAGTGTCAGGGGTCATATACCCCTCCCCACCGTGACGGAGCACCCCCTTCGCCCACCCGCCTGCCTACACCGAGGTCTGGTTGTACAGAGAGTCAGCATCAGGCGAATCTCATGGGCGATGGTGACTGCAGAGTCCCACGCTCGGGCAAGTGGCTGGTGCAAGTGGCTGGTGTAATCCCTTTCTGGAGACTGACACAGATGCTGTGGGCGAGGGCCTCTGTCCCAGGGCCACGGTGTTAGAACATGTAAACCAAGAACTGTTAAGGACTGTCTCACGATGAGTGAGAAGCGGCTGGAGTTGAAGCTACTGCACAGCTAAGTGGAGCGAAGACACAGAGGGACAGACTCCTGATGGCATTTGTGAGGCCAGAGATGTGGTTATTTCTGATGCTGATACTAACTTTTATAAGTTAAACTGAACTTTCGAATTCTGTCACTTGCCATGGAAAGCACCCTAACTAACAAACCACCAAATATATATATTCCAAATTTCTCATTGTACTGTTAAATGCCTGACTCCTTCATGCTTCTCGCCTTTGATTTCAGTTCAGTTTTATCTGCCCTATTAGGTGTCCTCAATGTCTTCTAATAGGCATAACTGGTCCTTTTCTGAGCTTCCACTGAACTGTGTCTGTGTACGTTATTCCCAGTATCACAGTCTGGTTTCTATCGTCATCTCCTACTTAATCTTCTCTGGAAGAAAATAGAAACTAAGGTTTAAAATATCTGCGGCTGCAGACACGCACTAGTTACACGACTGCTTGGTTGCAAATGCAGCAGATGTTTACTTTTTACATCCAAGCAGCATCTATTTTTCCTTGAAATTCTCTCCCCTCTCAGCCTCCTCGATGCCTCTTATTCTTTTCAAACTAACATACCGTCCGTCCGTCTCTTTCTCCAATGCCTACATTGCTACCCAACGAGCCTTCAGGTATGGAGTGGAAACCTCCTCCCCGGCCCAGGTCAGACTGTGTAGTCATGGTTGTGTCTGGGTTATCACACTTGAATCTCACTTGCCTCGCCACAGCTAGAATGTAAGCTAGTGCATATTTACATAATTAATTTATATAAAATAGTTAAAATTAACACAAGCAACTATTTGAGACCCATCCACTTCAGGACATACCTTTGATCAGAACAAGACGTAATCACAGAGGTCTAAAGAAGGGGACCAGTGAAGAGAGAAATGGTATTCAGTGAAATGGTAATACAATTGCTACATCACCTCAGAAGGAAAAGCAGAGAAAGAAAAGAAAAATGATTTTTATGTTCCTCAGAGTCAAAGGAAAATAGGAAATAAATAATTATTCTCACTGGGTAGCAACTTGAGAAAAAAAGTAAAAAGATGAAAGGCATACTGAAAAAGGACAAGCATACACCACAGTTTTTTTTCAGGTGTCAACAGGAAGTCCACGGGGAGATTGAAGGAGAGGTGAGTACAAGGAAGCCACGTTTCTTCTACATAATGTGACACCAGGGCTGACACGTGGCAAAAGGGTCTTGGAAATGATCCACGATCATCCTTTCATTCTCTTAAGTCCATCTAAAAGGAGAGCGGTGCCCCCCTTCTTCGAGGGCGTCATTGCATTAGCACTGAGCTGGGATGGTGCTCAAATTAATTGTGAGTGAAAAATCCATGCTTGAGACTCGTAAAATGCAGGAAATGACTTGCTTTACTGGGGGAAAGACAGAGCCATAAACTGGAGCAAGAGGGAGAGATAAGTCATCAAAGGGCCGTGGCAATGCCAAAGTACGTAACCGTAACCGGAGAGAAGCTGTCCCCAGGGAGGCGTGCTCCAGGGAGGCGATGAGCTGGTGCCACCGGCTTGAGGTTTAATGAGAAGACTTACGAGACAGTGCGACCGTCCGGCGCTTGGCCCGGGACCTCCTTCATCGGGAAGAGCAGGTGGGCCTCGTCACTCTACCTCCTGACGTTGGTAGAAACACAGCCCCGGGGGGGACTGGTCAGAGCAAGTCAGGATCCCGCCTGCGCTCTGTCTGCGAGTGAGCGCTCGCCTTACCAGCTTGTGTCCATAAGCATATAACATATTTATATACATTGCAGAGATATACAATGGGGGAGAATGTTATATCTTAGACTACTTCCAATCATGTTTGGGTAGCCAGGAAATGGTTTGAAATAGGCTCTTTTCAGCGAGAGTTTAAGGTAACTCCGTTGATTGCCTTTATAAGCAAACAAACTATTTGTCAAACACTCCTAAGTGGCAGGCATTGTGCTGAACTCAAGACATACGAACATGAATTAAAAAAAGCAAGTAAGGTCTCTGCCCTTATCTGGCCTCCTGTCTAGTGGGGAAACAGACTGTTAACAAACAATCACAACAACAGATGAATAGTTTCCACACACACAAGTGCTAAAATCAAAAAAGGTGCCATGATCTGCAGAGTAGAAGCATTCAACCTAACCAGGGAGCGCAACAAAGACCTCCCAAATGAAACTACTTCTGAGACAAAATCTGTAGGATGAGAAGAAGCTGTTTTGGGGTGGGTTTTTTTTTCCACTTTTTTCCATGAAGCTGGGTAGAGGAGAGAGTAAGGGCTCTGTCAGAGTTATTCGGTACCTAGGAAGATACTGGATAATACAGACAGAAGGGTGGGAACAGCAAGTGAGCCGGCATCCTGGAGGGTGGGCGCAGGTGGACGATCGGATCCAGGGACCAACAGGAGATGGTCTTTAGACAGGAACAGGAATGTATCTTCCATTAAAACATAAGGGAAAGGGGAAAATAGGGGAAGATAAAAGCAGCAAGCTAAAGAATTTATAATGCTTGAAGGCAGCAAACTAAAGAAGTTATAGTATTGGTAGATTATGTTGGTGTTCCCTGGGGGATGTGAGGCAAGGGGAGCGACAGTCTGAGGGGAGTATACAAACTTTGAAATATATTCTATGGAGATCAGAATTTTAAGTTTACTGGGAAAAAAAAATAAAAAAAAACTGCACAAGCTCAGTCCAGTGCTCAGCTGAAAGTGGAGACCAAGTGAGGAGGAGATCAGAGG
This sequence comes from Antilocapra americana, assembly GCA_007570785.1. Taxonomy (NCBI): domain Eukaryota; kingdom Metazoa; phylum Chordata; class Mammalia; order Artiodactyla; family Antilocapridae; genus Antilocapra; species Antilocapra americana. The sequence goes on from ML663573.1 coordinate 12,121,282, forward strand.
CGAACAGAAGCAGAACAGGACAGAGCCCTGGAGAAGGCTGAACACACTGCAGGGTTTCCAGTCTCATCTGGCAAAGGAAGTGAAGGTGAGCGTCCGATGAGCAGATCTGAAGAACTAACGAGGGGCCGGGGACTGGAGGTAGAGGTCCTGAAAATTTCCATGAGCAACTTCACAGGAAGACCTGACAGTAGAAGTGGAACCCCCATGAAAACAGCATGTGCGAGGAGCCTTGGACCCCAGAAGGTAGAATTGACTCTGTCGGGCGATCGATGTGAACATGGAGCCACTCAGACCGTGAGGGGACTTAGATGGAAATAAAGGCTTGTTTGCTTGTTTCCATTTAGGGTTCCTCCGTGTGTGCATGCTCAGTCACTTCAGCTGTGCCCAACTCTTTGCAACCCCATGGACTGTAGCCCACCAGGCTCCTCTGTCCATGGGATTCTCCAGGCGAGATCCTGGAGTGGGTTGCCATGCCCTCTCCAGGGGGTCTTCCCGACCCAGGGATCAAACTCCCACCTCTCCTATCTCCTGTGCTGGCAGGCGGGTTCTTTACCAGTTGTGCCACTTGGGTAGCCAATAAAGTTTCTTACAGGATATTGATTACGATTCTGATAGCTTACAGTGAACAGTGGTCAAATTTGTGATTTTCGAAGAAGATTTAGCTTCTGGACCATGGACCAGGCTTGATCACTCAAGAGCTTTTGTGTAGCAGAGTTTTATTAAAGTGAAAAAGGACAGAAAGATTCTGACACAAAATCAGAAGGCCGATGGAGAGTGCCCCCCTTGCTAGTATTAGCAAGGGAGTTACATACTTCTTTAATTGTTTATTACAATAAATCAAAAGAATGTCTCAAGGTTCAAAGATCTTGCTAGATCCACTCCCAGAGCTTACATTTTAAAATTTCAGGATTAGAACTAACAATAGAAAAATCTTACCAGACCCACTCCTTTAATATACCTTTTAAGATGACAGGATTAGTCAGAAGGTTCTCAAGAAGCAGAAGCATGTCCTCAAGCAGGATACATTGTTGTCATTGGTACAGAGTTTAAAGGAAAACATATCCTTGAGCAAGATTCCTTGTTTTGTTGTGCAATCATCAGCTCTGGGCTTAAAGAAAAAAATGTACCTCATTGTAGTTTTGAGCATCTTTATCATGAGCTCATTGGCCATCGGCATATCTTCTTTTAGAAATGTCTATTTAAGTCTTTTGCCCATTTTTTGATTGGGTCTGCTATTGAGTTATCTGAGCTGTTTGTATATTTTGGAAATTAAGCCCTTGTTGGTCACATGGTTTGCAAATACTTTCTCCCAGTCTGTAGGTTCCTTTTTCATTTTGTTTATGATTTCTTTTGCTGTGCAAAAGCTTCTAAGTTTGATTATGTCTCATTTGTTATTTTTATTTTTATTTCTATTGCCTTGGAAGACTGGCCTAAGAAAACATTGCTACAATTTATGTCAGAGAATGTTTTGCCTATGTTGTCTTCCAGGAGTTATGTTGTCTTCAAGCCATTTTGAGCTTATTTATGTGTATGGTGCGAGGGTGTGTTCTAACCTCACTGATTACATGAGGCTGTCTACTTGCTGAAGAGACTCTCCACTGTATATTCTTGCCTCCTTGGTTAAAGACGAATTGACCATAATTGTGTGGGGAAGAAGTATTTAAGATTGCTTCCAAAACATGCCACAAATAATGAATGGGGGGTGGATCGCTGGAGCTCTGTGAGGAGGCGGGAGAGAAAGTGTACCACACATCACCAGAAAACCTGGGGTGTATTAATGACTGTATTTTGGTGACGGTTTTGTTTGATTTCCTTTCTTTGTCTTCTTGTCATCTCTGTTTATCTAATGCAAGGTGGAAGAGTGATAACCTGGAAATAGAAATTGAGGTGAATAAAACTGTCAGCCTCTCCTGAACTTGACAGAGGTAAGAGGGAGGAATCACGAACAGCAGCTGTCCCAGTGTCAGGGGGTCACCACGGAACACCTGAGGTAACAATCAAGCGAAAACAGTGTGGGCGGCAGGTAGCCAGAACCGCTTGTGGATAAGTGCTTATCTGGAGAGAAGCTGGGCAGGAGCAAACGGAAGGCAGGAAGCACAGGAGTGGGGATACAGGAGGTGGAGAGGGCTCCTCTGGGGACTGAGGGTGACGCTGGCGTCAGCAAGGCGGGTCAGCAGACCCCAGGGCTTCGACATCATCTCCACAGTCTCTGTGTCCCTTCGTGAGAGTGTGAAGAGGGATGTGCAAGAGAGGTCAGCTCGAGTCGGAGTGAATTGGGCTTCCTCACGGTGCCCTCGTACAAGTGCTCGGTTTTCAGGACTCAGAGTTGTGCTGAGGGCTGCACCTTGAGATGCGAGATGTGCAGGGTGTTACCTCTTTTGATGTCTTTCTTCTCAAAATGTAAACCTCCCTTCTGTGGAGAGGCTCTTAGAAAACCCTATGCAAATACAAATTAACATATCAAAGAAAGTAGGAGAACAAAGAGAAACAAGGAGAAAGTCAGGATGACCAAATGTGGGATACTCTACTGTGTGAACTAGCTAGGAGCTGAATGGGACAGGAAATAAAAAGGTCCCATTTAAAAAGAGGGGTTGATAATCTACAGGATGCGATTATTAGCTCAACAGAAGTAAGAACAAAGGATCAGGAGGAAGGAGGACAGAAGATGAATTCATAAAGCCCTTGAGAACTGACTGAGCATGGAGAGCTAAAATGTATTCAGAGTTTTCCATTTTCTTGTTTTCATTTTCCAACCGCCATTGTTAGCTTTCAATTGCCTTCTTTCCATCTGCCATTTATCTATTCACTATTAATTTCTTTTTTAAAAAAACAACAAGCTATTTTTATCATAGATTTAAAAACCAGAAGATTTCAGAGATCATCTAACAGAACTTTACATTTTATAGATGAAAAAACCAACTTTGGGGAAGATTATATAAACTGCCTACATCACACAGTTTAAGACACACTCAAAATTAAAACCCATGTGGCTAACTTCCAACAGAATGCTCCTTCCAAATGCAGTATAAATACTTCTTCAATTAAAAAATGTTGACATTTTTCAGCTGATAATTCTAAAGTCCCATTTTAACCATAACTTTTAAAAATAAAGTGTTAAGTCCATGCAATACAAAGAAAAGCTGTCAATTAGTTTTTCCAAAATTTTTGGTCGGTAATAAAGAGTTGAGAGGTCATTTTCTGCCCACAAGGTACAGTGTGTGTGTGTGTGTGTGTGTGTGTGTGTGTGTGTGTGTGTGTGTGTG